>OX104112.1:16781402-17326759 GCA_944474755.1 Limnoperna fortunei | reverse complement strand
TTTTAGACGCGTTAGTTAGGTGTACGACGGAAAGAGTTAGACATGTTAGTCAGATGTATAGCGGAGAGTGTTAGACATGTTAGTTTTAGCTGTATGTCGGGGAGTGTTAGGCATATTAGTTAGGTGTAGGACGGAAAGTGTAAGACATGTTAGTTAGATGTATAGCGAAGAGTGTTAGACATGTTAGTTAGGTGTAGGAGGGAAAGTGTTAGATATGTTAGCTAGATGTATAGCGGAGAGTGTTCGATATGTTAGTTATCTGTATAGCGGAGAGTGTTAGACATGCTAGATAGCTGTATGGCGGAAAGAGTTAGGCATTTTAGTTAGCTATATGGCGGAGAGAGTTAGACGTGGTCGCTAGATGTATGGCGGAGAGTGTTAGATATGCTAGTTAGATATATTGCGTAGATTGTTGGACATGTTAGTTATCTGTATTGCTGAGAGTGTTAGGCATGTTAGTTAAGTGTAGGATGGAAAGTGTTAGACATGTTAGTTAGATGTATAGCGGAGAGTGTAAGACATGCTAGTTAGCTGTATGGCGGTGAATGTTAGGATTATTAATTAACTGTATTGCGGAGAGTGTTAGGCATGTTAGTTAGGTATAGGATGGAAAGTGCTAGACGTGTTAGTTAAGTGTGGGACGGAAAGTGTTAGACATAGTGGAGAGTGTTAGACAGATGAGTTAGGTGTACGACGGAAAGTGTTAGACATGTTAGTCAGATGTATAGCGGAGAGTGTTAGACATGTTAGTTTTAGCTGTATGTCTGGGAGTGCTAAGGCATATTAGTTACGTGTAGGACGGAAAGTGTTAGATATGTTAGTTAGATGTATAGCGGAGAGTGTTAGGTATGTAAGTTAGATGTATAGCGGAGGATGTTAGATATGTTAGTTATCTGTATGGCGGAGAGGGCTAGAAATGTTAGTTAGATAAATAGCAAAGAGTGTTAGACAAGCTAGTTAATTTCTACTCTTATTCTGGTTTTCTGCGTAATTCTGTATTTCGTGATAATAATCCGTTTTTTGTCATTATACAAATATGTTAGTTCTATTCCTGTATGGCGGAGAGTGTTAGGCATGTTAGTTAGGTGTAATAAGTATAGTGTTAGACATGTTAGTAAGATATATGGCGGGGAGTGTTAGCATGTTAGTTAGGTGTACAGTGGAGATTGTTAGACATGCTAGTTAGGTGAAGGGCGGAAAGTTTTAGACATGTTAGTTAGATGTAGGACGGAAAGTGTTAGATATGTTAGTTAGATGTATGGAGGAGAGTGCTAGAAATGTTAGTTAGATGTATAGCGGAGAGTGTTAGCGTTAGTAAGGTGCATAGCGGGGAGTGTTAGGCATGTTAGTCAGGTGTAGGACGGAAAGTGTTAGATATGTTAGTTAGATGTATGGAGGAGAGTGCTAGAAATGTTAGTTAGATGTATAGCGGAGAGTGTTAGCGTTAGTAAGGTGCATAGCGGGGAGTGTTAGGCATGTTAGTTAGGTGTATAGCGGAGTGTGTTAGACTTGTTAGTTAGCTATATGGCGGAGAGTTAGACATGCAAGTTAGCTGTTTGTCGGAGAGTGCTAGGCATGTTAGTTAAGTGTCGGTCGGTAACTGTTAGACATGTTAGTTAGATGTATGGCGCAGAGTGTTAGACATGTTAGTTAGGTGTATAGCGGAGAGTGTTAGACATGCTAGATAGCTGTATGGCGGAAAGAGTTAGGCATTTTAGTTAGCTATATGGCGGAGAGAGTTAGGCATGTTAGTTAGGTATAGGACGTAAAGTGTTAAACATGTTAGTTAGATGTATGGCGGAGAGTGTTAGACTTGTTAGTTAGATGTAGGACGGAAAGTTTTAGACATAGTGAAGAGTGTTAGACACGTTAGTTAGGTGTAGGACGTACAGTGTTAGACATGTTAGTTAGATGTATTGCGGAGAGTGTTAGACATGTTAGTTATTTGTATAGAGGAGAGTTAAAGATGCTAGTTTGCTGTATGGCGGTGAATGTAAGAATTAGTTAGTTAGGTGTAGGACGGAAAGTGTCAGACATGTTAGTTAGGCGTAGGAAGGAAAGTGTTTGACATAGCGAATTGTTTTAGACGCGTTAGTTAGGTGTACGACGGAAAGAGTTAGACATGTTAGTCAGATGTATAGCGGAGAGTGTTAGACATGTTAGTTTTAGCTGTATGTCGGGGAGTGTTAGGCATATTAGTTAGGTGTAGGACGGAAAGTGTAAGACATGTTAGTTAGATGTATAGCGAAGAGTGTTAGACATGTTAGTTAGGTGTAGGAGGGAAAGTGTTAGATATGTTAGCTAGATGTATAGCGGAGAGTGTTCGATATGTTAGTTATCTGTATGGCGGAGAGTGCTAGAAATGTTTGTTAGATGTATGGCGGAGAGTGTTAGACATGAAAGTTAGGTGTACAGCGGAGAGTGTTAGCAATGGTAGTTAGCTGTATAGTGGAGATTGTTAGACATGCTAGTTTGTTTTATGGCGGTGAATGTTAGGATTATTAGTTAGCTGTATGGCGGACAGTGTTAGGCATGTTAGTTAGGAGTAGGACGGAAAGTGTTAGATATGTTAGTCAGATGTATAGCGGAGAGTGTTAGATATGTTAGTTATCTGTATGGAGGAGAGTGCTAGAAATGTTAGTTAGATGTATAGCGGAGAGTGTTAGGGTTAGTTAGGTGTATAGCGGAGAGTGTTAGACTTGTTAGTTAGCTATATGGCGGAGAGTTAGTCATTCAAGTTAGCTGTATGTCGGAGAGTGCTAGGCATGTTAGTTAAGTGTAGGACGGTAATTGTTAGTCATGTTAGTTAGATGTATAGCGGAGAGTGTTAGACATGCTAGGTAGATAAATGGCGTAGAGTGTTAGGCATTTTAGTTAGCTATATGGCGGAGAGTGTTAGGCATGTTAGTTAGGTATAGGACGGAAAGTGTTAAACATGTTAGTTAGATGTATGACGGAGAGCGTTAGACTTGTAAGTTAGATGTAGGACGGAAAGTGTTAGACATAGCGAACAGTGTTAGACACGTTAGTTAGGTGTAGGACGTAAAGTGTTAGACATGTTAGTAAGATGTATGGCGGAGAGTGTTAGACATGTTAGTTATTTGTATAGCGGAGAGTTAAAGATGCTAGTTTGCTGTATGGCGGTGAATGTAAGAATTAGTTAGTTAGGTGTAGGATGGAAAGTGTTAGACTTGTTAGTTAGGTGTATGAAGGAAAGTGTTAGACATAGCGATTGTGTTAGACACGTTAGTTAGGTGTACGACGGAAAGTGTTAGACATGTTAGTCAGATGTATAGCGGAGAGTGTTAGACATGTTAGTTTTAGCTGTATGTCTGGGAGTGTTAAGCATATTAGTTATGTTTAGGACGGAAAGTGTTAGATATGTTAGTTAGATGTATAGCGGAGAGTATTTGATATGTTAGTTATCTGTATGGCGGAGAGTGCTAGAAATGTTAGTTAGATGAATGGCGGAGAGTGTTAGGCATGTTAGTTTGGTGTAGGACGTATAGTGTTAGACATGTTTGTTAGATGTATGGCGGAGAGTGTTAGACATGTTAGTTAGGTGTACAGCGGAGAGTGTTTGAAATGCTAGTTAGCTGTATAGTGGAGATTGTTAGACATGCTAGTTAGCGTTATGGCGGTGAATGTTAGGATTATTAGTTAGCTGTATGGCGGAGAGTGTTAGACTTGTTAGTTAGATGTAGGGTGGAAAGTGTTAGACATAGCGGAGAGTGTTAGACACGTGAGTTAGGTGTAGGCCGGAAGGGTTAGATATGTTAGTTATTTGTATAGCGGAGAGTGAAAGATGCTAGTTTGCTGTATGGCGTTGAATGGTATGATTATTAGTTAGCTGTATGGCGGAGAGTGTTAGGCATTTTAGTTAGGTGTAGGACGAAAGTGTTAGACATAGCGGAGAGTGTAAGACACGTGAGTAAGGTGTACGACGGAAAGTGTTAGACATGTTAGTTAGATGTATAGCGGAGAGTGTAAGACATGTAAGTTTTAGCTGTATGTCGGGGAGTGTTAGACGCGTTAGTTAGGTGAAGGACGAAACGTGTTAGACATGTTAGTTAGATGTATGGCGGAGAGTGCTAGATATGTTAGTTAGATGTATGAATGAGAGTGTTAGACATGTTAGTTAGGTGTATGGCGGAGAGTGTTAGAAATGCTAGTTAGCTGTATAGTGGAGATTGTTAGACATGCTAGTTAGCGTTATGGTGGTGAATGTTAGGATTATTAGTTAGCTGTATGGCGGAGACTGTTAGGCATGTTAGTTAGTTGTAGGGCGGAAAGTGTTAGACATGTTAGTTAGATGTATGGCGGAGAGTGTTAGTCATGTTAGTTAGGTGTTGGCCGGAAAGTGTTAGACATAACTGGAGTGTTAGACACGTTAGTTAGGTGTAGGACGGAAAGTGTTAGATATGTTGGTTAGATGTATAGCGGAGAGTGTTAGGTATGTTAGTTATCTGTATGGCGGAGAGTGCTAGAAATGTTAGTTAGATGTATAGCGGAGAGTGTTAGGCATGTTAGTTAGGTGTATAGCGGAGTGTGTTAGACTTGTTAGTTAGCTATATAGCAGAGAGTGCTAGGCATGTTAGTTAAGCGTAGGACGGTAACTGTTAGACATGTTAGTTAGATGTATGGCGGACTGTGTTAGACATGTTAGTTAGGTGTAGGACGGAAAGTGTTAGAAGTGTTTGTTAGGTGTAGGACGGAAAGTGTAAGACACGTGAGTTAGGTGTACGACGGAAAGTGTTAGACATGTTAGTTAGATGTATGGCGGAGAGTGTTAGGCATGTTAGTTAACAGTAGGACGGAAAGTGTTAGACATAGGGGAGATTGCTAGGCATGTTAGTTAAGCGTAGGACGGTAACTGTTAGACACGTTCAGTAGGTGTAGGACGAAAAGTGTGAGACATGTTAGTTAGATGTATGGCGGAGATTGTTAGACATGTTAGTTAGGTGTTTAGCGGAGAGTGTTAGACATGCTAGTTAGCTGTGTCGGAGAGTGTTAGGCATTTTAGTTAGCTGTATGGCGGAGAGTGTAAGGTATGTTAGTTAGGTATAGGAGGGAATGTGCGAAACATGTTAGTTAGATGTATGGCGGAGAGTGCTAGACATGTTAGTTAGGTATATAGCAAAGAGTGTTAGACATGCTAGTTAGCTATATGGCAGAGAGTGTTAGGCATTTTAGTTAGCTGTATGACGGAGAGTGTTAGACATGTTAGTTAGGTGTAGGACGTAAAGTGTTAGACATGTTAGTTAGATGTATGTCGGAGAGTGTTAGACGTGTTAGTTAGGTATATAGCGGAGAGTGTTAGACATGCTAGTTAGGTATATGGCAGAGAATGTTAGGTATGTTAGTTATCTGTATGGCGGAGAGTGCTAGAAATGTTAGTTAGATGTATAGCGGAGAGTGTTAGGCATGTTAGTTATCTGTATGGCGGAGAGTGCTAGAAATGTTAGTTAGATGTATAGCGGAGAGTGTTAGGCATGTTAGTTAGGTGTATAGCGGAGTGTGTTAGACTTGTTAGTTAGCTAGATGGCAGAAAGTGCTAGGCATGTTAGTTAAGTGTAGGACGGTAACTGTTAGACATGTTGGTTAGATGTATGGCGGACTGTGTTAGACATGTTAGTTAGGTGTAGGACGGAAAGTGTTAGACGTGTTAGTTAGGTGTAGGACGGAAAGTGTAAGACACGTGAGTTAGGTGTACGACGGAAAGTGTTAGACATGTTAGTTAGATGTATGGCTGAGAGTGTTAGGCATGTTAGTTAACAGTAGGACGGAAAGTGTTAGACATAGGGGAGATTGCTAGGCATGTTAGTTAAGTGTAGGACGGTAACTGTTAGACACGTTCAGTAGGTGTAGGATGAAAAGTGTGAGACATGTTAGTTAGATGTATGGCGGAGATTGTTAGACATGTTAGTTAGGTGTTTAGCGGAGAGTGTTAGACATGCTAGTTAGCTGTGTCGGAGAGTGTTAGGCATTTTAGTTAGCTGTATGGCGGAGAGTGTAAGGTATGTTAGTTAGGTATAGGAGGGAATGTGCTAAACATGTTAGTTAGATGTATGGCGGAGAGTGCTAGACATGTTAGTTAGGTATATAGCAAAGAGTGTTAGACATGCTAGTTAGCTATATGGCAGAGAGTGTTAGGCATTTTAGTTAGCTGTATGACGGAGAGTGTTAGACATGTTAGTTAGGTGTAGGACGGAAAGTGTTAGACATAGCGGAGAGTGTGAAAAAAGACATGGGAGGCTACTCCGTTTGTCTTCACCATATACATTATAATTATCAAAAGTTATTTCCCTTTAACGTTTTTATCAATTAGTGTGTATCATTTCTTATCTCACATGAAGATTACAAATAATAAGACACAACAATGAGGACATTTGATAATAAAGTTCATCAATTGTAAACATTTTGCATACTATCATATTTTTTCATCCATTAAGAGTGAGTTTGATTGTACGATGTCTTTTTTTTCCCAGACTAAGAAATTGCTCAATCTAGATGGGGAGCTAATGTGGGCAGACACATGGGCGTTCGGGGCACATAAAGACGAAATTAAATAAAGAAAAAAAACAAGACATTTATTTGAGACAGGATGCCGGAGGTGGCCTTCCTGAGGCCCAAAAATATTATCAAAAATTAAAACATCAAGTGACTTCGTTTTTAAATGGATTTAAATAAGATATTACGATACGATTTTGATAAAGGATTGTCTCGTTCTTTACATCACAATAGAAACGATTTACAGTGTAGTAAGATTTCTACGGAAGCCGTAAGCTTGTAAAGTACAATGAAAACACGTGCCGGTACTTCCTCCTTCGTATTCAGCATTACCGGGCCCACCGCATCCTCCTCCTTTCTTCGGCTTTTGGATGGTTGCATGGATCCTTCCACCCTAACATCTACTATGGTGAGGCTAAGGTACTCGTCTACCAATAAGATGTCAGCAAATATTAGTCATGGCCCCATTGAAAAATACTATGTCATCTACTGGAGGTTGCATAGACCTTAGTTTTCATCTAAAGTTGAGATAAGGGAAAACAAATTTGGCAAAGTTCTCAATATGCAGTAAATAGAAGTGATGGTAATCAGGGTATAAAGATTTAGAAATAACTGTTTATGGAATAGGCGACAACCTACCTGTTTTTTTCAATAGGTAAAGCAATTGACAGGTCTTAGCTCAATTTAAAGATAAAATAAGCGTATCGAGTAGGGAAACATTTGTGTTTTCGATACTTTGTGTGTCATTTAACATTCCAATGTCGAGTTCCAAAATAGATGAACACATTTTACATGTCATACGATTAACTTTGGTCGACTTTGAAATACCGACAAAATTTTAATTTACCTTAGGCCACAAATCGGCTTCTACCCGGGGTCGTCCAACATGCCATATTTTTTTCCAAGAGCCTTACACCCTCCTTTCGTAATGCCAACATTGGTCGAATATGAAAGGCCGCGACAACATTTTAATTTACCTTAGTCCACAAATCGGCTTCTACCCAGGGTAGGCCTACATGCATGTACTCTTCGTTTATACCTATGCGCGAGAAAGCCTAGCACCATCTCACACCATGCCATATTTCTTTCAAAGAGACTACCCCCTCCTTACGTAATGCAAACATTGGTCGACTTTGAAAGGCCGACAACATTTTTGTATTTACCTTAGGCCACAAATCGGCTTCTACCCAGGGTAGGCCTACATGCACTCTTCATTTATACCTATGAGCGAGAAAGCCTAGCACCGTCTCACACCATGCCATATTTCTTTCAAAGAGACTACCCCTCCTTTCGAAATGCCATCATTGGTCGACCTCGAAAGGCCGACAACATTTTAATTGACCTAAGGCCACAAATCGGCTTCTACCCGGGGTAGGCCTACATGTACTCTTTATTTATACCTATGAGCGAGAAAGCCTAGCCCCGTCTCGCACCATGCCATATTTCTTTCCAAGAGCCTAAACCCCTCTCTTTGGTAATGCCAACATTGGTCGACTTTGAAAGACCGACAACATTTTAATTTACATAAGGCCACAAATCGGCTTGTAACCGGTGTAGGCCTACGTGTTCTCTTTGATTATACCTATGAGCGAGAATGCCTAGCCCCGTCTCACACCATGCCATATTTCTTTCAAAGAGACTACCCCTCCTTTCGAAATGCCATCATTGGTCGACCTCGAAAGGCCGACAACATTTTAATTGACCTAAGGCCACAAATCGGCTTCTACCCGGGGTAGGCCTACATGTACTCTTTATTTATACCTATGAGCGAGAAAGCCTAGCCCCGTCTCGCACCATGCCATATTTCTTTCCAAGAGCCTAACCCCCTCTCTTTGGTAATGCCAACATTGGTCGACTTTGAAAGACCGACAACATTTTAATTTACATAAGGCCACAAATCGGCTTCTACCCGGTGTAGGCCTACATGTACTCTTTGCTTATACCTATGAGCAAGAAAGCCTTATCCCGTCTCACACCATGCCATATTTCTTTCAAAGAGCCTAACCCCCTCCTTTCGTAATGCCAACATTGGTCGACTTTGAAAAGCCGACAACATTTTAATTAACCTTAGGCCACAAATCGGCTTCTAACCGGGTTAGGCTTACATGTATTCTTCATTTATACCTTTGAGGGAGAAAGCCTAGACCCGGTCTCACACCATGCCATGTAACTTTAATGCGTTTTGTGTTATAAATCCTTTGGAAGACTGTCTGAATGTACTACCATTCTACAATGGATTTTTGTTGTCTTCTGATAGGACCACGTGTACTTAGTATGGAATGAAAAATTCTTTGAAATCAATCGGAAACGTGGTCAAATAATCTTCAACATGCTCAGATTACAGTCATCTGCGTCGTCCTTTATTAAGCAATTATTATTATTATTCACACGATTGTACATCGACCAATATAGGTCCATATACGACGATGGCCTCCCTGGAAATAAAGAATAAAACTATCGCCGTGGTAATATAAAGCTAAGTCACGTGACATTATATCCACAAATATTCTTGTTTTTAATAAAATGAACATTTTGCATTCCTTGCGGTGAAGAAAACACAATCTGCAATCAAGGTTTTACTGTAAATCTATTTAAGTCCGCGTGTCCTCTGAATGTATCCGAACGCACCCATTTTATTGTGGGATATTCTTATTGCAGGATTTTTACTGTGGGATGGCTTGACACTAGAGGTCCTGATGCTAGTTACGCAGTTACAAGGGATTTCATATACTTCTTCTTCTTCTTTGGGTATACAATTCACTATCAATTACTGGTAAAGACGAAACTGTTGCGCAGCATGGCTTGGGCTAGAGTATAAATTGTATATGTTTCAAATTTAGAGAAATGAACAATTGGAATGAGATTTAATAGAATGTGTAGAGAACTGCTGGCAGGTGTCTAGTGTGGTAGCATTGACAACGTCAGCAGGTAGTGAGTTCCATTGGATGATTGTGTATGTATAGCCATCTTTTAGAACTGGTATTTGCCGAAATGTGAAGTCACGATTTTTGCGTGTTCTGTGATCAGTAGGTAGTAAGACAGATGTTGGTATTGCTACAAGTTGGTAAAAGATACATCACAAGGTTTAGATCATTCTGTAAGTTCCAAAATATTAATTTTAATATATATTTTTTTACATTAAACTGGTGAAAAAATCCATATCTGTGTGGCTGTCTTCGAAGAGATTTATTTTTCTTGGTTTTTTCCTTTTTGAATGGATTTAGACATTTCATTTACAACACACACCTGGTTTCAAATCTAATTATATAAAAATATGATCAAAATTTACATTTTCTTGGAGTCGGTCTTTTATTTAAGAAATAGATTATTGCGAGCGGGCTTTATGGGAATTAGAACATGGTCAGACCTTATATTTGTCAATATTTTATACCGAGCGATAGCGAGGTATAAAATGAAGACAAATATAAGGTCTGACCATGTTCTAATTCTCATAAAGCCCACTCGCAATAATCTATTTCGATTCTAATATGTCTAACAAATATTTTAAAATTTCGAAGCGGTTCTAAGAGGACGCTTTCAGTTGTAATATTGTTGTTTTGAAACTAATACGATATATCCCAAAACAGTATGTTAAAGTAAATAAAATTGACATAAACATATATTCTCGTCATTTTATTGAATGTACGTACCTTTTAAACAAAAATATTGAGAAATCTTAACGAAATTGCATTGTTCCAGTTTGAAGTTTTCAGTTCAGCGTAATATAACGTCGGAATTCTAATTGTGACGTCATATTAATTCGAATGTAGAATTGTTAAAAAAATAACGGGGAGTAGTTTAAATCATATAAATCTCAGAATTCAGACTAAAAATAACTAATTTATTCACAATAACGATAATTATGGATAACACATAACAAACGGCATCTGTAAATCAGTTTTTACATTTACACAAAACACGCAGTTTACGCGAACTAAATTTATTGGAATTTTGACACGGCTTTGTCTACATAGCTAAAGCAGGACGTCATATTAGAATGGCGATTTATTTTCACCTTTTACCAATAAACAAGCAATTAAAATAAACAAGGCATATTTAGTAGACAAATACATCACAAAATATCACGTATGCGAGGGTTTGTGATTTCAAAATCGAGTATGTGAAAGAAATTAAAATATTTACAATTGAACGTCGTCGTCTAACAAAAAGAGTGATAATTTTCGATATTCCGGTAGTTAAACAAAATAGATATGGTCCACCATAACTAACAGCAGTACAGCTCAGATTCAGAAACTTCTGCAAATTAAATTTTACTAACAAAATAACATGTTTAGATTCCAATCAAGTTTCAATAAAATTTAAAACTTGATCTACACAATTTCCAGTTTACATTTTTATCGGAGACAAAGCGAATTCCGGGTTCACACTCCGCAAAGAAGGTTTTAACGGCATATTTGCACACTGGTATGAATGGCCTTTCATGTCATTTGCGCGATTATATTCACGTTTATAAAAAAATATACGCGTATATATATGGCAACTTAAACACTGTAGTTAAACAGGCAAATCTTACATTGACCTATGATGATATAGCGCAACTGCAAAAAAGTTTTATAGCAGTGTTGGAAACGGTGACAAGATCACAGGCTGATTTTATTCGAAAGGCAGAATCAAGTTTTTCTTCTGCAATAACTGATGCCCTACATCATATAGTTGAAGCAGTAGATAAATTACAAAAGCAAATAATTTCTTTTCAAAATGTTCAAAATCCAGACAAAAAATCTGTTTCAGCTAAAGAACTTAACCATGTAAACACGAAGGTGGTGCCACAGTTAGAAAACCAAGTTAAAGAGTTACAGCAAGAAATGATTAAAATGAAGCAAGATAAGCACATAGCAGCAACAGATTATTTTAAACTGGAAAGTTTATATGAAATAGAAAAGACAAAAGAGCAGACTCTTAAGCAACAACATGAAATTCAAAATAGAGTCTTACAGGAAGAAAACCAAGTTATAAGGGAAAAATTAATATCAGAAACTGAAACTGTCATAAGATTAACTGCTGAAAACAAAGAATTAAAAGCCAAAAATGATGAACAATTTGTTGATATCATGTCACTCAAAACACAACTTTCTGGCC
The DNA here is from genome assembly GCA_944474755.1 of Limnoperna fortunei. NCBI lineage: Eukaryota > Metazoa > Mollusca > Bivalvia > Mytilida > Modiolidae > Limnoperna > Limnoperna fortunei. The sequence goes on along the minus strand of OX104112.1, from coordinate 17,315,149 downwards.
TGATTTCACCACAATTCATTCAACCAGCCAGCAAATTCAATGACTCCGAGTACCAGAAACAAAAACCTTGTGCTCTTTTAATAGGCACATCAAACACTAAAAGAATCGATGAAGTTCGGCTATCGTCTGAGATCTGCACATCGAAAAAAATAGCATATACATTAGATGAAACTCTAGAATTCATCGAAAACAGTCCATCTGAACCAGCCCCAGATGTTGTTATCTTACATTCACTTACTAATGATGTGAAAACCTTGAGCCCTACCGAATGTGTCAGTAAAGTTGAAAGTATTTTAAGTAAAATTCATGGAAAATGGGAGCATGCAAAATGTGTTGTTTCACTGACCACACACAGAATGGATGATAGAAGTCACAGAGTCAACAGTGAAATACTGGATGGTCTTTTGAAAATTAAATACCTTGAAAATAAAGATGTGTATGTGTCAGACAACGTAAATTTATGGCATGGATCAACTCCAATGGCACAACTACTTGAACCTGATAGATATCATTTAAACAATAAAGGTTGTTCCATTCTAGCATCAAATATTAAGGTAGCAATGCACACTGTGCTTGGCATCAGAAGACGAATTGCCCCCCTTTTATAGGGGCCGTGGACGAGGTGGAAAATATGCTGGCAGAGGAGGTCGTGGCAGGAGGGGCGACCTAAATTAGATTGTTTACATATATTAATATCAAAATTTTATTCTGTTTGTTATAATTTTTTCTTTCATAGTATTCAAAAAGTTTCAACCTTCTGGGTAAAATATTGAAGGTCTTACAAATCTGTTTATATTTTTAAAAAAAAATCTATAGAAAAAAGGTTTTTTTTCTTTCAAAGATATATTATAATTCCATACTTTACAAATTTTAACGTATAAACCTAAAGCTTATGTTGAATAATCGGTTTAATATCTAATTTGTGAAGGTTAAAAATATAAGAATTTACATATTAGTGTAACTTGATCTGAGGTTTATATCTTGATAAAATATTGTATAAACTGTGTACAGGGAAGCTAACTTTCCCCATATTAAGTATTATTTTCAGTCTCAGTTTCTTTGTTTCTTATTTTTATTGTTTTCATATATTAAATTTACTTTGTTCCAAGTTAGGGAACACTTAACATTTTCAGTTTTTACATTGAAAGTATTTTAAATCAGTTGAGTACAAATTATTTGATTGTATAATATGGGAGATAACCATTGTTTAAGAACAGATCTTAAAATGTGTTACTGGAATATTGGAGGATTATACACACAGGGAGATAATAAGTTAGAAGATGATTTATTCTTAAAGGAAATTTTACAATATGATCTTGTCATCCTAGGTGAGACACATGTGGGTAGCAATGAAAATTTATATTTAAAAGATTTCATGTACTTCCCTGTGTGTAGACCCATTTCATCAAATGGAAGATACTATGGTGGATTAGGTATTTTCAGAAGGTCAGCTCTCAAAAATTACATTAAAATACTCCCATCCAACTCTAAAGATTATCAATGGATCAAAGTTGAAAAAAAACTACTTTAATCTCGATAAGGACCTTTATGTATGTGCTTCTTATATACCCCCACCAAATTCATCTTACTCTTTGAAACTTAAATATGATATTTTACAACAAATTGAAACAGACATTACTGAATTTCAAAAAATAGGGGATATTTTATAATGTGGCGATTTAAATGCAAGAACTGCTAATGAAGCAGATTTTGTAGAAGGAGACGATGCCATGTATCTTCCATTGTCTGAATCTTATATGCCTGACTTTAATATAGGAGGTAGAAGAGCAATGGATGAAACATTAGATGAGAGAGGAAAAGAGATCATAGATCTATGTATTGGGAATAAATTAAGAATTGTAAATGGTAGATGCATAGGTGATTTTTTGGGAAATTTACCTGTTTAAACACACATGGTCAAAGTACTGTTGATTACTTAATTGTTACCGAAGACTTATTAGACTATATGCTGTATTTTGAAGTGTCTGACTTTAAATCTACATTTTCAGACTGTCATTGTAAAATCTCATGGTCAATCTTAGCTAAATTTGTGGTTGACTCAAAACCGAACATTAAAATCCATACAGCTCCTATAAATTTTATATAGAATGAAGAATCAAATATAAAATTTCAGGCAACCCTATCATCATTAGAATTTCAACAAAAAATAAAAAGAGTTGTTGAACAAAAAAATGACTTTTCATCCAGAGATGTAAACAAATTAGCAGATGATCTCAATGAGATTTTTCTTTCAGCTGCAAAAACTTCATTATGTAAACCTAAAGTTAAAATTGCTACAAAAAGAGTAAAAAAGAAATGGTTTGATAAGGACCTCATTAAAATGAGACAAGAGCTTTTAGCAGCTTGTCGGTTGTTCTCAAAATTTCCAAAGGATCCTTTTATAAGGGGAAGATATTTCAAACTCTATAGAAGTTACAATAGAGATAGAAAATTTAAAAGAAAACAATATAAAGTAGCACTTCTTAATGAATTAGATCATCTGCAAGTTGATAGCCCTAAAAAGTACTGGAAGCTCATAGATGAATTTAAGGATCACAAGAAAGATAACTGTGCATCTAACATTGAACCAGATGCTTGGGTTAAACATTTCAAGAATTTACATTCATCTGTTGATAATATATTTCAAAATAGAATAAAAACTCTAGAAAAACTATTAACAGAAAGAGAAGGTCTCCAAAACTCTAATGAACTAGACTTTGAAATAACAAATAAAGAAATTAACCAAGCTATTGCAAAACTAAAAAGTGGGAAGGCCAGTGGTATGGACCTCATTTCCAATGAAATGATTAAAAGTAGTCAACCATTTCTACAACCCTGTTTGAAAAAAATATTTAATATGTGTCTTGAATATGGAATTTATCCTGATTCCTGGGCAAATGGCTACATTTCCCCTATCTTTAAATAAGATGACCCAACAAATCCATCAAAATATCGTGGTATTACTATTACCAGTCATGCCAGTGCTATTGGTAAACTTTTTAATAATATTCTTAATACAAGATTGGAAAAGTTTCTAAAAAAAAATAATTTAATCAACCCATCACAGATTGGATTTACAAAAAATGCCCGTTCAGCAGACCATGTTTTTATACTTAAAACTCTAATAGAGAAATATTGTCACCAGAAAAACGGTAGACTCTTTTGTTGCTTTATAGACTTTAATAAGGCTTTCGACAGTGTAGTTCACACTGGCTTAAAATTAAAGCTTATCGACATGAATGTAGGAACAAAATTCTACAATATAATATGTGCTATGTATAAAAACAGTAAAGCTTGTGTTAAAATTGGTAACTCTTTAACTGAAGACTTTTTTATCAAACTGGGGGTTCGACAAGGTGACAATTTAAGCCCCGCCTTGTTTAAAATATTTATCAATGACTTTCCATGCTACCTTCAGGCCTGTTCAGATACAGTCAGTTTACACAGTGAAAACTAAACTGCTTAATGTATGCAGATGATATTGTAATATTCTCTGACTCCTCACAGGGATTACAAGATAGGCTAAATATGATAGAAAAATTGTAATGATTGGTGTATAAAGGTCAACATTAAAAAGACTAAAGTATTAATTTTTAATAAAGCTGGCAGAAAAATTTCTGAAAAATTTACTTTACAAAATAATCTCTTAGAATGTGTCTCCTGTTATAGATATTTAGGAGTGTATTTCACAGCATCAGGATCATTTCATCAAATGAGGACTGAACTTTATCATAAATCCTTAAAGGCTTATCATAAATTAAGAAGTGACTTTTTAAGTTTAAGCCCAAGTCTTCGTACCTGTGTACATATTTTTGACCATACTTTAAAACCTATCTTGTTGTATAACTCAGAAATTTGGGGAAGTTATTGTGCATCTAACTCAAAATTGCGAACATCCTTTGATTTAGATAAAATATTTAATAACATACCATGTGAAAAATTACATCTTAAATTTTGTAAATGTATTTTGGGAGTTCATAAGAAAAGTGTAAATTTTGCTGTCTTATCTGAACTTGGAAGGTTTCCTTTATATTATGACATCATAAAATCAATCATTAATTATTGGTATAGACTAGAAAATCTCTCATCTGATTTTTCATTATTAAAAGATGCATATCTCTGTAGTAGAAATGTTAACAATATTAATATATTTACCTGGTATACTTTTGTGATAAAGCTATTAAATTACTTGCGTATAAATAGAGATTCAAGTAATTACAGCAGATATAAATTTAAAAAGATGCTTGAAAAATTACTAAGGGAAAAGCTTTTAGACAAGTGGTATAATTACAGACATTCTAAACTTGACGGAAAACTATGTACCTATTTCAAAATCAAGGATCATTTTGGCTTCGAAAATTTTTAATCGAAAATAAACAATTCGGATCAAAGAAAAGCTCTTTGCAGATATCGCATATCAGCCCATAGATTACAAATTGAAATAGGGCGTTTCTCTAATACACCTAGGTCTGAGAGAACTTGTAAAAATTGTTTTTCTGAGGAAATTGAAGATGAAACACATTTTTTGTGTATGTGTACAAAGTTCAGTACAAAAAGAAATATTTTATTTAATCTTGTTGCCAAAAAGTATCCCAGGTTTTCTAGTTTGTCGACTGAATCCAAATTGATTTTTTTACTTAGTAATGAGGACACTGACATTCTAGCAGCCACTGCCTGATTTATATTAGATAAATATATTGTAAACTAAAAATTTAAAGTGATGTTAAGATTTTCAATATGATATTAATATGAACATTAATAATCCAGTAAACTGTCTCATCATGTTGCCTTATGTATAATTATGTGTATCTATCAATTATTCTTTTCCTCTTTTTTGTACAACTCTCATTGCTCCCAGCGGGCTCCTGATTTGGAAATAAAAGATATGTTATGTTATGTTATGTTATAACCGTAATATACGCGTATATTCGTAAAATATACGCGTTCATACACACGTTAATTATATCGTGTATATCGCGTATATGTTTTCAATATACGCGTATATATACGCGTATATGTTTTCAATATACGCGTATAGATACGCGTATATATACGCGTAATTATTAACAATATACGCGTGAATATATTTAAATTATGCGGATGACGCTTCTTCCAATATGTAGCCAATGAAAATCGCGCTCTTAAACAGAGTGCAAAAGGAAAATATGGCTGCAGACTACTACAATAGAAGCGTCGATAGAGACAGATTTCTACAAAAAAATTAAAGACACGGTTGATAAATGTTATAGTATTGGAATAACTGACACTTCAGAAAGATATCTTTGACGATATACGTGCATACGTGCAAGGTAATCATAATAACCATTGGGGTCAAAGGGGTTACTCTTCTTGTTTCAGCGGTGGGGGGTGGGGGGTGGGGGCGCTCGTTGGTTGTGTGGTTAAGGTTGATCAGGCGGTCTGTCAACACTGAGATTGCGAGTTCGAGACTCGCCACGACAATCTAAATTGACACAAGAATTGCGGAAATTGGCGTTAAACAACATTTGGATTGTTGAAAGTGGCGTTAAACAACATTTGGATTGCTGAAAGTGGCGTTAAACAACGTTTAAACCAAACCAATATTCTGGGGGAGGCACTTTCTATGACATGCCGCTGGAATAGGTATCATTTTTTTCCATCTTGAAAGCTGGTGATGAAATAGAAAAATAAAAAGTTCATAGATAATCGACATGATTAGTCAATCAATTTTATATTGCTAATTATATCATTAGGCCAGATATTTTACACAGCTGCTTATAATGCCAGTGATATAGAAGAGTTGATACTTGTCAGTAAACATTATCAATTCAACATCGCCATAATTATCAACAACAATGAAGAAGGTATTCTTTCTTCCTGGGTATACTATAAGTTATATACGTTCATATTCGTAGATATGGAGATTTTAACACCTGAAGTGCCCCAAGTTCGCCATGAAGAAACCACCTCCTCCCCCAGATCGGTGTTTTGACAATTTTATCATAAATTCATAGATTTTTTAAGGATTTATAACAGCCCATGCGTGTACGTGGACCTGTGTATCCCCATACTACGGATCATTGATATTTTTTATTCTATAAACAACAGAAGTAAACACATCGATAATATAACTCATATCCCTACCTTTACATATATTCCAGATTAAACAGTCTCCAGAGAGATATTGCAAGATCTGTTGGTGATTTGTTATCAGATGATGAAGCAAAGAATTTTTTGGAAACTATTGAAAATATTCAAGATGAAATTGAAAATAACCAAAGCATCGAAAGTAAGTATTATTATAATCGGACAACAACTGAACAAAATTCAGAAGTTTTCAATAATTTACAGAACTCTTATGGACGATAGAAAAAAATTGATAAAAGACAAAAAATGGACAGACTTTGTTAAAAAGTAAGCAAGGTGAGCGACAGAACTGAAATCGAATCCCAAGATATGGGACCCTATGCTGATGCTGGATACCAAAAAAGTCAAGCGACAGTTACTGTGATTAGCATTTGCTGAGAAAACAATTATGAATTGTTTTCCCCGCCGCCTGCCACCTTCGCCCGCCATTCACCATACTATAACCCGGATTTTCACTTCTTGAAATCCGGCAAAACACTCAACTGCACTTACCATGTTATTCTAAAAACAGTGGCGGATCCAGGGGCGGGCGTAAGGTGCCTACGCCCCCATTTAAAAAAAGGAAAAGAAAAAAAGAGAACAGGGAGGGTAACAACCAGCGCCAAAGGCAAAAATGTAATCCCAGCTCGTCCTCGACATAAATTAATGCATTAAAGGTACTAATTCGTTTATTATGATATCTCTGTTGTATACTGTACCAAATAAAGGTTACTGAACACTATAAAAACCTTGTGTTAAATAAATTTATTTTGATGCTTGGAAATTGCGAGAATGCAGGATTTTGCACCATTTTTTCAAGAGCTTCTGGGGGCGGACCCCAGACCCCCTGCCGTAAATGAGCATCTGTGTGGCGCGGGAGGACCACTTCGTTGCCCTACTTTTCCGAGTATCCAATTTTTACGCAACCCCCCCCCCCCTTTTCGAAAATCCTGTATCTGCCCCTGAAAACCTACGATTATATTTCACGGACGAGGAGGTACCACTCGGTTAGCGAAAGCCATTTTTTATATAGCTGGTCTATGGTGCTCAACGTAGTGCAGGCTGTGTTGCCTTTCATAGATGTTTTATTATGGCTTCGAATCCACGCTGTGGAAACATAAAAATAATTAGCAGTTTGGACAATGTTAGGAAGATCTTCAGACATGTATATATGTTTAATTTAATTTAAGGTCAACTTACGAATGAAACATTAAACATGGCTGCCAGGGTCATTCTGATTGGGTTCATTAAAAAAAATCTTCTTCTCACATGCTGAATGGCAGATTGATTTGAAATATTGCAGAAATGTAACTTAGATGGTCCTCCACAAAGTTTGAGTTTTTTGTGCCGATCCAAAATACAAGATGGCCACCATCGCAGGACTTACTTTAACATAGGACCCTATGGAAAAAACATACGAACAACTTCTTCTCGGAAACTGTTCCCCACAATGAAGCCAATTATGAAGAAATGAAGGTTGGCTAGTTATCTTATTATTTTAAGTTTTTTAGACATTTGCAAATTCAACATGGCTTTTAGTGCCACAAATATGTTCTGATTGGCTGAAATTTCAAAAATTTTGTTCTTAAAAACCGCATAGCAGATTGATGTGAAATATTGCATAAATGTACCTTAGATGATGTGTTCACGTTTCTCCAACATTTGATATTTCAGGTAAAAGTATGTTGGAGAAACGTGAATAGGTAGTATACAAACTTGATTAATTTTACCTATGATTAAGACTACAGTAAAACATGTATAAATGAATCTTTTGTAAGGAAAATGTACAGTATATAGAATATTATATATATTTATTTGAATTACAGTACTAAGTAAATGGTAAGTCCATATAACAAATTAAACGTAGTTACATTTTGACATTTATTTAACATAGTTAAAAACATTACATTTATTAAACATAGTTAAAAAGATTATTTAAAAATAATTACTAGGGGAGTTTCTTGTGAAGGAAATAGGGAGCTTGGTCGGCGTAGTCAAATACTGTTATGTCCTGGTTGATTGAGTCTTGTATTTAGTGTCTGAAGACAGTCAGGCGAAAACAAGTGGATACATTATGTCGTCAACGATAGCATGCAGGATGAAAAGCTATGTGAACTGGGTTGGTGCTGGGTAAAAGGTCCCGTCTTCATAAATGTTGTCGGCTGATGCTAAGTTGTGGGTAGTCGAAAACATAGCTAGTAAAAACCCTTCCCCTGCAAGTAAATATCTGTGTCCATTTTCCGTCAAGTTGAATGTCTTGTCGGGTCTTAGGAAGTCTATGCATCTCTTTGTTAATTAAATTATTATTTAATTATTATGATTTATTATATGAGGGCAGAATAACAAAAATTTTATTTATTTTTTTTTAATTATAACTTTGCCATAAATGTTAGATATATAATTTCCCAGGTTTTACAGTAAACTGCTTAAAACAACATATTTTATTGTTGCAAAAATAACAAGCCCTTCCATTGTTCTTTTCATGTTGGAGAAACGTGAATAAACCCCTAAGATGGTCCTCTACAAAGTTCTAGTTTTTTGTATCAAGCCAAAATCCAAGATGGCCGCCACCGTGGAACACAGCTTATAGGACCATGTGGGAAAAACACACAAATAGCGCCTTCTACCAAACTGTTCCACACAATTATGGCAAGTTATGCAGTAATGAAGTTTGAATAGTAATTGGATTATTTTGGTATTTGCCAGGCGATCGAAAATTCAGCATGGCTGCAAGAGATGCAAATTTGTTCTGATTGGATGAAATGTTCTAAATGTATTTCCTCACAAACCACTAGGCAGAAGGAATTGTGATAATGCATAAATGTACCTCAGATGGTCTACTAATTTGACTCTTTTGTTTTGATCCAAAATACAAGATTGCTGACACCATGGAACATCACTTAACATAGTACTAATAATGTATGAGAAACACATAAAACAGCTTCTCAGAAACTGTCATACAAATTGCAACTGGAAATTCAACATGGCAACATTCATAGAAACAGCATCTTTACATTCATAACTCTTTAGCATTTAATATCAATATTTGCAAGGAAAGTCATGTCTCTGAAAAAGATTTGTTGTACGTCAAATGAGCAATACAAGCTCTTACGAGCCTCTAGTTTCTTCTTACCCTAACAATCCATTCAATTAAACTTTATTAACATTTCTAATAAACCTTTTATTTCAAAGAAATTGTAATTCTTCCTTATTCTTCGCAAAATTGTATACGACTTTCAAATGCAAGTTTGTCCCGATTGGTTGTAGTAAAGTGTAGGTTTTGTGTGCTCGGCAATCCAATGTGGGATATGTTAGCGCTCTCAATTAGGTAATATTATTTTTCAGATGGAATATAGTTATTCACAGATGTGTTGATGGCTACAGTCGGATGATGACATATATGAAAGCCGACAGTAATAACAGGGCACGGAAGTCTTTAACAATTTCATAGATGCTATAAAACAATATGGCACACCTTCCAGAGTAAGATGTGATTACTGGGTTGAAAACGTAGAAGTGTATGCATATATGGAAGGAATTAGGGGTAGCAACTATGGCAGTGAGGAGGAAATCTCTCGCCCTTCATTGAATTGAATTAAGTAGTTGTTGCATGCCATTATGTGTTTCCGATAAAAAACTGTATGGTATACATAAAGGATAATAAAAACACTATAACATAAGATATGAAGTCTAACAAGTGCGAATCTTTTGATCTGGTTAAAGTAATCTTCAGAAGAAAAGCGTGAATAAAAGAGGACAAATTGTTTTCCTGTCTACACCTATAAGTATATCCACGTATAAGAATCTGGCGAGAGTTTTACATTGAAACAAAAACATTCTTTCTCTACTTTTGTTTACCACTAAATCGGTGCACGATTTTGTTAAGAGAACAAACGAAATCTTATAATACACAAAACACAATCCGGAAACGCAGATTCCGGAAAATAATACTGACTACAATTACCGAATTCAACTTAAGTATATAATACAACACTTAGAACAAAATGACATTTGTTTGCTACTATGCAACACATAAGACTTATTTCTCTGTTTAATTCTATATAGAACTCCAAAACACTTCCCTTAAGACATATTTTTGTCCTTTTAATAAAAAACGATTGCCTGCATTTTAAACAAAGTCTAGAACCCGCCATTATACAACTCAATATAAAAAAACTGCAATAATAATTTTTTTTAACAAGTCCAATCCAGTGGTGTACAAAGTAGATATAAGTGAGGATCCAGTTTGTACTCTCCGTGGTATGGCTGATTAAATGCTTGACTAACGTGAGCTAACCCAATGCAATATAATTCCACCTCACCCACTTGGTGTAGTCCAAGGCAGCCATAGGTAGGAGTACTGTCTTGTCCTCGCCGTGGTGCGTTTTAATAATTAGTTCGGTAGCTACATGTAACATGCACGAACGCTATAACAATCATCTTTACCTATTTCGTGCGGAATGTAGTGACAAAAAAAAAACCTGATATTTCTTTATGTATGTTGTGCGACCTGTATAGCGACAAAATCTGGTATGTCATTTTTGGTAATATTAAATCGTGTATTATTAAAACTCCCACATTATATATTAAATATTATCTCCACAAGGTGTGCCCGACTTAAACCATTAATGACAAGGTTGAATGTTTCTGCCAGAAATCGATGCTTTGCATCATTTCCTAATAAAGACTAGAAGTCATGATATTGCCGTAAAGTTGCTGAAATTGATGCAACTTAGAAATCAGTTATTTAAATAAGTTATGAGTTAGGAGTAAACCTCGTGTTTTATTACACGAATATAATTTTGCGTGTTTTTGATTGGTCTAAAGACAACATTAGGGTCGCGATAAATCGCAACAGTACTAAAATTACATAAAAACAAGCTTAAAAAAGCTCAAAATCATTTCAATATTGGATTCCGCTTGACTACTTTGCAGCGGAATCCAATATTAACCCGTTTTCTATAATTTTTTTCTGTAATTATAAAATATACTGTTAAAGAATGTAAGAATAAAATAAATGCAGTATTGAGAGAAAATATTAAGGGTAACCAGCATTGCAACAATAACAAAATGTAAGCATCCTGTGTTTTTCTGATAAAGCAAGATGGTGATTTTATTCATGTAATAAAACAATTACTGACTTTGATATACGGTCTCTATCAGGATTTCTCAGCCCTCAAAAATGCCTGATAAATCCTGATATTTCAAAGTAATTATTTGTACATTACACCAATTAATACATGTGCTACATTATGTGTTGAAACAGATAAAAACCCAATCCCGGGGATACTGCAATAGAGTTTTTTAACATAATTTTTTAATGAAATATTTCGTAATCGCTTCATCACTCAGACCTGGATCTTAAATACCCTGGGAAAAAATTAGAGCACTGAATTGAGTTTCCGGAGTTTCTTTTTATCCCGTAGACCTGTGATGAAATAAGATGGGAACAGGTCGACGATAAAATCAAGATGGATTCGCGAGGCCAGAATATACGTTATTTATAATTTTATTGATAACACTGTTTGTCATTAAACTAAATTTATAAACTGATAAACTTATAAACTGTTATACTTGTAAAATTGATTAACTGATAAATTGTAATTCATCATTGAATATAGCTAAAATACTCGTGTTGCATGGGCGCTAGAAAAAGACACACGTACAGTACTTTACTTTATAGTTAAAGGGGAGTAATTCAACCAGTAAAATAGTTTCCAGGGTCCCGTTTCATAAAGTGATCGTTAGCTTAACGTGCAAGTTATCCCATTTACATTGTATGGGATAACGAGCATGTTAATTGGCGATCGCTTTATGACACGGCGCCCTGGATACATTGACTGTGCTAAATATACTTGTTGAAATCTCTTTAAAAAGTGCAGTTTATACCTCAATATCGCTTGGTATGAAATAATCAAATATTCAGACCCAATCGGTGTGTAAATGACTACAACACCATACAAACCACGAGCTATTTCTTAATTAAATCACCAAACTCAGTAATATTGTGTAATTCAGACATCTACGAAAATATTGTAAATGTAATTCATTCATTAACAATATGAAAGTTTACATCTTTTAAAATGAATGTTTGGTAAACCTTTAATTTTGTGCGAAGTTTCTTTTGCAGTTTCTATTATGTAGTCCTCAAAAGTCTCATTGGCCATGCAATCTAGTCAGGTTACAATCTACTACACCCACACCGAGGCTGTAAGTTAGACCCGGCCTCTGACTTAGGTGTGCTCTACTCTAACCTTGATTACAAGTAATAAACGCTTATAAGATTTTCTGTCTGTTGCGTGAGTTTTCTGGCAATTGAGGTTGGAACTCGCAACCTCAGTGTTGACACGCCGGTAATCAACAACCTCAGTGTTGACACGCCGGTAATCAACAACCTCAGTGTTGACACGCCGGTAATCAACAACCTCAGTGTTGACACGCAGGTAATCAACAACCTCAGTGTTGACACGCCGATAATCAACAAACTCAGTGTTGACACGCAGGTAATCAACAACCTCAGTGTTGACACGCCGGTAATCAACAACCTCAGTGTTGACACGCAGGTAATCAACAACCTCAGGGTTGACACCGGTAATCAACAACCTCAGTGTTGACACCAGTAAACAACAACCTCAGGGTTGACACCGGTAATCAACAACCTCAGTGTTGACACCAGTAAACAACAACCTCAGTGTTGACACCAGTAATCAACAACCTAAGTGTTGACACGCCGGTAATCAACAACCTCAGTGTTGACACGCCGGTAATCAGTGTTGACACGCAGGTAATCAACAACATCAGTGTTGACACGCCGGTAATCAACAACCTCAGTGTTGACACGCCGGTAATCAACAACCTCAGTGTTGACACGCAGGTAATCAACAAACTCAGTGTTGACACGCCGGTAATCAACAACCTCAGTGTTGACACGCCGGTAATCAACAAACTCAGTGTTGACACGCAGGTAATCAACAACCTCAGTGTTGACACGCCGGTAATCAACAACCTCAGTGTTGACACGCCGGTAATCAACTGTTTGTATTTTGTACCAAACGTCACTATGTTTCACAGGGTACTCCGGCTTCCTTGATAAAAACTAGACACCATAATATAGCTGAAAAATTGCTTAAATCTGCCGAAAATTCAATTCAAAGAAACAAACAAAATATTAAAAATAGATAAAATGTTGCTAAGCTAAAACATTCTGCAATACATTAAAATTAAGCCCATTCGTGGCAAAACATACAGACAACAGATGCATATATAAATGTCTTGTGGTTACAAACTTTTGCCAAATGGGCTATTATGGCGAGGACAAGACAGAATTGCTTTGTATTGCAGCAAATTTCTGAAGCAGATTTATTTTAGTGTTAACACATTAACTGAGTAAGTAATGAACCAGCCATACTACGGCGAGGACAAAGTGTTTACATATATTTAGTTTGTATCATTATTTACATATTTGGCATGTAACACATATAACGCCAAATTTATCAAATGACATATTCAGATGGACTTAGTCAAGACATATGGTATTGTTGAGCGGCATCCCGGTGTCAATTTCCAGTACTTTGTCTAGATATATTGTATTGTTGAGCGGCATCCCGGTGTCAGTTTTTGTACTGTGTCTAGATACAATGTATTGTTGAGAGGCCTTCCGGTGTCAGTTTCCAGTACTTTGTCTAGATACAATGTATTGTTGAGCGGCATCCCGGTGTCAGTTTCCAGTACTTTGTCTAGATACAATGTATTGTTGAGCGGCATCCCGGTGTCAGTTTCCAGTACTTTGTATAGATACAATGTATTTTTGAGCGGCATATCGGTGTCAGTTTTCAGGACTTTGTCTAGATACAATGTATTGTTGAGCGGCATCCCGGTGTCAGTTTCCAGTACTTTGTCTAGATACAATGTATTGTTGAGCGGCATCCCGGTGTCAGTTTCCAGTACTTTGTCTAGATACAATGTATTGTTGAGCGGGATATCGGTGTCAGTTTCCAGCACTTTGGCTAGATACAATGTATTGTTTAGCGTCATATCGGTGTCAGTTTCCAGTACTTTGTCTAGAAACAATGTATTGTTGAGAGGCATATCGGTATTCAGTTTCCAGTACATAGTCTAGATACAATGTATTGTTGAGCGGCATCCCGGTGTCAGTTTATAGTACTTTGTCTAGATACAATGTATTGTTGAGCGGCATCCCGGTGTCAGTTTCCAGTACTTTGTATAGATACAATGTATTGTCGAGAGGCATATCGGTGTCAGTTTCCAGTGCTTTGTCTAGATACAATGTATTGTTGAGCGGCATATCGGTGTCAGTCTCCAGTACTTTGTCTAGATACAATGTATTGTTGAGAGGCATCCTGGTGTCAGTTTCCATTACTTTGTCTAGATACAATGTATTGTTGAGCGGCATCCCGGTGTCAGTTACCAGTACTTTGTATAGATACAATGTATTGTCGAGAGGCATATCGGTGTCAGTTTCCAGTGCTTTGTCTAGATACAATGTATTGTTGAGCGGCATATCGGTGTCAGTCTCCAGTACTTTGTCTAGATACAATGTATTGTTGAGCGGCATCCCGGTGTCAATTTCCAGTACTTTGTCTAGATACATTGTATTGTTGAGCGGCATTCCGGTGTCAGTTTTTGTACTTTGTCTAGATACACTGTATTGTTGAGAGGCCTTCAGGTGTCAGTTTCCAGTACTTTGTCTAGATACAATGTATTGTTGAGCGGCATCCCGGTGTCAGTTTCCAGTACTTTGTCTAGATACAATGTATTGTTGAGCGGCATCCCGGTATCAGTTTCCTGTACCTTGTCTAGATACAATGTATTGTTGAGCGGCATATCGGTGTCAGTTTCAAGTACTTTGTCTAGATACAATGTATTGTTGAGCTGCATATCGGTGTCAGTTTCCAGTACTTTGTCTAGATAAATTGTATTGTTGAGCGGCATATCAATGTCAGTTTCCAGTACTTTGTCTAGATACAATGTATTGTTGAGCGGGATATTGGTGTCAGTTTCCAGCACTTTGTCTAGATACAATGTATTGTTGAGCGTCATATCGGTGTCAGTTTCCAGTACTTTGTCTAGATACAATGTATTGTTTAGAGGCATATCGGTATTCAGTTTCCAGTACTTAGTCTAGATACAATGTATTGTTGAGCGGCATATCAGTGTCAGTTTCCAGAACTTTGTCAAGATACATTGTATTGTTGAGCGCATCCCGGTGTCAGTTTTTGTACTTTGTCTAGATACAATATATTGTTGAGAGGCCTTCAGGTGTCAGTTTCCAGTACTTTGTCTAGATACAATGTATTGTTGAGCGGCATCCCGGTGTTGGTTTCTAGTACTTTGTCCAGATACAATGTATTGTTGAGCGGGATATCGGTGTCAGTTTCCAGCACTTTGTCTAGATACAATGTATTGTTGAGCGTCATATCGGTGTCAGTTTCCAGTACTTTGTCTAGAAACAATGTATTGTTGAGAGGCATATCGGTATTCAGTTTCCAGTACTTAGTCTAGATACAAAGTATTGTAGAGCGGCATCCCGGTGTCAGTTTCCAGTACTTTGTCTAGATACAATGTATTGTTGATCGGCATCCCGGTGTCAGTTTCCAGTACTTTGTCTAGATACAATGTATTGTTGAGCGGCATCCTGGTGTCAGTTTCCATTACTTTGTCTAAATACAATGTATTGTTGAGCGGCATCCCGGTGTCAGTTACCAGTACTTTGTATAGATACAATGTATTGTCGAGCGGCATATCGATGTCAGTTTCCAGTGCTTTGTCTAGATACAATGTATTGTTGAGCGGCATATCGGTGTCAGTTTCCAGTACTTTGTCTAGATACAATGTATTGTTGAGCGGCATATCGGTGTCAGTTTCCAGTACTTTGTCTAGATACAATGTATTGTTGAGCGGCATATCGGTGTAAGTTTCCAGTACTTTGTCTAGATACAATGTATTGTTGAGCGGGATATCGGTGTCAGTTTCCAGCACTTTGTCTAGATACAATGTATTGTTGAGCGTCATATCGGTGTCAGTTTCCAGTACTATGACTAGATACAATGTATTGTTGAGCGGGATATTGGTGTCAGTTTCCAGTACTTTGTCTAGATACAATGTATTGTTGAGAGGCATATCGGTATTCAGTTTCACGTACTTAGTCTAGATATAATGTATTGTTGAGCGTCATTCCGGTGTCAGTTTCCAGTACTTTGTCTAGATAGAATGTATTGTTGAGCCGCATCCCGGTGTCAGTTGCCAGTACTTTGTATAGATACAATGTATTTTTGAGCGGCATCCCGGTGTCAGTTTCCAGGACTTTGTCTAGATACAATGTATTGTTGAGCGGCATATCAGTGTCAGTTTCCAGTACTTTGTCTTGATACAATGTATTGTTGGGCGGTATCCCGTGTCAGTTTTCAGTACTTTGTCTAGATACAATCTATTGTTGAGCGGCATATCGGTGTCAGTTTCCAGTACTTTGTCTAGATACAATGTATTGTTGAGCGGCATATCAGTGTCAGTTTCCAGTACTTTTTCTAGATACAATGTATTGTTGAGCGGGATATCGGTGTCAGTTTCCAGAACTTTGTCTAGATACAATGTATTGTTGAGGGGCATCCCGGTGTCAATTTCCAGTACTTTGTCTAGATACATTGTATTGTTGAGCGCATCCCGGTGTCAGTTTTTGTACTATGTCTAGATACAATGTATTGTTGAGAGGCCTTCAGGTGTCAGTTTCCAGTACTTTGTCTAGATACAATGTATTGTTGAGCGGCATCCCGGTGTCAGTTTCCAGTACTTTCTCTAGATACAATGTATTGTTGAGCGGGATATCGGTGTCAGTTTCCAGCACTTTGTCTAGATACAATGTATTGTTTAGCGTCATATCGGTGTCAGTTTCCAGTACTTTGTCTAGAAACAATGTATTGTTGAGAGGCATATCGGTATTCAGTTTCCAGTACATAGTCTAGATACAATGTATTGTTGAGCGGCATCCCGGTGTCAGTTTATAGTACTTTGTCTAGATACAATGTATTGTTGAGCGGCATCCCGGTGTCAGTTTCCAGTACTTTGTCTAGATACAATGTATTGTTGAGAGGCATCCTGGTGTCAGTTTCCATTACTTTGTCTAGATACAATGTATTGTTGAGCGGCATCCCGGTGTCAGTTACCAGTACTTTGTATAGATACAATGTATTGTCGAGAGGCATATCGGTGTCAGTTTCCAGTGCTTTGTCTAGATACAATGTATTGTTGAGCGGCATATCGGTGTCAGTCTCCAGTACTTTGTCTAGATACAATGTATTGTTGAGCGGCATCCCGGTGTCAATTTCCAGTACTTTGTCTAGATACATTGTATTGTTGAGCGGCATTCCAGTGTCAGTTTTTGTACTTTGTCTAGATACAATGTATTGTTGAGAGGCCTTCAGGTGTCAGTTTCCAGTACTTTGTCTAGATACAATGTATTGTTGAGCGGCATCCCGGTGTCAGTTTCCAGTACTTTGTCTAGATACAATGTATTGTTGAGCGGCATCCCGGTATCAGTTTCCAGTACCTTGTCTAGATACAATGTATTGTTGAGCGGCATATCGGTGTCAGTTTCAAGTACTTTGTCTAGATACAATGTATTGTTGAGCTGCATATCGGTGTCAGTTTCCAGTACTTTGTCTAGATAAATTGTATTGTTGAGCGGCATATCAATGTCAGTTTCCAGTACTTTGTCTAGATACAATGTATTGTTGAGCGGGATATTGGTGTCAGTTTCCAGCACTTTGTCTAGATACAATGTATTGTTGAGCGTCATATCGGTGTCAGTTTCCAGTACTTTGTCTAGATACAATGTATTGTTTAGAGGCATATCGGTATTCAGTTTCCAGTACTTAGTCTAGATACAATGTATTGTTGAGCGGCATATCAGTGTCAGTTTCCAGAACTTTGTCTAGATACATTGTATTGTTGAGCGCATCCCGGTGTCAGTTTTTGTACTTTGTCTAGATACAATATATTGTTGAGAGGCCTTCAGGTGTCAGTTTCCAGTACTTTGTCTAGATACAATGTATTGTTGAGCGGCATCCCGGTGTTAGTTTCTAGTACTTTGTCCAGATACAATGTATTGTTGAGCGGGATATCGGTGTCAGTTTCCAGCACTTTGTCTAGATACAATGTATTGTTGAGCGTCATATCGGTGTCAGTTTCCAGTACTTTGTCTAGAAACAATGTATTGTTGAGAGGCATATCGGTATTCAGTTTCCAGTACTTAGTCTAGATACAAAGTATTGTAGAGCGGCATCCCGGTGTCAGTTTCCAGTACTTTGTCTAGATACAATGTATTGTTGATCGGCATCCCGGTGTCAGTTTCCAGTACTTTGTCTAGATACAATGTATTGTTGAGCGGCATCCTGGTGTCAGTTTCCATTACTTTGTCTAAATACAATGTATTGTTGAGCGGCATCCCGGTGTCAGTTGCCAGTACTTTGTATAGATACAATGTATTGTCGAGCGGCATATCGATGTCAGTTTCCAGTGCTTTGTCTAGATACAATGTATTGTTGAGCGGCATATCGGTGTCAGTTTCCAGTACTTTGTCTAGATACAATGTATTGTTGAGCGGCATATCGGTGTCAGTTTCCAGTACTTTGTCTAGATACAATGTATTGTTGAGCGGCATATCGGTGTAAGTTTCCAGTACTTTGTCTAGATACAATGTATTGTTGAGCGGGATATCGGTGTCAGTTTCCAGCACTTTGTCTAGATACAATGTATTGTTGAGCGTCATATCGGTGTCAGTTTCCAGTACTATGTCTAGATACAATGTATTGTTGAGCGGGATATTGGTGTCAGTTTCCAGTACTTTGTCTAGATACAATGTATTGTTGAGAGGCATATCGGTATTCAGTTTCCAGTACTTAGTCTAGATATAATGTATTGTTGAGCGTCATCCCGGTGTCAGTTTCCAGTACTTTGTCTAGATAGAATGTATTGTTGAGCCGCATCCCGGTGTCAGTTGCCAGTACTTTGTATAGATACAATGTATTTTTGAGCGGCATCCCGGTGTCAGTTTCCAGGACTTTGTCTAGATACAATGTATTGTTGAGCGGCATATCAGTGTCAGTTTCCAGTACTTTGTCTTGATACAATGTATTGTTGGGCGGTATCCCGTGTCAGTTTTCAGTACTTTGTCTAGATACAATCTATTGTTGAGCGGCATATCGGTGTCAGTTTCCAGTACTTTGTCTAGATACAATGTATTGTTGAGCGGCATATCAGTGTCAGTTTCCAGTACTTTTTCTAGATACAATGTATTGTTGAGCGGGATATCGGTGTCAGTTTCCAGTACTTTGTCTAGATACAATGTATTGTTGAGGGGCATCCCGGTGTCAATTTCCAGTACTTTGTCTAGATACATTGTATTGTTGAGCGCATCCCGGTGTCAGTTTTTGTACTATGTCTAGATACAATGTATTGTTGAGAGGCCTTCAGGTGTCAGTTTCCAGTACTTTGTCTAGATACAATGTATTGTTGAGAGGCATCCCGGTGTCAGTTTCCAGTACTTTGTCTAGATACAATGTATTGTTGAGCGGGATATCGGTGTCAGTTTCCAGCACTTTGTCTAGATACAATGTATTGTTTAGCGTCATATCGGTGTCAGTTTCCAGTACTTTGTCTAGAAACAATGTATTGTTGAGAGGCATATCGGTATTCAGTTTCCAGTACATAGTCTAGATACAATGTATTGTTGAGCGGCATCCCTGTGTCAGTTTATAGTACTTTGTCTAGATACAATGTATTGTTGAGCGGCATCCCGGTGTCAGTTTCCAGTACTTTGTCTAGATACAATGTATTGTTGAGCGGCATCCTGGTGTCAGTTTCCATTACTTTGTCTAGATACAATGTATTGTTGAGCGGCATCCCGGTGTCAGTTACCAGTACTTTGTATAGATACAATGTATTGTCGAGAGGCATATTGGTGTCAGTTTCCAGTGCTTTGTCTAGATACAATGTATTGTTGAGCGGCATATCAGTGTCAGTCTCCAGTACTTTGTCTAGATACAATGTATTGTTTAGCGGCATCCCGGTGTCAATTTCCAGTACTTTGTCTAGATACATTGTATTGTTGAGCGGCATTCCGGTGTCAGTTTTTGTACTTTGTCTAGATACAATGTATTGTTGAGAGGCCTTCAGGTGTCAGTTTCCAGTACTTTGTCTAGATACAATGTATTGTTGAGCGGCATCCCGGTGTCAGTTTCCAGTACTTTGTCTAGATACAATGTATTGTTGAGCGGCATCCCGGTATCAGTTTCCAGTACCTTGTCTAGATACAATGTATTGTTGAGCCGCATATCGGTGTCAGTTTCAAGTACTTTGTCTAGATACAATGTATTGTTGAGCTGCATATCGGTGTCAGTTTCCAGTACTTTGTCTAGATAAAATGTATTGTTGAGCGGCATATCAATGTCAGTTTCCAGTACTTTGTCTAGATACAATGTATTGTTGAGCGGGATATTGGTGTCAGTTTCCAGCACTTTGTCTAGATACAATGTATTGTTGAGCGTCATATCGGTGTCAGTTTCCAGTACTTTGTCTAGATACAATGTATTGTTTAGAGGCATATCGGTATTCAGTTTCCAGTACTTAGTCTAGATACAATGTATTGTTGAGCGGCATCCCGGTGTCGGTTTCCAGTACTTTGTCTAGATACAATGTATTGTTGAGCGGCATCTCGGTGTCAGTTTCCAGTACTTTGTATTGACACAATGTATTGTTGAGCGGCATCCCGGTGTCAGTTTCCAGTACTTTGTCTAGATACAATGTATTGTTGAGAGGCATCCCGGTGTCAGTTTCCATTACTTTGTCTAGATACAATCCATTGTTGAGCGGAATCCTGCTGTCAGTTACCAGTACTTTGTATAGATACAATGTATTTTTGAGCGGAATCCCGGTGTCAGTTACCAGTACTTTGTATAGATACAATGTATTTTTGAGCGGCATCCCAGTGTCAGTTTACATCACTTTGTCTAGATACAATGTATTGTTGAGCGGCATCCCGGTGTCAGTTACCAGTACTTTGTATAGATACAATGTATTGTCCAGCGGCATATCGGTGTCAGTTTCCAGTACTTTGTCCAGATACAATGTATTGTTGAGCGGCATATCGGTGTCAGTTTCCAGTACTTTGTCTAGATACAATGTATTGTTGAGCGGCCTTTCCGGTGTCAGTTTCCAGTACTTTGTCTAGATACAATGTATTGTTGAGCGGCATCCCGGTGTCAGTTTCCAGTACTTTGTCTAGATACAATGTATTGTTGAGCGGCATCCCGGTGTCAGTTTCCATTACTTTGTCTAGATACAATGTATTGTTGAGCGGTATCCCGGTGTCAGTTTCCTGTACTATGTCTAGATACAATGTATTGTCGAGCGGCATACCGGCGTCAGTTTCCAGTACTTTGTCTAGATACAATATATTATTGAGCGGCCTCCAGGTGTCAGTTACCAGTACTTAGTTTAGATACAATGTATTGTTGAGCAGCCTCCCGTTGTCAGTTACCAGTATTTAGTCCAGATACAATGTATTATTGAGCAGCATCCCGGTGTCATTTTCTAGTACTTAGTCTAGATACAATAGATTGTTGAGCAGCCTCCCGGTGTCAGTTACCAATACTTAGTCTAGATACAATGTATTGTTGAGCAGCATCCCGGTGTCAGTTTCCAGTACTTTGTTTAGATACAATGTATTGTTGAGCGACATCCCGGGGTCAGTTTCCAATACATTGTCTAGATACAATGTATTGTTCAAGTTTCCAGTACTTTGTCTAGATACAATGTATTGTTGAGCGGCATATCAAAGTCAGCTTCCAGTACTTTGTCAAGATACAATGTATTGTTGAACGGCATATCGGTGTCAGCTTCCAGTACTTTGTCTAGATACAATGTATTGTTGAGCGGCCTTCCGGTGTACGTTTCTAGTACTTTGTCTAGATACAATGCATTGTTGAGCGGCATCCCGGTGTCAGTTTCCAGTACTTAGTCTAGATACAATGTATTGTTGAGCGACATCCCGGGGTCAGTTTCCATTATTTAGTCTAGATACAATGTATTGTTGAGCAGCCTCCCGCTGTCAGTTACCAGTATGTAGTCTAGATACAATGTATTGTTGAGCTGAATCCCGGTATAAGTTTCCAGTACTTTGTATAGATACAATGTATTGTTGAGCGGCATCCCGGTGTCAGTTTCCAGTACTTTGTCCAGATGCAATGTATTGTTGAGCGGCATCCCGGGGTCAGTTTCCATTACTTTGTCTAGATACAATGTATTGTTGAGCGGCATCCTGGTGTCAGTTACCAGTACTTTGTATAGATACAATGTATTGTTGAGCGGCATCCCAGTGTCAGTTCCCAGGACTTTGTCTAGATACAATGTTTTGTTGAGCGGCATATCAGTGTCAGTTTCCAGTACTTTGTCTAGATACAATGTATTGTTGAGCGGTATCCCGGTGTCAGTTTCCAGTTCTTTGTCTAGATACAATGTATTGTTGAGCGGCATATCGCTGTCAGTTTCCAGTACTTTGTCTAGATACAATGTATTGTTGAGCGGCCTCCAGTAGTCAGTTACCAGTACTTAGTTTAGACACAATGTATGGTTGAGCAGCCTCCCGGTGTCAGTTTCCATTACTTTGTCTAGATACAATGCATTGTTGAGCGGAATCCCGGTGTCAGTTATCAGTACTTTGTATAGATACAATGTATTTTTGAGCGGAATCCCGGTGTCAGTTACCAGTACTTTGTATAGATACAATGTATTTTTGAGCGCATCCCAGTGTCAGTTTACATCACTTTGTCTAGATACAATGTATTGTTGAGCGGCATCCCGGTGTTAGTTACCAGTACTTTGTATAGATACAATGTATTGTCGAGCGGCATATCGGTGTCAGTTTCCAGTACTTTGTCCAGATACAATGTATTGTTGAGCGGCATATCGGTGTCAGTTTCCAGTACTTTGTCTAGATACAATGTATTGTTGAGCGGCCTTTCCGGTGTCAGTTTCCAGTACTTTGTCTAGATACAATGTATTGTTGAGCGGCATCCCGGTGTCAGTTTCCAGTACTTTGTCTAGATACAATGTATTGTTGAGCGGCATACCGGTGTCAGTTTCCATTACTTTGTCTAGATACAATGTATTGTTGAGCGGTATCCCGGTGTCAGTTTCCTGTACTATGTCTAGATACAATGTATTGTTGAGCGGCATATCGCTGTCAGTTTCCAGTACTTTGTCTAGATACAATGTATTGTTGAGCGGCCTCCAGTAGTCAGTTACCAGTACTTAGTTTAGACACAATGTATTGTTGAGCAGCCTCCCGGTGTCAGTTTCCATTACTTTGTCTAGATACAATGCATTGTTGAGCGGAATCCCGGTGTCAGTTACCAGTACTTTGTATAGATACAATGTATTTTTGAGCGCATCCCAGTGTCAGTTTACATCACTTTGTCTAGATACAATGTATTGTTGAGCGGCATCCCGGTGTCAGTTACCAGTACTTTGTATAGATACAATGTATTGTCGAGCGGCATATCGGTGTCAGTTTCCAGTACTTTGTCCAGATACAATGTATTGTTGAGCGGCATATCGGTGTCAGTTTCCAGTACTTTGTCTAGATACAATGTATTGTTGAGCGGCCTTTCCGGTGTCAGTTTCCAGTACTTTGTCTAGATACAATGTATTGTTGAGCGGCATCCCGGTGTCAGTTTCCAGTACTTTGTCTAGATACAATGTATTGTTGAGCGGCATCCCGGTGTCAGTTTCCATTACTTTGTCTAGATACAATGTATTGTTGAGCGGTATCCCGGTGTCAGTTTCCTGTACTATGTCTAGATACAATGTATTGTCGAGCGGCATACCGGCGTCATTTTCCAGTACTTTGTCTAGATACAATATATTATTGAGCGGCCTCCAGGTGTCAGTTACCAGTACTTAGTTTAGATACAATGTATTGTTGAGCAGCCTCCCGGTGTCAGTTACCAGTATTTAGTCCAGATACAATGTATTATTGAGCAGCATCCCGGTGTCATTTTCTAGTACTTAGTCTAGATACAATAGATTGTTGAGCAGCCTCCCGGTGTCAGTTACCAGTACTTAGTCTAGATACAATGTATTGTTGAGCAGCATCCCGGTGTCAGTTTCCAGTACTTTGTTTAGATACAATGTATTGTTGAGCGACATCCCGGGGTCAGTTTCCAATACATTGTCTAGATACAATGTATTGTTGAGCGGCATATCAAAGTCAGCTTCCAGTACTTTTTCTAGATACAATGTATTGTTGAACGGCATATTGGTGTCAGTTTCCAGTACTTTGTCTAGATACAATGTATTGTTGAGCGGCCTTCCGGTGTACGTTTCCAGTACTTTGTCTAGATACAATGCATTGTTGAGCGGCATCCCGGTGTCAGTTTCCACTACTTAGTCTAGTTACAATGTATTGTTGAGCGACATCCCGGGGTCAGTTTCCATTATTTAGTCTAGATACAATGTATTGTTGAGGAGCCTCCCGCTGTCAGTTACCAGTATGTAGTCTAGATACAATGTATTGTTGAGCTGAATCCCGGTATCAGTTTCCAGTACTTTGTATAGATACAATGTATTGTTGAGCGGCATCCCGGTGTCAGTTACCAGTATTTAGTCTATATACAATGTATTGTGGAGCAGTCTCCCTGTGTCAGTTACCAGTATTTAGTCTAGATACAATGTATTGTTGACCAGCCTCCGGGTGTCAGTTACCAGTATTTAGTCTAGATACAATGTATTGTTGAGCGACATCCCGGGGTCAGTTACCAGTATTTAGTATAGATACAATGTATTGTTGAGCGACCTCCCGGTG
Organism: Limnoperna fortunei; assembly: GCA_944474755.1. Classification (NCBI taxonomy): domain Eukaryota; kingdom Metazoa; phylum Mollusca; class Bivalvia; order Mytilida; family Modiolidae; genus Limnoperna; species Limnoperna fortunei. The sequence continues at coordinate 17,290,167 of OX104112.1, read as the reverse complement.
TCAGTTACCAGTACTTAGTCTAGATACAATGTATTTTTGAGCAGCCTCCCGGTGTCAGTTACCAGTATTTAGTCTAGATACAATGTATTGTTGAGCGACATCTCGGGGTCAGTTTCCAGTACTTTGTCTAGATACAATGTATTGTTCCAGTTTCCAATACTTTGTCTAGACACAATGTATTGTTGAGCGGCATATCAGGGTCAGTTTCCAGTACTTTATCTTGATACAATGTATTGTTGAGCGGCATATCGGTGTCAGTTTCCAGTACTTTGTGTAGACACAATGAATTGTTGAGCGGCATATCGGTGTCAGTTTCCAGTACTTTGTCTAGATACAATGTATTGTTGAGCGTCCTTCCGGTGTACGTTTCCAGTACTTTGTCTAGATACAATGTATTGTTGAGCGGCATCCCGGTGTCAGTTTCCAGTACTTAGTCTAGATACAATGTATTGTGGAGCGGCATCCCGGTGTCAGTTTCCAGTATTTAGTCTGGATACAATGTATTGTTGAGCAGCATCCCGGTGTCAGTTTCCAGTACTTTGTCTAGATACAATGTATTGTTGAGCGACATCCCGGGGTCAGTTTCCACTATTTAGTCTAGATACAATGTATTGTTGAGCAGCCTCCCGGTGTCAGTTACCAGTATTTAGTCTAGATACAATGTATTGTTGAGCGGCCTCCCGGTGTCAGTTACAGTACTTAGTTTAGATACAATGTATTGTTTAGCAGCCTCCCGGTGTCAGTTACCAGTACTTAGTCTAGATACAATGTATTGTTGAGCAGCATCCCGGTGTTCATACAATGTATTGTTGAGCGGCATATCGCTGTCAGTTTCCAGTACTTTGTCTAGATACAATGTATTGTTGAGCGGCCTCCAGGAGTCAGTTACCAGTACTTAGTTTAGACACAATGTATTGTTGAGCAGCCTCCCTGTGTCAATTACCAGTATTTAGTCTAGATACCATGTATTATTGAGCAGCATCCCGGTGTCAGTTACCAGTATTTTGTCTAGATACAAAGTATTGTTGAGCAGCATCCCGGTGTCAGTTACCAGTATTTAGTCTAGATACAATTTATTATTGAGCAGCATCCCGGTATCATTTTCTATTACTTAGTCTAGATGCAATATATTGTTGAGCAGCCTCCCGGTGTAAGTTACCAGTACTTATTCTAGATACAATGTATTGTTGAGCAGCATCCCGGTGTCAGTTTCCAGTACTTTTTCTAGATACAATGTATTGTTGAGCGACATCCCTGGTTCAGTTTCCAGTACTTTGTCTAGATACAATGTATTGTTCCAGTTTCCAGTACTTTGTCTAGATACAATGTATTGTTGAGCTGCATATCAGGGTCAGTTTCCAGTACTTTGTCTAGATACAATGTATTGTTGAGCGCCATATCGGTGTCAGTTTCCAGTACTTTGTCTAGATACAATGTATTGTTGAGCGGCATATCGGTATCAGTTACCAGTACTTTGTCTAGATACAATGTATTGTTGAGCGGCCTTCCGGTGTACCTTTCCAGTACTTTGTATAGATACAATGTAGTGTTGAGCGGCATCCAGATGTCAGTTTCCAGTACTAAGTCTAGATACAATGTATTGTTGAGCGGCATCCCTGTGTCAGTTTCCAGTATTTAGTCTAAATACAATGTATTGTTGAGCAGCATCCCGGTGTCAGTTTCCAGTACTTTGTGTAGATACAATGTATTGTTGAGCGACATCCCGGGGTCAGTTTCCACTATTTAGTCTAGATACAATGTATTGTTGAGCAGCCTCCCGGTGTCAGTTACCAGTATTTAGTCTAGATACAATGTATTGTTGAGCGGCCTCCCGGTGTCAGTTACAGTACTTAGTTTAGATACAATGTATTGTTTAGCAGCCTCCCGGTGTCAGTTACCAGTACTTAGTCTAGATACAATGTATTGTTGAGCAGCATCCCGGTGTTCATACAATGTATTGTTGAGCGGCATATCGCTGTCAGTTTCCAGTACTTTGTCTAGATACAATGTATTGTTGAGCGGCCTCCAGGAGTCAGTTACCAGTACTTAGTTTAGACACAATGTATTGTTGAGCAGCCTCCCTGTGTCAGTTACCAGTATTTAGTCTAGATACCATGTATTATTGAGCAGCATCCCGGTGTCAGTTACCAGTATTTTGTCTAGATACAAAGTATTGTTGAGCAGCATCCCGGTGTCAGTTACCAGTATTTAGTCTAGATACAATTTATTATTGAGCAGCATCCCGGTATCATTTTCTATTACTTAGTCTAGATGCAATATATTGTTGAGCAGCCTCCCGGTGTAAGTTACCAGTATTTAGTCTAGATACAATGTATTGTTGAGCAGCATCCCGGTGTCAGTTTCCAGTACTTTTTCTAGATACAATGTATTGTTGAGCGACATCCCTGGTTCAGTTTCCAGTACTTTGTCTAGATACAATGTATTGTTCCAGTTTCCAGTACTTTGTCTAGATACAATGTATTGTTGAGCTGCATATCAGGGTCAGTTTCCAGTACTTTGTCTAGATACAATGTATTGTTGAGCGCCATATCGGTGTCAGTTTCCAGTACTTTGTCTAGATACAATGTATTGTTGAGCGGCATATCGGTATCAGTTACCAGTACTTTGTCTAGATACAATGTATTGTTGAGCGGCCTTCCGGTGTACCTTTCCAGTACTTTGTATAGATACAATGTAGTGTTGAGCGGCATCCAGATGTCAGTTTCCAGTACTAAGTCTAGATACAATGTATTGTTGAGCGGCATCCCGGTGTCAGTTTCCAGTATTTAGTCTAAATACAATGTATTGTTGAGCAGCATCCCGGTGTCAGTTTCCAGTACTTTGTGTAGATACAATGTATTGTTGAGCGACATCCCGGGGTCAGTTTCCACTATTTAGTCTAGATACAATGTATTGTTGAGCAGCCTCCCGGTGTCAGTTACCAGTATTTAGTCTAGATACAATGTATTGTTGAGCGGCCTCCCGGTGTCAGTTACAGTACTTAGTTTTGATACAATGTATTGTTGAGCGGCCTCCCGGTGTCAGTTACAGTACTTTGTCTAGATACAATGTATTGTTGAGCAGCCTCCCTGTGTCAGTTACCAGTATTTAGTCTAGATACAATGTATTATTGAGCAGCATCCCGGTGTCATTTTCTAGTAGTTAGTCTAGATACAATATATTGTTGAGCAGCCTCCCGGTGTCAGTTACCAGTACTTTGTCTAGATACAATGTATTGTTGAGCAGCATCCCGGTGTCAGTTTCCAGTACTTTTTCTAGATACAATGTATTATTCAGCAGCATCCCTGTGTCATTTTCTAATACTTAGTCTAGATACAATGTATTGTTGAGCAGCCTCCCGGTGTCAGTTACCAGTATTTAGTCTATATACAATGTATTGTTGAGCAGTCTCCCGGTGTCAGTTACCAGTATTTAGTCTAGATACAATGTATTGTTGAGCAGCCTCCGGGTGTCAGTTACCAGTATTTAGTCTAGATACAATGTATTGTTGAGCGACATCCCGGGGTCAGTTTCCATTATTTAGTCTAGATACAATGTATTGTTGAGGAGCCTCCCGCTGTCAGTTACCAGTATGTAGTCTAGATACAATGTATTGTTGAGCTGAATCCCGGTATCAGTTTCCAGTACTTTGTATAGATACAATGTATTGTTGAGCGGCATCCCGGTGTCAGTTACCAGTATTTAGTCTATATACAATGTATTGTTGAGCAGTCTCCCTGTGTCAGTTACCAGTATTTAGTCTAGATACAATGTATTGTTGAGCAGCCTCCGGGTGTCAGTTACCAGTATTTAGTCTAGATACAATGTATTGTTGAGCGACATCCCGGTGTCAGTTACCAGTATTTAGTATAGATACAATGTATTGTTGAGCGACCTCCCGGTGTCAGTTACCAGTACTTAGTCCAGATACAATGTATTTTTGAGCAGCCTCCCGGTGTCAGTTACCAGTATTTAGTCTAGATACAATGTATTGTTGAGCGACATCTCGGGGTCAGTTTCCAGTACTTTGTCTAGATGCAATGTATTGTTCCAGTTTCCAATACTTTGTCTAGACACAATGTATTGTTGAGCGGCATATCAGGGTCAGTTTCCAGTACTTTATCTTGATACAATGTATTGTTGAGCGGCATATCGGTGTCAGTTTCCAGTACTTTGTCTAGACACAATGAATTGTTGAGCGGCATATCGGTGTCAGTTTCCAGTACTTTGTCTAGATACAATGTATTGTTGAGCGTCCTTCCGGTGTACGTTTCCAGTACTTTGTCTAGATACAATGTATTGTTGAGCGGCATCCCGGTGTCAGTTTCCAGTACTTAGTCTAGATACAATGTATTGTGGAGCGGCATCCCGGTGTCAGTTTCCAGTATTTAGTCTGGATACAATGTATTGTTGAGCAGCATCCCGGTGTCAGTTTCCAGTACTTTGTCTAGATACAATGTATTGTTGAGCGACATCCCGGGGTCAGTTTCCACTATTTAGTCTAGATACAATGTATTGTTGAGCAGCATCCCGGTGTCAGTTACCAGTATTTAGTCTAGATACAATGTATTGTTGAGCGGCCTCCCGGTGTCAGTTACAGTACTTAGTTTAGATACAATGTATTGTTGAGCAGCCTCCCGGTGTCAGTTACCAGTACTTAGTCTAGATACAATGTATTGTTGAGCAGCATCCCGGTGTTCATACAATGTATTGTTGAGCGGCATATCGCTGTCAGTTTCCAGTACTTTGTCTAGATACAATGTATTGTTGAGCGGCCTCCAGGAGTCAGTTACCAGTACTTAGTTTAGACACAATGTATTGTTGAGCAGCCTCCCTGTGTCAGTTACCAGTATTTAGTATTTAGTCTAGATACCATGTATTATTGAGCAGCATCCCGGTGTCAGTTACCAGTATTTTGTCTAGATACAAAGTATTGTTGAGCAGCATCCCGGTGTCAGTTACCAGTATTTAGTCTAGATACAATTTATTATTGAGCAGCATCCCGGTATCATTTTCTATTACTTAGTCTAGATGCAATATATTGTTGAGCAGCCTCCCGGTGTAAGTTACCAGTACTTATTCTAGATACAATGTATTGTTGAGCAGCATCCCGGTGTCAGTTACCAGTACTTTGTCTAGATACAATGTATTGTTGAGCGACATCCCTGGTTCAGTTTCCAGTACTTTGTCTAGATACAATGTATTGTTCCAGTTTCCAGTACTTTGTCTAGATACAATGTATTGTTGAGCTGCATATCAGGGTCAGTTTCCAGTACTTTGTCTAGATACAATGTATTGTTGAGCGCCATATCGGTGTCAGTTTCCAGTACTTTGTCTAGATACAATGTATTGTTGAGCGGCATATCGGTATCAGTTACCAGTACTTTGTCTAGATACAATGTATTGTTGAGCGGCCTTCCGGTGTACCTTTCCAGTATTTTGTATAGATACAATGTAGTGTTGAGCGGCATCCAGATGTCAGTTTCCAGTACTAAGTCTAGATACAATGTATTGTTGAGCGGCATCCCGGTGTCAGTTTCCAGTATTTAGTCTAAATACAATGTATTGTTGAGCAGCATCCCGGTGTCAGTTTCCAGTACTTTGTGTAGATACAATGTATTGTTGAGCGACATCCCGGGGTCAGTTTCCACTATTTAGTCTAGATACAATGTATTGTTGAGCAGCCTCCCGGTGTCAGTTACCAGTATTTAGTCTAGATACAATGTATTGTTGAGCGGCCTCCCGGTGTCAGTTACAGTACTTAGTTTTGATACAATGTATTGTTGAGCGGCCTCCCGGTGTCAGTTACAGTACTTTGTCTAGATACAATGTATTGTTGAGCAGCCTCCCTGTGTCAGTTACCAGTATTTAGTCTAGATACAATGTATTATTGAGCAGCATCCCGGTGTCATTTTCTAGTAGTTAGTCTAGATACAATATATTGTTGAGCAGCCTCCCGGTGTCAGTTACCAGTACTTTGTCTAGATACAATGTATTGTTGAGCAGCATCCCGGTGTCAGTTTCCAGTACTTTTTCTAGATACAATGTATTATTCAGCAGCATCCCTGTGTCATTTTCTAATACTTAGTCTAGATACAATGTATTGTTGAGCAGCCTCCCGGTGTCAGTTACCAGTATTTAGTCTATATACAATGTATTGTTGAGCAGTCTCCCGGTGTCAGTTACCAGTATTTAGTCTAGATACAATGTATTGTTGAGCAGCCTCCGGGTGTCAGTTACCAGTATTTAGTCTAGATACAATGTATTGTTGAGCGACATCCCGGTGTCAGTTACCAGTATTTAGTATAGATACAATGTATTGTTGAGCGACATCCCGGTGTCAGTTACCAGTACTTAGTCTAGATACAATGTATTTTTGAGCAGCCTCCCGGTGTCAGTTACCAGTATTTAGTCTAGATACAATGTATTGTTGAGCGACATCTCGGGGTCAGTTTCCAGTACTTTGTCTAGATACAATGTATTGTTCCAGTTTCCAATACTTTGTCTAGACACAATGTATTGTTGATCGGCATATCAGGGTCAGTTTCCAGTACTTTGTCTAGATACAATGTATTATTGAGCGGCATATCGGTGTCAGTTTCCAGTACTTTGTCTAGACACAACGAATTGTTGAGCGGCATATCGGTGTCAGTTTCCAGTACTTTGTCTAGATACAATGTATTGTTGAGCGGCCTTCCGATGTACGTTTCCAGTACTTTGTCTAGATACAATGTATTGTTGAGCGGCATCCCGGTGTCAGTTTCCAGTACTTAGTCTAGATACAATGTATTGTGGAGCGGCATCCCGGTGTCAGTTTCCAGTATTTAGTCTGGATACAATGTATTGTTGAGCAGCATCCCGGTGTCAGTTTCCAGTACTTTGTCTAGATACAATGTATTGTTGAGCGACATCCCGGGGTCAGTTTCCACTATTTAGTCTAGATACAATGTATTGTTGAGCAGCCTCCCGGTGTCAGTTACCAGTATTTAGTCTAGATACAATGTATTGTTGAGCGGCCTCCCGGTGTCAGTTACAGTACTTAGTTTAGATACAATGTATTGTTGAGCAGCCTCCCGGTGTCAGTTACCAGTACTTAGTCTAGATACAATGTATTGTTGAGCGGCCTCCCGGTGTCAGTTACAGTACTTTGTCTAGATACAATGTATTGTTGAGCAGCCTCCCTGTGTCAGATACATAGTATCTAGTCTAGATACAATGTATTATTGAGCAGTATCCCGGTGTCATTTTCTAGTACTTAGTCTAGATACAATATATTGTTGAGCAGCCTCCCGGTGTCAGTTACCAGTACTTAGTCTAGATACAATGTATTGTTGAGCAGCATCCCGGTGTCAGTTTCCAGTACTTTTTCTAGATACAATGTATTATTGAGCAGCATCCCTGTGTCATTTTCTAGTACTTAGTCTAGATACAATGTATTGTTGAGCAGCCTCCCGGTGTCAGTTACCAGTATTTAGTCTAGATACAATGTATTGTTGAGCAGCCTCCCTGTGTCAGTTACCAGTATTTAGTCTAGATACAATGTATTGTTGAGCGACATCCCGGTGTCAGTTACCAGTATTTAGTCTAGATACAATGTATTGTTGAGCGACATCCCGGTGTCAGTTACCAGTATTTAGTATAGATACAATGTATTGTTGAGCGACATCCCGGTGTCAGTTTCCAGTACTTTGTCTAGACACAATGAATTGTTGAGCGGCATATCGGTGTCAGTTTCCAGTACTTTGTCTAGATACAATGTATTGTTGAGCGGCTTTACGGTGTACGTTTCCAGTACTTTGTCTAGATACAATTTATTGTTGAGCGGCATCCCGGTGTCAGTTTCCAGTACTTAGTCTAGATACAATGTATTGTGGAGCGGCATCCCGGTGTCAGTTTCCAGTATTTAGTCTGGATGCAATGTATTGTTGAGAAGCATCCCGGTGTCAGTTTCCGGTAAATTGTCTAGATACAATGTATTGTTGAGCGACATCCCGGGGTCAGTTTCCACTATTTAGTCTAGATACAATGTATTGTTGAGCAGCCTCCCGGTGTCAGTTACCAGTACTTTGTCTAGATACAATGTATTGTTGAGCAGCCTCCCGGTGTCAGTTACAGTACTTAGTCTAGATACAATGTATTGTTGAGCGGCCTCCCGGTATCAGTTACAGTACTTAGTTTAGATACAATGTATTGTTGAGCAGCCTCCCGGTGTCAGTTACAGTACTTAGTTTAGATACAATGTATTGTTGAGCAGCATCCCGGTGTCAGTTACAGTACTTAGTTTAGATACAATGTATTGTTGAGCGGCCTCCCGGTGTCAGTTACAGTACTTTGTCTAGATACAATGTATTGTTGAGCAGCCTCCCTGTGTCAGATACATAGTATCTAGTCTAGATAAAATGTATTATTGAGCAGCATCCCGGTGTCATTTTCTAGTACTTAGTCTAGATACAATATATTGTTGAGCAGCCTCCCGGTGTCAGTTACAAGTACTTAGTCTAGATACAATGTATTGTTGAGCAGCATCCCGGTGTCCGTTTCCAGTTCTTTTTCTAGATACAATGTATTATTGAGCAGCACCCCTGTGTCATTTTCTAGTACTTAGTCTAGATACAATGTATTGTTGAGCAGTCTCCCGGTGTCAGTTACCAGTATTTAGTCTAGATACAATGTATTGTTGAGCAGCCTCCCTGTGTCAGTTACCAGTATTTAGTCTAGATACAATGTATTGTTGAGCGACATCCCGGTGTCAGTTACCAGTATTTAGTCTAGATACAATGTATTGTTGAGCGACATCGCGGTGTCAGTTACCAGTACTTAGCATGTCTAGATACAATGTATTGTTGAGCAGCCTCCCGGTGTCAGTTACCAGTATTTAGTCTAGATACAATGTATTGTTGAGCAACATCCCGGTGTCTATTTCTAGTACATAGTCTAGATACAGTATATTGTTGAGCAGCATCCCGGTGTCTTTTTCTAGTACTTAGTCTAGATACAATGTATTGTTGAGCAGCCTCCCGGTGTCAGTTACCAGTATTTAGTCTAGATACAATGTATTGTTGAGCAACATCCCGGTGTCAGTTACCAGTATTTAGTCTAGATACAATGTATTGTTAAGCGACATCCCGGTGTCAGTTTCCAGTACTTTTTCTAGATACAATGTATTGTTGAGCAGCATCCCGGTGTCAGTTTCCAGTACTTTTTCTAGATACAATGTATTGTTGAGCAGCCTCCCGGTGTCAGTTTCCAGTACTTTGTCTAGATACAATGTATTGTTGAGCAGCATCCCGGTGTCAGATACCAGTATTTAGTCTAGATACAATGTATTGTTGAGCAGCATCCCGGTGTCAGTTTCTAGTACTTTTTCTAGATACCATGTATTATTGAACAGCATCCCGGTGTCATTTTCTAGTACTTAGTCTAGATACAATGAATTGTTGAGCAGCATCCCTGTGTCAGTTTCCAGTACTTTTTCTAGATACAATGTATTATTGAGCAGCATCCCGGTGTCATTTTCTAGTACTTAGTCTAGATACAATGTATTGTTGAGCAGCATCCCGGTGTCAGTTACCAGTATTTTGTCTAGATACAATGTATTGTTGAGCAGCATCCCGGTGTCAGTTACCAGTATTTAGTCTAGATACAATGTATGGTTGAGCGGCCTCCCGGTGTCAGTTTCCAGTAGATAGTCTAGATACAATATATTGTTGAGCAGCATCCAGGTGTCAGTTACAGTACTTAGTTAAGATACAATGTATTGTTGAGCGGCCTCCCGGTGTCAGTTACCAGTGCTTAGTTTAGATACAATGTATTGTTGAGCAGCCTCTCTGTATCAGTTAGCAGTATTTAGTCTAGATACAATGCATTATTGAGCAGCATGCCGGGGTCATTTTCTATTACTTAGTCTAGATACAATATATTGTTGAGCAGCCTCCCGGAGTCAGTTACCAGTACTTAGTCTAGATACAATGTATTATTGAGCAGCATCCCGGTGTCATTTTCTAGTACTTAGTCTAGATACAATGTATTGTTGAGCAGCATCCCGGTGTCAGTTACCAGTACTTTGTCTAGATACAATGTATTGTTGAGCGGCCTCCCGGTGTCAGTTACCAGTATTTAGTCTAGATACAATGTATTGTGGAGCAGCATCCCTGTGTCAGTTACCAGTACTTAGTCTAGATACAATGTATTGTTGAGCAGATCCCGGTGTCAGTTTCCAGTACTTTGTCTAGATACAATGTATTGTTGAGCAGCCTCCCGGTGTCAGTTACCAGTACTTTGTCTAGATACAATGTAATGTTGAGCGGCATTGCGGTGTACGTTTCCAGTATTTAGTGTAGATACAATGTATTGTTGAGCAGCATCCCGGTGTCAGTTTCCAGTACTTTGTCTAGATACAATGTATTGTTGAGCAGCCTCCAGGTGTCAGTTTCCAGTACTTTTTCCAGATACAATGTATTATTGAGCAGCATCCCGGTGTCATTTTCTAGTACTTAGTCTAGATACAATGTATTGTTGAGCAGCATCCCGGTGTCAGTTTCCAGTACTTAGTCTAGATACAATGTATTGTTGAGCAGCATCCCGATGTCAGTTTCCAGTACTTTGTCTAGATACAATGTATTGTTGAGCGGCCTCCCGGTGTCAGTTACCAGTATTTAGTCTAGATACAATGTATTGTGGAGCAGCATCCCTGTGTCAGTTACCAGTACTTAGTCTAGATACAATGTATTGTTGAGCAGATCCCGGTGTCAGTTACCAGTACTTTGTCTAGACACAATGTAATGTTGAGCGGCATTGCGGTGTACGTTTCCAGTATTTAGTCTAGATACAATGTATTGTTGAGCAGCATCCCGGTGTCAGTTTCCAGTACTTTGTCTAGATACAATGTATTGTTAAGCAGCCTCCCGGTGTCAGTTACCAGTACTTTGTCTAGATACAATGTATTGTTGACCGGCATCCCGGTGTACGTTTCCAGTATTTAGTCTAGATACAATGTATTGTTGAGCAGCCTCCCGGTGTCAGTTACAGTACTTAGTTTAGATACAATGTATTGTTGAGCGGCCTCCCGGTGTCAGTTTCCAGTACTTTTTCTAGATACCATGTATTATTGAGCAGCATCCCGGTGTCAGTTACCAGTATTTAGTCTAAATACAATGTATTGTTGAGCAGCATCCCTGTGTCAGTTACCAATACTTAGTCTAGATACAATGTATTGTTGAGCAGCATCCCGGTGTCAGTTTCCAGTACTTTGTCTAGATACAATGTATTGTTGAGCGGCCTCCCGGTGTCAGTTACCAGTACTTTGTCTAGATACAATGTAATGTTGAGCGGCCTCCCGGTGTCAGTTACCAGTACTTTGTCTAAATACAATGTATTGTTGAGCAGCCTCCCGGTGTAAGTTACCAGTACTTTGTCTAGATACAATGTATTGTTGAGCAGCCTCCCGGTGTCAGTTACCAGTATTTAGTCTAGATACAATGTATTGTTGAGCAACATCCCGGTGTCAGTTACCAGTATTTAGTCTAGATACAATGTATTGTTAAGCGACATCCCGGTGTCAGTTTCCAGTACTTTTTCTAGATACAATGTATTGTTGAGCAGCCTCCCGTTGTCAGTTTCCAGTACTTTGTCTAGATACAATGTATTGTTGAGCAGCATCCCGGTGTCAGATACCAGTATTTAGTCTAGATACAATGTATTGTTGAGCAGCATCCCGGTGTCAGTTTCCAGTACTTTTTCTAGATACCATGTATTATTGAACAGCATCCCGGTGTCATTTTCTAGTACTTAGTCTAGATACAATGAATTGTTGAGCAGCATCCCTGTGTCAGTTACCAGTACTTTTTGTAGATACAATGTATGGTTGAGCGGCCTCCCGGTGTCAGTTACCAGTATTTAGTCTAGATACAATGTATTGTTGAGCGACATCGCGGTGTCAGTTACCAGTACTTAGCATGTCTAGATACAATGTATTGTTGAGCAGCCTCCCGGTGTCAGTTACCAGTATTTAGTCTAGATACAATGTATTGTTGAGCAACATCCCGGTGTCTATTTCTAGTACATAGTCTAGATACAGTATATTGTTGAGCAGCATCCCGGTGTCTTTTTCTAGTACTTAGTCTAGATACAATGTATTGTTGAGCAGCCTCCCGGTGTCAGTTTCCAGTACTTTGTCTAGATACAATGTATTGTTGAGCAGCATCCCGGTGTCAGATACCAGTATTTAGTCTAGATACAATGTATTGTTGAGCAGCATCCCGGTGTCAGTTTCTAGTACTTTTTCTAGATACCATGTATTATTGAACAGCATCCCGGTGTCATTTTCTAGTACTTAGTCTAGATACAATGAATTGTTGAGCAGCATCCCTGTGTCAGTTTCCAGTACTTTTTCTAGATACAATGTATTATTGAGCAGCATCCCGGTGTCATTTTCTAGTACTTAGTCTAGATACAATGTATTGTTGAGCAGCATCCCGGTGTCAGTTACCAGTATTTTGTCTAGATACAATGTATTGTTGAGCAGCATCCCGGTGTCAGTTACCAGTATTTAGTCTAGATACAATGTATGGTTGAGCGGCCTCCCGGTGTCAGTTTCCAGTAGATAGTCTAGATACAATATATTGTTGAGCAGCATCCAGGTGTCAGTTACAGTACTTAGTTAAGATACAATGTATTGTTGAGCGGCCTCCCGGTGTCAGTTACCAGTGCTTAGTTTAGATACAATGTATTGTTGAGCAGCCTCTCTGTATCAGTTAGCAGTATTTAGTCTAGATACAATGCATTATTGAGCAGCATGCCGGGGTCATTTTCTATTACTTAGTCTAGATACAATATATTGTTGAGCAGCCTCCCGGAGTCAGTTACCAGTACTTAGTCTAGATACAATGTATTATTGAGCAGCATCCCGGTGTCATTTTCTAGTACTTAGTCTAGATACAATGTATTGTTGAGCAGCATCCCGGTGTCAGTTACCAGTACTTTGTCTAGATACAATGTATTGTTGAGCGGCCTCCCGGTGTCAGTTACCAGTATTTAGTCTAGATACAATGTATTGTGGAGCAGCATCCCTGTGTCAGTTACCAGTACTTAGTCTAGATACAATGTATTGTTGAGCAGATCCCGGTGTCAGTTTCCAGTACTTTGTCTAGATACAATGTATTGTTGAGCAGCCTCCCGGTGTCAGTTACCAGTACTTTGTCTAGATACAATGTAATGTTGAGCGGCATTGCGGTGTACGTTTCCAGTATTTAGTGTAGATACAATGTATTGTTGAGCAGCATCCCGGTGTCAGTTTCCAGTACTTTGTCTAGATACAATGTATTGTTGAGCAGCCTCCAGGTGTCAGTTTCCAGTACTTTTTCCAGATACAATGTATTATTGAGCAGCATCCCGGTGTCATTTTCTAGTACTTAGTCTAGATACAATGTATTGTTGAGCAGCATCCCGGTGTCATTTTCTAGTACTTAGTCTAGATACAATGTATTGTTGAGCAGCATCCCGATGTCAGTTTCCAGTACTTTGTCTAGATACAATGTATTGTTGAGCGGCCTCCCGGTGTCAGTTACCAGTATTTAGTCTAGATACAATGTATTGTGGAGCAGCATCCCTGTGTCAGTTACCAGTACTTAGTCTAGATACAATGTATTGTTGAGCAGATCCCGGTGTCAGTTACCAGTACTTTGTCTAGACACAATGTAATGTTGAGCGGCATTGCGGTGTACGTTTCCAGTATTTAGTCTAGATACAATGTATTGTTGAGCAGCATCCCGGTGTCAGTTTCCAGTACTTTGTCTAGATACAATGTATTGTTAAGCAGCCTCCCGGTGTCAGTTACCAGTACTTTGTCTAGATACAATGTATTGTTGACCGGCATCCCGGTGTACGTTTCCAGTATTTAGTCTAGATACAATGTATTGTTGAGCAGCCTCCCGGTGTCAGTTACAGTACTTAGTTTAGATACAATGTATTGTTGAGCGGCCTCCCGGTGTCAGTTTCCAGTACTTTTTCTAGATACCATGTATTATTGAGCAGCATCCCGGTGTCAGTTACCAGTATTTAGTCTAAATACAATGTATTGTTGAGCAGCATCCCTGTGTCAGTTACCAATACTTAGTCTAGATACAATGTATTGTTGAGCAGCATCCCGGTGTCAGTTTCCAGTACTTTGTCTAGATACAATGTATTGTTGAGCGGCCTCCCGGTGTCAGTTACCAGTACTTTGTCTAGATACAATGTAATGTTGAGCGGCCTCCCGGTGTCAGTTACCAGTACTTTGTCTAAATACAATGTATTGTTGAGCAGCCTCCCGGTGTAAGTTACCAGTACTTTGTCTAGATACAATGTATTGTTGAGCAGCCTCCCGGTGTCAGTTACCAGTATTTAGTCTAGATACAATGTATTGTTGAGCAACATCCCGGTGTCAGTTACCAGTATTTAGTCTAGATACAATGTATTGTTAAGCGACATCCCGGTGTCAGTTTCCAGTACTTTTTCTAGATACAATGTATTGTTGAGCAGCCTCCCGTTGTCAGTTTCCAGTACTTTGTCTAGATACAATGTATTGTTGAGCAGCATCCCGGTGTCAGATACCAGTATTTAGTCTAGATACAATGTATTGTTGAGCAGCATCCCGGTGTCAGTTTCCAGTACTTTTTCTAGATACCATGTATTATTGAACAGCATCCCGGTGTCATTTTCTAGTACTTAGTCTAGATACAATGAATTGTTGAGCAGCATCCCTGTGTCAGTTACCAGTACTTTTTGTAGATACAATGTATGGTTGAGCGGCCTCCCGGTGTCAGTTTCCAGTAGATAGTCTAGATACAATATATTGTTGAGCAGCATCCAGGTGTCAGTTACAGTACTTAGTTTAGATACAATGTATTGTTGAGCGGCCTATAGGTGTCAGTTACCAGTACTTAGTTTAGATACAATGTATTGTTGAGCAGCCTCCCTGTATCAGTTACCAGTATTTAGTCTAGATACAATGCATTATTAAGCAGCATCCCGGTGTCAGTTTCCAGTACTTAGTCTAGATACAATATATTGTTGAGCAGCCTCCCGGTGTCAGTTACCAGTACTTAGTCTAGTTACAATGTATTGTTGAGCAGCATCCCGGTGTCAGTTACCAGTATTTAGTCTAGATACAGTGTATTGTTGAGCTGCATTCCGGTGTCAGTTTCCAGTACTTTTTCTAGATACAATGTATTATTGAGCAGCATCCCGGTGTCATTTTCTAGTACTTAGTCTAGATACAATGTATTGTTGAGCAGCATCCCGGTGTCATTTTCTAGTACTTAGTCTAGATACAATGTATTGTTGAGCAGCATCCCGATGTCAGTTTCCAGTACTTTGTCTAGATACAATGTATTGTTGAGCGGCCTCCCGGTGTCAGTTACCAGTATTTAGTCTAGATACAATGTATTGTGGAGCAGCATCCCTATGTCAGTTACCAGTACTTAGTCTAGATACAATGTATTGTTGAGCAGCATCCCGGTGTCAGTTTCCAGTACTTTGTCTAGATACAATGTATTGTTGAGCAGCCTCCCGGTGTCAGTTACCAGTACTTTGTCTAGATACAATGTAATGTTGAGCGGCATTGCGGTGTACGTTTCTAGTATTTAGTCTAGATACAATGTATTGTTGAGCAGCCTCCCGGTGTCAGTTACAGTACTTAGTTTAGATACAATGTATTGTTGAGCGGCCTCCCGGTGTCAGTTTCCAGTACTTTTTCTAGATACCATGTATTATTGAGCAGCATCCAGGTGTCAGTTACCAGTATTTAGTCTAGATACAATGTATTGTTGAGCAGCATCCCTGTGTCAGTTACCAGTACTTAGTCTAGATACAATGTATTGTTGAGCAGCATCCCGGTGTCAGTTTCCAGTACTTTGTCTAGATACAATGTATTGTTGAGCACCCTCCCGGTGTCAGTTACCAGTACTTTGTCTAGATACAATGTAATGTTGAGCGGCCTCCCGGTGTCAGTTAGCAGTACTTTGTCTAAATACAATGTATTGTTGAGCAGCCTCCCGGTGTCAGTTACCAGTACTTTGTCTAGATACAATGTATTGTTGAGCAGCATCCCGGTGTCAGTTTCCAGTACTTTGTCTAGATACAATATATTGTTGAGCAGCCTCCCGGTGTCAGTTACCTGTACTTTGCCTAGATACAATGTAATGTTGAGCGGCATCCCGGTGTACGTTTCCAGTATTTAGTCTAGATACAATGTATTGTTGAGCAGCATCCCGGTGTCAGTTTCCAGTACTTTGTCTAGATACAATGTATTGTTGAGCAACCTCCCGGTGTCAGTTACCAGTACTTTGTCTAAATACAATGTATTGTTGAGCAGCCTCCCGGTGTCAGTTACCAGTACTTTGTCTAAATACAATGTATTGTTGAGCAGCCTCCCGGTGTCAGTTACCAGTTCTTTGTCTAGATACAATGTATTGTTGAGCAGCATCCCGGTGTCAGTTTCCAGTACTTTGTCTAGATACAATATATTGTTGAGCAGCCTCCCGGTGTCAGTTACCAGAACTTTGTCTAGATACAATGTAATGTTGAGCGGCATCCCGGTGTACGTTTCCAGTATTTAGTCTAGATACAATGTATTGTTGAGCAGCATCCCGGTGTCAGTTTCCAGTACTTTGTCTAGATACAATTTATTGTTGAGCAGCCTCTCGGTGTCAGTTACCAGTACTTTGTCTAGATACAATGTAATGTTGACCGGCATCCCGGTGTACGTTTCCAGTATTTAGTCAAGATACAATGTATTGTTGAGCAGCATCCCTGTGTCAGTTACCAGTACTTAGTCTAGATACAATGTATTGTTGAGCAGCATCCCGGTGTCAGTTTCCAGTACTTTGTCTAGATACAATGTATTGTTGAGCACCCTCCCGGTGTCAGTTACCAGTACTTTGTCTAGATACAATGTAATGTTGAGCGGCCTCCCGGTGTCAGTTAGCAGTACTTTGTCTAAATACAATGTATTGTTGAGCAGCCTCCCGGTGTCAGTTACCAGTACTTTGTCTAGATACAATGTATTGTTGAGCAGCATCCCGGTGTCAGTTTCCAGTACTTTGTCTAGATACAATATATTGTTGAGCAGCCTCCCGGTGTCAGTTACCAGTACTTTGTCTAGATACAATGTAATGTTGAGCGGCATCCCGGTGTACGTTTCCAGTATTTAGTCTAGATACAATGTATTGTTGAGCAGCATCCCGGTGTCAGTTTCCAGTACTTTGTCTAGATACAATTTATTGTTGAGCAGCCTCCCGGTGTCAGTTACCAGTACTTTGTCTAGATACAATGTAATGTTGACCGGCATCCCGGTGTACGTTTCCAGTATTTAGTCAAGATACAATGTATTGTTGAGCAGCATCCCGGTGTCAGTTTCCAGTACTTTGTCTAGATACAATGTATTGTTGAGCAGCCTCCAGGTGTCAGTTACCAGTACTTTGTCTAGATACAATGTATTGTTGAGCAGCCTCCCGGTGTCAGTTACCAGTACTTTGTCTGGATACAATGTATTGTTAAGCAGCATCCCGGTGTCAGTTTCCAGTACTTTGTCTAGATACAATGTATTGTTGAGCAGCCTCCCGGTGTCAGTTACCAGTACTTTGTCTAGATACAATGTAATGTTGAGCGGCATCCCGGTGTACGTTTCCAGTATTTAGTCTAGATACAATGTATTGTTGAGCAGCATCCCGGTGTCAGTTTCCAGTACTTTGTCTAGATACAATGTATTGTTGAGCAGCCTCCCGGTGTCAGTTACCAGCACTTTGTCTAGATACAATGTAATGTTGACCGGCATCCCGGTATACGTTTCCAGTGTTTAGTCTAGATACAATGTATTGTTGAGCAGTATCCCGGTGTCAGTTTCCAGTACTTTGTCTAGATACAATGTATTGTTGAGCAGTCTCCCGGTGTCAGTTACCAGTACTTTGTCTAGATACAATGTAATGTTGACCGGCATCCCGGTGTACGTTTCCAGTATTTAGTCTAGATACAATGTATTGTTGAGCAGCCTCCCGTTGTCAGTTACAGTACTTAGTTTAGATACAATGTATTGTTGAGCGGCATCCCGGTGTCAGTTACCAGTATTTTGTCTAGATACAATGTATTGTTGAGCAGCATCCCGGTGTCAGTTACCAGTATTTAGTCTAGATACAATGTATTGTTGAGCAGCATCCCGGTGTCAGTTTCCAGTATTTTGTCTAGATACAATGTATGGTTGAGCGGCCTCCCGGTGTCAGTTTCCAGTACATAGTCTAGATACAATATATTGTTGAGCAGCATCCCGGTGTCAGTTACAGTACTTTGTTTAGATACAATGTATTGTTGAGCGGCCTCCCGGTGTCAGTTACCAGTACTTAGTTTAGATACAATTTATTTTTGAGCAGCCTCCCTGTGTCAGTTACCAGTATTTAGTCTAGATACAATGTATTATTGAGCAGCATCCCGGTGTCATTTTCTAGTACTTAGTCTAGATACAATATATTGTTGAGCAGCCTCCCGGTGTCAGTTACCAGTAATTTGTCTAGATACAATGTAATGTTGACCGGCATCCCGGTGTACGTTTCCAGTATTTAGGCGTACTTAGTCTAGATACAATGTATTGTTGAGCAGCCTCCCGGTGTCAGTTACCAGTATTTAGTCTAGATACAGTGTATTGTTGAGCTGCATTCCGGTGTCAGTTTCCAGTACTTTTTCTAGATACAATGTATTATTGAGCAGCATCCCGGTGTCATTTTCTAGTACTTAGTCTAGATACAATGTATTGTTGAGCAGCATCTCGGTGTCATTTTCTAGTACTTAGTCTAGATACAATGTATTGTTGAGCAGCATCCCGATGTCAGTTTCCAGTACTTTGTCTAGATACAATGTATTGTTGAGCGGCCTCCCGGTGTCAGTTACCAGTATTTAGTCTAGATACAATGTATTGTGGAGCAGCATCCCTATGTCAGTTACCAGTACTTAGTCTAGATACAATGTATTGTTGAGCAGCATCCCGGTGTCAGTTTCCAGTACTTTGTCTAGATACAATGTATTGTTGAGCAGCCTCCCGGTGTCAGTTACCAGTACTTTGTCTAGATACAATGTAATGTTGAGCGGCATTGCGGTGTACGTTTCTAGTATTTAGTCTAGATACAATGTATTGTTGAGCAGCCTCCCGGTGTCAGTTACAGTACTTAGTTTAGATACAATGTATTGTTGAGCGGCCTCCCGGTGTCAGTTTCCAGTACTTTTTCTAGATACCATGTATTATTGAGCAGCATCCAGGTGTCAGTTACCAGTATTTAGTCTAGATACAATGTATTGTTGAGCAGCATCCCTGTGTCAGTTACCAGTACTTAGTCTAGATACATTGTATTGTTGAGCAGCATCCCGGTGTCAGTTTCCAGTACTTTGTCTAGATACAATGTATTGTTGAGCACCCTCCCGGTGTCAGTTACCAGTTTTTTGTCTAGATACAATGTAATGTTGAGCGGCCTCCCGGTGTCAGTTAGCAGTACTTTGTCTAAATACAATGTATTGTTGAGCAGCCTCCCGGTGTCAGTTACCAGTACTTTGTCTAGATACAATGTATTGTTGAGCAGCATCCCGGTGTCAGTTTCCAGTACTTTGTCTAGATACAATATATTGTTGAGCAGCCTCCCGGTGTCAGTTACCTGTACTTTGCCTAGATACAATGTAATGTTGAGCGGCATCCCGGTGTACGTTTCCAGTATTTAGTCTAGATACAATGTATTGTTGAGCGGCATCCCGGTGTCAGTTACCAGTATTTAGTCTAGATACAATGTATTATTGAGCAGCATCCCGGTGTCATTTTCTAGTACTTAGTCTAGATACAATATATTGTTGAGCAGCCTCCCGGTGTCACTTACCAGTAATTTGTCTAGATACAATGTAATGTTGACCGGCATCCCGGTGTACGTTTCCAGTATTTAGGCGTACTTAGTCTAAATACAATGTATTGTTGAGCAGCATCCCGGTGTCAGTTTCCAGTACTTTTTCTAGATACAGTGTATTGTTGAGCTGCATTCCGGTGTCAGTTTCCAGTACTTTTTCTAGATACAATGTATTATTGAGCAGCATCCCGGTGTCATTTTCTAGTACTTAGTCTAGATACAATGTATTGTTGAGCAGCATCTCGGTGTCATTTTCTAGTACTTAGTCTAGATACAATGTATTGTTGAGCAGAATACCGATGTCAGTTTCCAGTACTTTGTCTAGATACAATGTATTGTTGAGCGGCCTCCCGGTGTCAGTTACCAGTATTTAGTCTAGATACAAAGTATTGTGGAGCAGCATCCCTATGTCAGTTACCAGTACTTAGTCTAGATACAATGTATTGTTGAGCAGCATCCCGGTGTCAGTTTCCAGTACTTTGTCTAGATACAATGTATTGTTGAGCAGCCTCCCGGTGTCAGTTACCAGTACTTTGTCTAGATACAATGTAATGTTGAGCGGCATTGCGGTGTACGTTTCTAGTATTTAGTCTAGATACAATGTATTGTTGAGCAGCCTCCCGGTGTCAGTTACAGTACTTAGTTTAGATACAATGTATTGTTGAGCGGCCTCCCGGTGTCAGTTTCCAGTACTTTTTCTAGATACCATGTATTATTGAGCAGCATCCAGGTGTCAGTTACCAGTATTTAGTCTAGATACAATGTATTGTTGAGCAGCATCCCTGTGTCAGTTACCAGTACTTAGTCTAGATACAATGTATTGTTGAGCAGCATCCCGGTGTCAGTTTCCAGTACTTTGTCTAGATACAATGTATTGTTGAGCACCCTCCCGGTGTCAGTTACCAGTACTTTGTCTAGATACAATGTAATGTTGAGCGACCTCCCGGTGTCAGTTAGCAGTACTTTGTCTAAATACAATGTATTGTTGAGCAGCCTCCCGGTGTCAGTTACCAGTACTTTGTCTAGATACAATGTATTGTTGAGCAGCATCCCGGTGTCAGTTTCCAGTACTTTGTCTAGATACAATATATTGTTGAGGAGCCTCCCGGTGTCAGTTACCTGTACTTTGCCTAGATACAATGTAATGTTGAGCGGCATCCCGGTGTACGTTTCCAGTATTTAGTCTAGATACAATGTATTGTTGAGCAGCATCCCGGTGAAAGTTTCCAGTACTTTGTCTAGATACAATGTATTGTTGAGCAACCTCCCGGTGTCAGTTACCAGTACTTTGTCTAGATACAATGTAATGTTGACCGGCATCCCGGTGTACGTTTCCAGTATTTAGTCAAGATACAATGTATTGTTGAGCAGCATCCCGGTGTCAGTTACCAGTACTTAGTCTAGATACAATGTATTGTTGAGCAGCATCCCGGTGTCAGTTTCCGGTACTTTGTCTAGATACAATGTATTGTTGAGCACCCTCCCGGTGTCAGTTACCAGTACTTTGTCTAGATACAATGTAATGTTGAGCGGCCTCCCGGTGTCAGTTAGCAGTACTTTGTCTAAATACAATGTATTGTTGAGCAGCCTCCCGGTGTCAGTTACCAGTACTTTGTCTAGATACAATGTATTGTTGAGCAGCATCCCGGTGTCAGTTTCCAGTATTTAGTCTAGATACAATGTATTGTTGAGCAGCATCCCGGTGTCAGTTTCCAGTACTTTGTCTAGATACAATGTATTGTTGAGCAGCCTCCCGGTGTCAGTTACCAGTACTTTGTCTAGATACAATGTAATGTTGACCGGCATCCCGGTATACGTTTCCAGTGTTTAGTCTAGATACAATGTATTGTTGAGCAGTATCCCGGTGTCAGTTTCCAGTACTTTGTCTAGATACAATGTATTGTTGAGCAGTCTCCCGGTGTCAGTTACCAGTACTTTGTCTAGATACAATGTAATGTTGACCGGCATCCCGGTGTACGTTTCCAGTATTTAGTCTAGATACAATGTATTGTTGAGCAGCCTCCCGGTGTCAGTTACAGTACTTAGTTTAGATACAATGTATTGTTTAGCGGCATCCCGGTGTCAGTTACCAGTATTTTGTCTAGATACAATGTATTGTTGAGCAGCATCCCGGTGTCAGTTACCAGTATTTAGTCTAGATACAATGTATTGTTGAGCAGCATCCCGGTGTCAGTTTCCAGTATTTTGTCTAGATACAATGTATGGTTGAGCGGCCTCCCGGTGTCAGTTTCCAGTACATAGTCTAGATACAATATATTGTTGAGCAGCATCCCGGTGTCAGTTACAGTACTTTGTTTAGATACAATGTATTGTTGAGCGGCCTCCCGGTGTCAGTTACCAGTACTTAGTTTAGATACAATTTATTTTTGAGCAGCCTGCCTGTGTCAGTTACCAGTATTTAGTCTAGATACAATGTATTATTGAGCAGCATCCCGGTGTCATTTTCTAGTACTTAGTCTAGATACAATATATTGTTGAGCAGCCTCCCGGTGTCAGTTACCAGTAATTTGTCTAGATACAATGTAATGTTGACCGGCATCCCGGTGTACGTTTCCAGTATTTAGGCGTACTTAGTCTAGATACAATGTATTGTTGAGCAGCATCCGGGTGTCAGTTTCCAGTACTTTTTCTAGATACAATGTATTATTGAGCAGCATCCCGGTGTCATTTTCTATTACTTAGTTTAGATACAATGTATTGTTGAGCAGCATCCCGGTGTCATTTTCTAGTACTTAGTCTAGATACAATGTATTGTTGAGCAGCATCCCGATGTCAGTTTCCAGTACTTTGTCTAGATACAATGTATTGTTGAGCGGCCTCCCAGTGTCAGTTACCAGTATTTAGTCTAAATACAATGTATTGTTGAGCAACATCCCTGTGTCAGTTTCCAGTATTTAGTCTAGATACAATGTATTGTTGAGCAGCATCCCGGTGTCAGTTTCCAGTATTTTGTCTAGATACAATGTATGGTTGAGCGGCCTCCCGGTGTCAGTTTCCAGTACATAGTCTAGATACAATATATCGTTGAGCAGAATCCCGGTATCAGTTACAGTACTTAGTTTAAATACAATGTATTGTTGAGCGGCCTCCCGATGTCAGTTACCAGTACTTAGTTTAGATACAATGTATTGTTGAGCAGCCTCCCTGTGTCAGTTACCAGTATTTAGTCTAGATACAATGTATTATTGAACAGCATCCCGGTGTCATTTTCTAGTACTTAGTCTAGATACAATATATTGCTGAGCAGCCTCCCGTTGTCAGTTACCAGTACTTAGTCTAGATACAATGTATTGTTGTGCAGCATCCAGGTGTCAGTTTCCAGTAGTTTTTCTAGATACAATGTATTATTGAGCAGCCTACCGGTGTCATTTTCTAGTACTTAGTCTAGATACAATGTATTGTTGAGCAGCATCCCGGTGTCATTTTCTAGTACTTAGTCTAGATACAATGTATTGTTGAGCATCATCCCGATGTCAGTTTCCAGTACTTTGTCTAGATACAATGTATTGTTGAGCGGCCTCAGGTGTCAGTTACTAGTATTTAGTCTAGATACAATGTATTGATGAGCAGCATCCCTGTGTCAGTTACCAGTACTTAGATTAGATACAATGTATTGTTGAGCAGCATCCCGGTGTCAGTTTCCAGTACTTTGTCTAGATACAATGTATTGTTGAGCAGCCTGCCGGTGTCAGTTACCAGTACTTTGTCTAGATACAATGTAATATTGAGTGGCCTCCCGGTGTCAGTTACCGGTACTTTGTCTAGATACAATGTATTGTTGAGCAGCCTCCCGGTGTCAGTTACCAGTACTTTTTCTAGATACAATGTATTGTTGAGCAGCAACCCGGTGTCAGTTACCAGTACTTTGTCTAGATACAATGTATTGTTGAGCAGCCTCCCGGTGTCAGTTACCAGTACTTTGTCTAGATACAATGTAATGTTGAGCGGCATCCCGGTGTACGTTTCCAGTATTTAGTCTAGATACAATGTATTGTTGATCAGCCTCCCGGTGTCAGTTACAGTACTTAGTTTAGATACAATGTATTGTTGAGCGGCCTCCCGGTGCCAGTTACCAGTAGTTAGTCTAGATACCATGGATTATTGAGCAGCATCCCGGTGTCAGTTACCAGTATTTAGTCTAGATACAATGTATTGTTGAGCAGCATCCCGGTGTCAGTTTCCAGTATTTTGTCTAGATACAATGTATGCTTGAGCGGCCTCCCGGTGTCAGTTTCCAGTACATAGTCTAGATACAATATATTGTTGAGCAGCATCCCGGTGTCAGTTACAGTACTTTGTTTAGATACAATGTATTGTTGAGCGGAATCCCGGTGTCAGTTACCAGTACTTAGTTTAGATACAATTTATTTTTGAGCAGCCTCCCTGTGTCAGTTACCAGTATTTAGTCTAGATACAATGTATTATTGAGCAGCATCCCGGTGTCATTTTCTAGTACTTAGTCTAGATACAATATATTGTTGAGCAGCCTCCCGGTGTCAGTTACCAGTAATTTGTCTAGATACAATGTAATGTTGACCGGCATCCCGGTGTACGTTTCCAGTATTTAGTCTAGATACAATGTATTGTTGAGCAGCCTCCCGGTGTCAGTTACTGTACTTAGTTTAGATACAATGTATTGTTGAGCGGCATCCCGGTGTCAGTTACCAGTATTTTGTCTAGATACAATGTATTGTTGAGCAGCATCCCGGTGTCAGTTACCAGTATTTAGTCTAGATACAATGTATTGTTGAGCAGCATCCCGGTGTCAGTTTCCAGTATTTTGTCTAGATACAATGTATTGTTGAGCGGCCTCCCGGTGTCAGTTTCCAGTACATAGTCTAGATACAATATATTGTTGAGCAGCATCCCGGTGTCAGTTACAGTACTTTGTTTAGATACAATGTATTGTTGAGCGGCCTCCCGGTGTCAGTTACCAGTACTTAGTTTAGATACAATTTATTTTTGAGCAGCCTCCCTGTGTCATTTACCAGTATTTAGTCTAGATACAATGTATTATTGAGCAGCATCCCGGTGTCATTTTCTAGTACTTAGTCTAGATACAATATATTGTTGAGCAGCCTCCCGGTGTCAGTTACCAGTAATTTGTCTAGATACAATGTAATGTTGACCGCCATCCCGGTGTACGTTTCCAGTATTTAGGCGTACTTAGTCTAGATACAATGTATTGTTGAGCAGCATCCGGGTGTCAGTTTCCAGTACTTTTTCTAGATACAATGTATTATTGAGCAGCATCCCGGTGTCATTTTCTATTACTTAGTTTAGATACAATGTATTGTTGAGCAGCATCCCGGTGTCATTTTCTAGTTCTTAGTCTAGATACAATGTATTGTTGAGCAGCATCCCGATGTCAGTTTCCAGTACTTTGTCTAGATACAATGTATTGTTGAACGGCCTCCCAGTGTCAGTTACCAGTATTTAGTCTAAATACAATGTATTGTTGAGCAACATCCCTGTGTCAGTTTCCAGTATTTAGTCTAGATACAATGTATTGTTGAGCAGCATCCCGGTGTCAGTTTCCAGTATTTTGTCTAGATACAATGTATGGTTGAGCGGCCTCCCGGTGTCAGTTTCCAGTACATAGTCTAGATACAATATATCGTTGAGCAGCATCCCGGTATCAGTTACAGTACTTAGTTTAGATACAATGTATTGTTGAGCGGCGTCCCTGTGTCAGTTACCAGTACTTAGTTTAGATACAATGTATTGTTGAGCAGCCTCCCTGTGTCAGTTACCAGTATTTAGTCTAGATACAATGTATTATTGAGCAGCATCCCGGTGTCATTTTCTAGTACTTAGTCTAGATACAATATATTGTTGAGCAGCCTCCCGTTGTCAGTTACCAGTACTTAGTCTAGATACAATGTATTGTTGTGCTGCATCCCGGTGTCAGTTTCCAGTAGTTTTTCTAGATACAATGTATTATTAAGCAGCATCCCGGTGTCATTTTCTAGTACTTAGTCTAGATACAATGTATTGTTGAGCAGCATCCCGGTGTCATTTTCTAGTACTTAGTCTAGATACAATGTATTGTTGAGCATCATCCCGATGTCAGTTTCCAGTACTTTGTCTAGATACAATGTATTGTTGAGCGGCCTCCCGGTGTCAGTTACTAGTATTTAGTCTAGATACAATGTATTGATGAGCAGCATCCCTGTGTCAGTTACCAGTACTTTGTCTAGATACAATGTATTGTTGAGCAGCATCCCGGTGTCAGTTTCCAGTACTTTGTCTAGATACAATGTATTGTTGAGCAGCCTGCCGGTGTCAGTTACCAGTACTTTGTCTAGATACAATGTAATGTTGAGTGGCCTCCCGGTGTCAGTTACCAGTACTTTGTCTAGATACAATGTATTGTTGAGCAGCCTCCCGGTGTCAGTTACCAGTACTTTGTCTAGATACAATGTATTGTTGAGCAGCAACCCGGTGTCAGTTACCAGTACTTTGTCTAGATACAATGTATTGTTGAGCAGCCTCCCGGTGTCAGTTACCAGTACTTTGTCTAGATACAATGTAATGTTGAGCGGCATCCCGGTGTACGTTTCCAGTATTTAGTCTAGATACAATGTATTGTTGATCAGCCTCCCGGTGTCAGTTACAGTACTTAGTTTAGATACAATGTATTGTTGAGCGGCCTCCCGGTGTCAGTTACCAGTAGTTAGTCTAGATACCATGGATTATTGAGCAGCATCCCGGTGTCAGTTACCAGTATTTAGTCTAGATACAATGTATTGTTGAGCAGCATCCCGGTGTCAGTTTCCAGTATTTTGTCTAGATACAATGTATTCTTGAGCGGCCTCCCGGTGTCAGTTTCCAGTACATAGTCTAGATACAATATATTGTTGAGCAGCATCCCGGTGTCAGTTACAGTACTTTGTTTAGATACAATGTATTGTTGAGCGGCATCCCGGTGTCAGTTACCAGTACTTAGTTTAGATACAATTTATTTTTGAGCAGCCTCCCTGTGTCAGTTACCAGTATTTAGTCTAGATACAATGTATTATTGAGCAGCATCCCGGTGTCATTTTCTAGTACTTAGTCTAGATACAATATATTGTTGAGCAGCCTCCCGGTGTCAGTTACCAGTAATTTGTCTAGATACAATGTAATGTTGACCGGCATCCCGGTGTACGTTTCCAGTATTTAGGCGTACTTAGTCTAGATACAATGTATTGTTGAGCAGCATCCGGGTGTCAGTTTCCAGTACTTTGTCTAGATACAATGTATTATTGAGCAGCATCCCGGTGTCATTTTCTATTACTTAGTTTAGATACAATGTATTGTTGAGCAGCATCCCGGTGTCATTTTCTAGTACTTAGTCTAGATACAATGTATTGTTGAGCAGCATCCCGATGTCAGTTTCCAGTACTTTGTCTAGATACAATGTATTGTTGAGCGGCCTCCCAGTGTCAGTTACCAGTATTTAGTCTAAATACAATGTATTGTTGAGCAACATCCCTGTGTCAGTTTCCAGTATTTAGTCTAGATACAATGTATTGTTGAGCAGCATCCCGGTGTCAGTTTCCAGTATTTTGTCTAGATACAATGTATGGTTGAGCGGCCTCCCGGTGTCAGTTTCCAGTACATAGTCTAGATACAATATATCGTTGAGCAGAATCCCGGTATCAGTTACAGTACTTAGTTTAAATACAATGTATTGTTGAGCGGCCTCCCGATGTCAGTTACCAGTACTTAGTTTAGATACAATGTATTGTTGAGCAGCCTCCCTGTGTCAGTTACCAGTATTTAGTCTAGATACAATGTATTATTGAACAGCATCCCGGTGTCATTTTCTAGTACTTAGTCTAGATACAATATATTGCTGAGCAGCCTCCCGTTGTCAGTTACCAGTACTTAGTCTAGATACAATGTATTGTTGTGCAGCATCCAGGTGTCAGTTTCCAGTAGTTTTTCTAGATACAATGTATTATTGAGCAGCCTACCGGTGTCATTTTCTAGTACTTAGTCTAGATACAATGTATTGTTGAGCAGCATCCCGGTGTCATTTTCTAGTACTTAGTCTAGATACAATGTATTGTTGAGCATCATCCCGATGTCAGTTTCCAGTACTTTGTCTAGATACAATGTATTGTTGAGCGGCCTCAGGTGTCAGTTACTAGTATTTAGTCTAGATACAATGTATTGATGAGCAGCATCCCTGTGTCAGTTACCAGTACTTAGATTAGATACAATGTATTGTTGAGCAGCATCCCGGTGTCAGTTTCCAGTACTTTGTCTAGATACAATGTATTGTTGAGCAGCCTGCCGGTGTCAGTTACCAGTACTTTGTCTAGATACAATGTAATATTGAGTGGCCTCCCGGTGTCAGTTACCGGTACTTTGTCTAGATACAATGTATTGTTGAGCAGCCTCCCGGTGTCAGTTACCAGTACTTTTTCTAGATACAATGTATTGTTGAGCAGCAACCCGGTGTCAGTTACCAGTACTTTGTCTAGATACAATGTATTGTTGAGCAGCCTCCCGGTGTCAGTTACCAGTACTTTGTCTAGATACAATGTAATGTTGAGCGGCATCCCGGTGTACGTTTCCAGTATTTAGTCTAGATACAATGTATTGTTGATCAGCCTCCCGGTGTCAGTTACAGTACTTAGTTTAGATACAATGTATTGTTGAGCGGCCTCCCGGTGCCAGTTACCAGTAGTTAGTCTAGATACCATGGATTATTGAGCAGCATCCCGGTGTCAGTTACCAGTATTTAGTCTAGATACAATGTATTGTTGAGCAGCATCCCGGTGTCAGTTTCCAGTATTTTGTCTAGATACAATGTATGCTTGAGCGGCCTCCCGGTGTCAGTTTCCAGTACATAGTCTAGATACAATATATTGTTGAGCAGCATCCCGGTGTCAGTTACAGTACTTTGTTTAGATACAATGTATTGTTGAGCGGAATCCCGGTGTCAGTTACCAGTACTTAGTTTAGATACAATTTATTTTTGAGCAGCCTCCCTGTGTCAGTTACCAGTATTTAGTCTAGATACAATGTATTATTGAGCAGCATCCCGGTGTCATTTTCTAGTACTTAGTCTAGATACAATATATTGTTGAGCAGCCTCCCGGTGTCAGTTACCAGTAATTTGTCTAGATACAATGTAATGTTGACCGGCATCCCGGTGTACGTTTCCAGTATTTAGTCTAGATACAATGTATTGTTGAGCAGCCTCCCGGTGTCAGTTACTGTACTTAGTTTAGATACAATGTATTGTTGAGCGGCATCCCGGTGTCAGTTACCAGTATTTTGTCTAGATACAATGTATTGTTGAGCAGCATCCCGGTGTCAGTTACCAGTATTTAGTCTAGATACAATGTATTGTTGAGCAGCATCCCGGTGTCAGTTTCCAGTATTTTGTCTAGATACAATGTATGGTTGAGCGGCCTCCCGGTGTCAGTTTCCAGTACATAGTCTAGATACAATATATTGTTGAGCAGCATCCCGGTGTCAGTTACAGTACTTTGTTTAGATACAATGTATTGTTGAGCGGCCTCCCGGTGTCAGTTACCAGTACTTAGTTTAGATACAATTTATTTTTGAGCAGCCTCCCTGTGTCATTTACCAGTATTTAGTCTAGATACAATGTATTATTGAGCAGCATCCCGGTGTCATTTTCTAGTACTTAGTCTAGATACAATATATTGTTGAGCAGCCTCCCGGTGTCAGTTACCAGTAATTTGTCTAGATACAATGTAATGTTGACCGGCATCCCGGTGTACGTTTCCAGTATTTAGGCGTACTTAGTCTAGATACAATGTATTGTTGAGCAGCATCCGGGTGTCAGTTTCCAGTACTTTTTCTAGATACAATGTATTATTGAGCAGCATCCCGGTGTCATTTTCTATTACTTAGTTTAGATACAATGTATTGTTGAGCAGCATCCCGGTGTCATTTTCTAGTTCTTAGTCTAGATACAATGTATTGTTGAGCAGCATCCCGATGTCAGTTTCCAGTACTTTGTCTAGATACAATGTATTGTTGAACGGCCTCCCAGTGTCAGTTACCAGTATTTAGTCTAAATACAATGTATTGTTGAGCAACATCCCTGTGTCAGTTTCCAGTATTTAGTCTAGATACAATGTATTGTTGAGCAGCATCCCGGTGTCAGTTTCCAGTATTTTGTCTAGATACAATGTATGGTTGAGCGGCCTCCCGGTGTCAGTTTCCAGTACATAGTCTAGATACAATATATCGTTGAGCAGCATCCCGGTATCAGTTACAGTACTTAGTTTAGATACAATGTATTGTTGAGCGGCGTCCCTGTGTCAGTTACCAGTACTTAGTTTAGATACAATGTATTGTTGAGCAGCCTCCCTGTGTCAGTTACCAGTATTTAGTCTAGATACAATGTATTATTGAGCAGCATCCCGGTGTCATTTTCTAGTACTTAGTCTAGATACAATATATTGTTGAGCAGCCTCCCGTTGTCAGTTACCAGTACTTAGTCTAGATACAATGTATTGTTGTGCTGCATCCCGGTGTCAGTTTCCAGTAGTTTTTCTAGATACAATGTATTATTAAGCAGCATCCCGGTGTCATTTTCTAGTACTTAGTCTAGATACAATGTATTGTTGAGCAGCATCCCGGTGTCATTTTCTAGTACTTAGTCTAGATACAATGTATTGTTGAGCATCATCCCGATGTCAGTTTCCAGTACTTTGTCTAGATACAATGTATTGTTGAGCGGCCTCCCGGTGTCAGTTACTAGTATTTAGTCTAGATACAATGTATTGATGAGCAGCATCCCTGTGTCAGTTACCAGTACTTTGTCTAGATACAATGTATTGTTGAGCAGCATCCCGGTGTCAGTTTCCAGTACTTTGTCTAGATACAATGTATTGTTGAGCAGCCTGCCGGTGTCAGTTACCAGTACTTTGTCTAGATACAATGTAATGTTGAGTGGCCTCCCGGTGTCAGTTACCAGTACTTTGTCTAGATACAATGTATTGTTGAGCAGCCTCCCGGTGTCAGTTACCAGTACTTTGTCTAGATACAATGTATTGTTGAGCAGCAACCCGGTGTCAGTTACCAGTACTTTGTCTAGATACAATGTATTGTTGAGCAGCCTCCCGGTGTCAGTTACCAGTACTTTGTCTAGATACAATGTAATGTTGAGCGGCATCCCGGTGTACGTTTCCAGTATTTAGTCTAGATACAATGTATTGTTGATCAGCCTCCCGGTGTCAGTTACAGTACTTAGTTTAGATACAATGTATTGTTGAGCGGCCTCCCGGTGTCAGTTACCAGTAGTTAGTCTAGATACCATGGATTATTGAGCAGCATCCCGGTGTCAGTTACCAGTATTTAGTCTAGATACAATGTATTGTTGAGCAGCATCCCGGTGTCAGTTTCCAGTATTTTGTCTAGATACAATGTATTCTTGAGCGGCCTCCCGGTGTCAGTTTCCAGTACATAGTCTAGATACAATATATTGTTGAGCAGCATCCCGGTGTCAGTTACAGTACTTTGTTTAGATACAATGTATTGTTGAGCGGCATCCCGGTGTCAGTTACCAGTACTTAGTTTAGATACAATTTATTTTTGAGCAGCCTCCCTGTGTCAGTTACCAGTATTTAGTCTAGATACAATGTATTATTGAGCAGCATCCCGGTGTCATTTTCTAGTACTTAGTCTAGATACAATATATTGTTGAGCAGCCTCCCGGTGTCAGTTACCAGTAATTTGTCTAGATACAATGTAATGTTGACCGGCATCCCGGTGTACGTTTCCAGTATTTAGGCGTACTTAGTCTAGATACAATGTATTGTTGAGCAGCATCCGGGTGTCAGTTTCCAGTACTTTTTCTAGATACAATGTATTATTGAGCAGCATCCCGGTGTCATTTTCTATTACTTAGTTTAGATACAATGTATTGTTGAGCAGCATCCCGGTGTCATTTTCTAGTACTTAGTCTAGATACAATGTATTGTTGAGCAGCATCCCGATGTCAGTTTCCAGTACTTTGTCTAGATACAATGTATTGTTGAGCGGCCTCCCGGTGTCAGTTACCAGTATTTAGTCTAGATACAATGTATTGTTGAGCAACATCCCTGTGTCAGTTTCCAGTATTTAGTCTAGATACAATGTATTGTTGAGCAGCATCCCGGTGTCAGTTTCCAGTATTTTGTCTAGATACAATGTATGGTTGAGCGGCCTCCCGGTGTCAATTTCCAGTACATAGTCTAGATACAATATATCGTTGAGCAGCATCCCGGTATCAGTTACAGTACTTAGTTTAGATACAATGTATTGTTGAGCGGCCTCCCGGTGTCAGTTACCAGTACTTAGTTTAGATACAATGTATTGTTGAGCAGCCTCCCTGTGTCAGTTACCAGTATTTAGTCTAGATACAATGTATTATTGAGCAGCATCCCGGTGTCATTTTCTAGTACTTAGTCTAGATACAATATATTGTTGAGCAGCCTCCCGTTGTCAGTTACCAGTACTTAGTCTAGATACAATGTATTGTTGTGCAGCATCCCGGTGTCAGTTTCCAGTAGTTTTTCTAGATACAATGTATTATTGAGCAGCATCCCGGTGTCATTTTCTAGTACTTAGTCTAGATACAATGTATTGTTGAGCAGCATCCCGGTGTCATTTTCTAGTACTTAGTC
Source organism: Limnoperna fortunei (assembly GCA_944474755.1). Lineage (NCBI taxonomy): Eukaryota > Metazoa > Mollusca > Bivalvia > Mytilida > Modiolidae > Limnoperna > Limnoperna fortunei. The sequence goes on along the minus strand of OX104112.1, from coordinate 17,257,595 downwards.
TAGATACAATGTATTGTTGAGCATCATCCCGATGTCAGTTTCCAGTACTTTGTCTACATACAATGTATTGTTGAGCGGCCTCCCGGTGTCAGTTATTAGTATTTAGTCTAGATACAATGTATTGATGAGCAGCATCCCTGTGTCAGTTACCAGTACTTAGTCTAGATACAATGTATTGTTGAGCAGCATCCCGGTGTCAGTTTCCAGTACTTTGTCTAGATACAATGTATTGTTGAGCAGCCTGCCGGTGTCAGTTACCAGTACTTTGTCTAGATACAATGTAATGTTGAGTGGCCTCCCGGTGTCAGTTACCAGTACTTTGTCTAGATACAATGTATTGTTGAGCAGCCTCCCGGTGTCAGTTACCAGTACATTGTCTAGATACAATGTATTGTTGAGCAGCAACCCGGTGTCAGTTACCAGTACTTTGTCTAGATACAATGTATTGTTGAGCAGCCTCCCGGTGTCAGTTACCAGTACTTTGTCTAGATACAATGTAATGTTGAGCGGCATCCCGGTGTACGTTTCCAGTATTTAGTCTAGATACAATGTATTGTTGATCAGCCTCCCGGTGTCAGTTACAGTACTTAGTTTAGATACAATGTATTGTTGAGCGGCCTCCCGGTGTCAGTTACCAGTAGTTAGTCTAGATACCATGGATTATTGAGCAGCATCCCGGTGTCAGTTACCAGTATTTAGTCTAGATACAGTGTATTGTTGAGCAGCATCCCGGTGTCAGTTACCAGTATTTATTCTAGATACAATGTATTGTTGAGCAGCATCCCGGTGTCAGTTTCCAGTATTTTGTCTAGATACAATGTATGGTTGAGCGGCCTCCCGGTGTCAGTTTCCAGTACATAGTCTAGATACAATATATTGTTGAGCAGCATCCCGGTATCAGTTACAGTACTTAGTTTAGATACAATGTATTGTTGAGCGGCCTCCCGGTGTCAGTTACCAGTACTTAGTTTAGATACAATGTATTGTTGAGCAGCCTCCCTGTGTCAGTTACCAGTATTTAGTCTAGATACAATGTATTATTGAGCAGCATCCCGGTGTCATTTTCTAGTACTTAGTCTAGATACAATGTATTGTTGAGCAGAATCCCGGTGTCATTTTCTAGTACTTAGTCTAGATACAATGTATTGTTGAGCATCATCCCGATGTCAGTTTCCAGTAATTTGTCTAGATACAATGTATTGTTGAGCGGCCTCCCGGTGTCAGTTACCAGTATTTAGTCTAGATACAATGTATTGTTGAGCAGCATCCCGGTGTCAGTTTCCAGTACTTTGTCTAGATACAATGTATTGTTGAGCAGCCTCTCGGTGTCAGTTACCAGTACTTTGTCTAGATACAATGTAATGTTGAGCGGCCTCCCGGTGTCAGTTACCAGTACTTTGTCTAGATACAATGTATTGTTGAGCAGCCTCCCGGTGTCAGTTACCAGTACTTTGTCTAGATACAATGTATTGTTGAGCAGCCTCCCGGTGTCAGTTACCAGTACTTTGTCTAGATACAATGTAATGTTGAGCGGCATCCCGGTGTACGTTTCCAGTATTTAGCCTAGATACAATGTATTGTTGATCAGCCTCCCGGTGTCAGTTACAGTACTTAGTTTAGATACAATGTATTGTTGAGCGGCCTCCCGGTGTCAGTTACCAGTAGTTAGTCTAGATACAATGTATTATTGAGCAGCATCCCGGTGTCAGTTACCAGTATTTTGTCTAGATACAATGTATTGTTGAGCAGCATCCCGGTGTCAGTTACCAGTATTTAGTCTAGATACCATGTATTATTGAGCAGCATCCCGGTGTCAGTTACCAGTATTTTGTCTAGATACAATGTATTGTTGAGCAGCATCCCGGTGTCAGTTGCCAGTATTTATTCTAGATACAATGTATTGTTGAGCAGCATCCCGGTGTCAGTTTCCAGTATTTTGTCTAGATACAATGTATGGTTGAGCGGCCTCCCGGTGTCAGTTTCCAGTACATAGTTTAGATACAATATATTGTTGAGCTGCATCCCAGTGTCAGTTACAGTACTTAGTTTAGATACAATGTATTGTTGAGCGGCCTCCCGGTGTCAGTTACCAGTATTTAGTTTAGATACAATGTATTGTTGAGCAGCCTCCCTGTGTCAGTTACCAGTATTTAGTCTAGATACCATGTATTATTGAGCAGCATCCCGGTGTCATTTTCTAGTACTTAGTCTAGATACAATATATTGTTGAGCAGCCTCCCGGTGTCAGTTACCAGTACTTAGTCTAGATACAATGTATTGTTGAGCAGCATCCCGGTGTCAGTTTCCAGTACTTTTTCTAGATACAATGTATTATTGAGCAGCATCCCGGGGTCATTTTCTAGTACTTAGTCTAGATACAATGTATTGTTGAGTAGCATCCCGGTGTCATTTTCTAGTACTTAGTCTAGATACAATGTATTGTTGAGCAGCATCCCGATGTCAGTTTCCAGTACTTTCTCTAGATACAATGTATTGTTGAGCGGCCTCCCGGTGTCAGTTACCAGTATTTAGTCTAGATACAATGTATTGTTGAGCAGCATCCCTGTGTCAGTTACCAGTACTTAGTCTAGATACAATGTATTGTTGAGCAGCATCCCGGTGTCAGTTTCCAGTACTTTGTCTAGATACAATGTATTGTTGAGCAGCCTCCCGGTGTCAGTTACCAGTACTTTGTCTAGATACAATGTAATGTTGAGCTGCCTCCCGGTGTCAGTTACCAGTACTTTGTCTAGATACAATGTATTGTTGAGCAGCCTCCCGGTGTCAGTTACCAGTACTTTGTCTAGATACAATGTAATGTTGAGCGGCCTCCCGGTGTCAGTTACCAGTACTTTGTCTAGATACAATGTATTGTTGAGCAGCCTCCCGGTGTCAGTTACCAGTACTTTGTCTAGATACAATGTATTGTTGAGCAGCATCCCGGTGTCAGTTTCCAGTACTTTGTCTAGATACAATGTATTGTTGAGCAGCCTCCCGGTGTCAGTTACCAGTACTTTGTCTAGATACAATGTAATGTTGAGCGGCATCCCGGTGTACGTTTCCAGTATTTAGTCTAGATACAATGTATTGTTGAGCAGCATCCCGGTGTCAGTTTCCAGTACTTTGTCTAGATACAATGTATTGTTGAGCAACCTCCCGGTGTCAGTTACCAGTACTTTGTCTAGATACAATGTAATGTTGACCGGCATCCAGGTGTACGTTTCCAGTATTTAGTCTAGATACAATGTATTGTTGAGCAGCTTCCCGGTGTCAGTTACAGTACTTAGTTCAGATATAATGTATTGTTGAGCAGCATCCCGGTGTCAGTTACAGTACTTAGTTTAGATACAATGTATTGTTGAGCAGCCTCCCAGTGTCAGTTACAGTACTTAGTTCAGATACAATGTATTGTTGAGCGGCCTCCCGGTGTCAGTTACAGTACTTAGTTCAGATACAATGTATTGTTGAGCAGCCTCCCGGTGTCAGTTACAGTACTTAGTTTAGATACAATGTATTGTTGAGCAGCCTCCCGGTGTCAGTTACAGTACTTAGTTTAGATACAATGTATTGTTGAGCAGCATCCCGGTGTCAGTTTCCAGTACTTTGTGTAGATACAATGTATTGTTGAGCAGCTTCCCGGTGTCAGTTACCAGTACTTTGTCTAGATACAATGTATTGTTGAGCAGCATCCCGGTGTCAGTTTCCAGTACTTTGTCTAGATACAATGTATTGTTGAGCAGCCTCCCGGTGTCAGTTACCAGTACTTTGTCTAGATACAATGTAATGTTGAGCGGCATCCCGGTGTACGTTTCCAGTATTTAGTCTAGATACAATGTATTGTTGAGCAGCATCCCGGTGTCAGTTTCCAGTACTTTGTCTAGATACAATGTATTGTTGAGCAGCCTCCCGGTGTCATCTACCAGTACTTTGTCTAGATACAATGTAATGTTGACCGGCATCCCGGTGTCAGTTTCCAGTATTTAGTCTAGATACAATGTATTTTTGAGCTGCCTCCCGGTGTCAGTTACAGTACTTAGTTCAGATACAATGTATTGTTGAGCAGCCTCCCGGTGTCAGTTACAGTACTTAGTTTAGATACAATGTATTGTTGAGCAGCATCCCGGTGTCAGTTTGCAGTACTTTGTCTAGATACAATGTATTGTTGAGCAGCTTCCCGGTGTCAGTTACCAGTACTTTGTCTAGATACAATGTAATGTTGAGCGGCATCCCGGTGTACGTTTCCAGTATTTAGTCTAGATACAATGTATTGTTGAGCAGCATCCCGGTGTCAGTTTCCAGTACTTTGTCTAGATACAATGTATTGTTGAGCAGCCTCCCGGTGTCAGTTACCAGTACTTTGTCTCGATACAATGTAATGTTGACCGGCATCCCAGTGTACGTTTCCAGTATTTAGTCTAGATACAATGTATTGTTGAGCGGCCTCCCGGTGTCAGTTACAGTACTTAGTTCAGATACAATGTATTGTTGAGCAGCCTCCCGGTGTCAGTTACAGTACTTAGTTTAGATACAATGTAATGTTGAGCAGCCTCCCGGTGTCAGTTACAGTACTTAGTTTAGATACAATGTATTGTTGAGCAGCATCCCGGTGTCAGTTTCCAGTACTTTGTGTAGATACAATGTATTGTTGAGCAGCTTCCCGGTGTCAGTTACCAGTACTTTGTCTAGATACAATGTATTTTTGAGCAGCATCCCGGTGTCAGTTTCCAGTACTTTGTCTAGATACAATGTATTGTTGAGCAGCCTCCCGGTGTCATCTACCAGTACTTTGTCTAGATACAATGTAATGTTGACCGGCATCCCGGTGTACGTTTCCAGTATTTAGTCTAGATACAATGTATTGTTGAGCGGCCTCCCGGTGTCAGTTACAGTACTTAGTTCAGATACAATGTATTGTTGAGCAGACTCCCGGTGTCAGTTACAGTACTTAGTTTAGATACAATGTATTGTTGAGCAGCCTCCCGGTGTCAGTTACAGTACTTAGTTTTGATACAATGTATTGTTGAGCAGCATCCCGGTGTCAGTTTCCAGTACTTTGTCTAGATACAATGTATTGTTGAGCAGCTTCCCGGTGTCAGTTACCAGTACTTTGTCTAGATACAATGTAATGTTGACCGGCATCCCGGTGTACGTTTCCAGTATTTAGTCTAGATACAATGTATTGTTGAGCAGCATCCCGGTGTCAGTTTCCAGTACTTTGTCTAGATACAATGTATTGTTGAGCAGCCTCCCGGTGTCAGTTACCAGTACTTTGTCTCGATACAATGTAATGTTGACCGGCATCCCAGTGTACGTTTCCAGTATTTAGTCTAGATACAATGTAATGTTGAGCTGCCTACCGGTGTCAGTTACAGTACTTAGTTTAGATACAATGTATTGTTGAGCAGCCTCCCGGTGTCAGTTACAGTACTTAGTTTAGATACAATGTATTGTTGAGCAGCATCCCGGTGTCAGTTTGCAGTACTTTGTCTAGATACAATGTATTGTTGAACAGCTTCCCGGTGTCAGTTACCAGTACTTTGTCTAGATACAATGTAATGTTGAGCGGCATCCCGGTGTACGTTTCCAGTATTTAGTCTAGATACAATGTATTGTTGAGCAGCATCCCGGTGTCAGTTTCCAGTACTTTGTCTAGATACAATGTATTGTTGAGCAGCCTCCCGGTGTCAGTTACCAGTACTTTGTCTCGATACAATGTAATGTTGACCGGAATCCCAGTGTACGTTTCCAGTATTTAGTCTAGATACAATGTATTGTTGAGCGGCCTCCCGGTGTCAGTTACAGTACTTAGTTCAGATACAATGTATTGTTGAGCAGCCTCCCGGTGTCAGTTACAGTACTTAGTTTAGATACAATGTAATGTTGAGCAGCCTCCCGGTGTCAGTTACAGTACTTAGTTTAGATACAATGTATTGTTGAGCAGCATCCCGGTGTCAGTTTCCAGTACTTTGTGTAGATACAATGTATTGTTGAGCAGCTTCCCGGTGTCAGTTACCAGTACTTTGTCTAGATACAATGTATTTTTGAGCAGCATCCCGGTGTCAGTTTCCAGTACTTTGTCTAGATACAATGTATTGTTGAGCAGCCTCCCGGTGTCATCTACCAGTACTTTGTCTAGATACAATGTAATGTTGACCGGCATCCCGGTGTACGTTTCCAGTATTTAGTCTAGATACAATGTATTGTTGAGCGGCCTCCCGGTGTCAGTTACAGTACTTAGTTCAGATACAATGTATTGTTGAGCAGACTCCCGGTGTCAGTTACAGTACTTAGTTTAGATACAATGTATTGTTGAGCAGCCTCCCGGTGTCAGTTACAGTACTTAGTTTTGATACAATGTATTGTTGAGCAGCATCCCGGTGTCAGTTTCCAGTACTTTGTCTAGATACAATGTATTGTTGAGCAGCTTCCCGGTGTCAGTTACCAGTACTTTGTCTAGATACAATGTAATGTTGAGCGGCATCCCGGTGTACGTTTCCAGTATTTAGTCTAGATACAATGTATTGTTGAGCAGCATCCCGGTGTCAGTTTCCAGTACTTTGTCTAGATACAATGTATTGTTGAGCAGCCTCCCGGTGTCAGTTACCAGTACTTTGTCTCGATACAATGTAATGTTGACCGGCATCCCAGTGTACGTTTCCAGTATTTAGTCTAGATACAATGTATTGTTGAGCAGCCTCCCGGTGTCAGTTACAGTACTTAGTTTAGATACAATGCATTTTTGAGCGGCCTCCCGGTGTCAGTTACAGTACTTTACAATGTATTGTTGAGCAGCATCCCGGTGTCAGTTACCAGTATTTAGTCTAGACACCATGTATTATTGAGCAGCATCCCGGTTTCAGTTACCAGTATTTTGTCTAGATACAATGTATTGTTGAGCAGCATCTCGGTGTCAGTTACCAGTATTTATTCTAGATACAATGTATTGTTGAGCAGCATCCCGGTGTCAGTTTCCAGTATTTTGTCTAGATACAATGTATGGTTGAGCGACCTCCCGGTGTCAGTTTCCAGTACATAGTTTAGATACAATATATTGTTGAGCTGCATCCCAGTGTCAGTTACAGTACTTAGTTTAGATACAATGTATTGTTGAGCGGCCTCCCGGTGTCAGTTACCAGTATTTAGTTTAGATACAATGTATTGTTGAGCAGCCTCCCTGTGTCAGTTACCAGTATTTAGTCTAGATACAATGTATTATTGAGCAGCATCCCGGTGTCATTTTCTAGTACTTAGTCTAGATACAATATATTGTTGAGCAGGCTCCCGGTGTCAGTTACCAGTACTTAGTCTAGATACAATGTATTGTTGAGAAGCATCCCGGTGTCAGTTTCCAGTACTTTTTCTAGATACAATGTATTATTGAGCAGCATCCCGGGGTCATTTTCTAGTACTTAGTCTAGATACAATGTTTTGTTGAGCAGCATCCCGGTGTCATTTTCTAGTACTTAGTCTAGATACAATGTATTGTTGAGCAGCATCCCGATGTCAGTTTCCAGTACTTTCTCTAGATACAATGTATTGTTGAGCGGCCTCCCGGTGTCAGTTACCAGTATTTAGTCTAGATACAATGTATTGTTGAGCAGCATCCCTGTGTCAGTTACCAGTACTTAGTCTAGATACAATGTATTGTTGAGCAGCATCCCGGTGTCAGTTTCCAGTACTTTGTCTAGATACAATGTATTGTTGAGCAGCCTCCCGGTGTCAGTTACCAGTACTTTGTCTAGATACAATGTAATGTTGAGCTGCCTCCCGGTGTCAGTTACCAGTACTTTGTCTAGATACAATGTAATGTTGAGCAGCCTCCCGGTGTCAGTTACCAGTACTTAGTCTAGATACAATGTATTGTTGAGCAGCCTCCCGGTGTCAGTTACCAGTACTTTGTCTAGATACAATGTAATGGTGAGCGGCCTCCCGGTGTCAGTTACCAGTACTTTGTCTAGATACAATGTATTGTTGAGCAGCCTCCCGGTGTCAGTTACCAGTACTTTGTCTAGATACAATGTATTGTTGAGCAGCATCCCGGTGTCAGTTTCCAGTACTTTGTCTAGATACAATGTATTGTTGAGCAGCCTCCCGGTGTCAGTTACCAGTACTTTGTCTAGATACAATGTAATGTTGAGCGCCATCCCGGTGTACGTTTCCAGTATTTAGTCTAGATACAATGTATTGTTGAGCAGCATCCCGGTGTCAGTTTCCAGTACTTTGTCTAGATACAATGTATTGTTGAGCAACCTCCCGGTGTCAGTTACCAGTACTTTGTCTAGATACAATGTAATGTTGACCGGCATCCAGGTGTACGTTTCCAGTATTTAGTCTAGATACAATGTATTGTTGAGCAGCCTCCCGGTGTCAGTTACCAGTACTTTGTCTAGATACAATGTATTGTTGAGCAGCATCCCGGTGTCAGTTTCCAGTACTTTGTCTAGATACAATGTATTGTTGAGCAGCCTCCCGGTGTCAGTTACCAGTACTTTGTCTAGATACAATGTAATGTTGAGCGCCATCCCGGTGTACGTTTCCAGTATTTAGTCTAGATACAATGTATTGTTGAGCAGCATCCCGGTGTCAGTTTCCAGTACTTTGTCTAGATACAATGTATTGTTGAGCAACCTCCCGGTGTCAGTTACCAGTACTTTGTCTAGATACAATGTAATGTTGACCGGCATCCAGGTGTACGTTTCCAGTATTTAGTCTAGATACAATGTATTGTTGAGCAGATCCCGGTGTCAGTTACAGTACTTAGTTCAGATACAATGTATTGTTGAGCAGCCTCCCGGTGTCAGTTACAGTACTTAGTTTAGATACAATGTATTGTTGAGCAGCCTCCCGGTGTCAGTTACAGTACTTAGTTTAGATACAATGTATTGTTGAGCAGCCTCCCGGTGTCAGTTTCCAGTACTTTGTGTAGATACAATGTATTGTTGAGCAGCTTCCCGGTGTCAGTTACCAGTACTTTGTCTAGATACAATGTAATGTTGAGCGGCATCCCGGTGTACGTTTCCAGTATTTAGTCTAGATACAATGTATTGTTGAGCAGCATCCCGGTGTCAGTTTCCAGTACTTTGTCTAGATACAATGTATTGTTGAGCAGCCTCCCGGTGTCATCTACCAGTACTTTGACTAGATACAATGTAATGTTGACCGGCATCCGGATGTATGTTTCCAGTATTTAGTTTAGATACAATGTATTGTTGAGCAGCCTCCCGGTGTCAGTTTCCAGTACTTTGTCTAGATACAATGTAATGTTGAGCTGCCTACCGGTGTCAGTTACAGTACTTAGTTTAGATACAATGTATTGTTGAGCAGCCTCCCGGTGTCAGTTACAGTACTTAGTTTAGATACAATGTATTGTTGAGCAGCATCCCGGTGTCAGTTTGCAGTACTTTGTCTAGATACAATGTATTGTTGAGCAGCTTCCCGGTGTCAGTTACCAGTACTTTGTCTAGATACAATGTAATGTTGAGCGGCATCCCGGTGTACGTTTCCAGTATTTAGTCTAGATACAATGTATTGTTGAGCAGCATCCCGGTGTCAGTTTCCAGTACTTTGTCTAGATACAATGTATTGTTGAGCAGCCTCCCGGTGTCAGTTACCAGTACTTTGTCTCGATACAATGTAATGTTGACCGGCATCCCAGTGTACGTTTCCAGTATTTAGTCTAGATACAATGTATTGTTGAGCAGCCTCCCGGTGTCAGTTACAGTACTTAGTTTAGATACAATGTATTTTTGAGCGCCCTCCCGGTGTCAGTTACCAGTAGTTAGTCTAGATACAATGTATTGTTGAGCAGCATCCCGGTGTCAGTTACCAGTATTTATTCTAGATACAATGTATTGTTGAGCAGCATCCCGGTGTCAGTTTCCAGTATTTTGTCTAGATACAATGTATGGTTGAGCGGCCTCCCGGTGTCAGTTTCCAGTACATAGTCTAGATACAATATATTGTTGAGCTGCATCCCAGTGTCAGTTACAGTACTTAGTTTAGATACAATGTATTGTTGAGCGACCTCCCGGTGTCAGTAACCAGTATTTAGTTTAGATACAATGTATTGTTGAGCAGCCTCCCTGTGTCAGTTACCAGTATTTAGTCTAGATACAATGTATTATTGAGCAGCATCCCGGTGTCATTTTCTAGTACTTAGTCTAGATACAATATATTGTTGAGCAGCCTCAAGGTGTCAGTTACCAGTACTTAGTCTAGATACAATGTATTGTTGAGCAGCATCCCGGTGTCAGTTTCCAGTACTTTTTCTAGATACAATGTATTATTGAGCAGCATCCCGGGGTCATTTTCTAGTACTTAGTCTAGATACAATGTATTGTTGAGCAGCATCCCGGTGTCATTTTCTAGTACTTAGTCTAGATACAATGTATTGTTGAGCAGCATCCCGATGTCAGTTTCCAGTACTTGGTCTAGATACAATGTATTGTTGAGCGGCCGCCCGTTGTCAGTTACCAGTATTTAGTCTAGATACAATGTATTGTTGAGCAGCATCCCTGTGTCAGTTACCAGTACTTAGTCTAGATACAATGTATTGTTGAGCAGCATCCCGGTGTCAGTTTCCAGTACTTTGTCTAGATACAATGTATTGTTGAGCAACCTCCCGGTGTCAGTTACCAGTACTTTGTCTAGATACAATGTAATGTTGACCGGCATCCCGGTGTACGTTTCCAGTATTTAGTCTAGATACAATGTATTGTTGAGCAGCCTCCCGGTGTCATCTACCGGTACTTTGTCTAGATACAATATAATGTTGACCGGCATCCCGGTGTACGTTTCCAGTATTTAGTTTAGATACAATGTATTGTTGAGCTGCCTACCGGTGTCAGTTTCCAGTACTTTTTCTAGATACAATGTATTATTGAGCAGCATCCCGGGGTCATTTTCTAGTACTTAGTCTAGATACAATGTATTGTTGAGCAGCATCCCGGTGTCATTTTCTAGTACTTAGTCTAGATACAATGTATTGTTGAGCAGCATCCCGATGTCAGTTTCCAGTACTTTGTCTAGATACAATGTAATGTTGAGCGGCATCCCGGTGTACCTTTCCAGTATTTAGTCTAGATACAATGTATTGTTGAGCAGCATCCCGGTGTCAGTTTCCAGTACTTTGTCTAGATACAATGTATTGTTGAGCAGCCTCCCGGTGTCAGTTACCAGTACTTTGTCTCGATACAATGTAATGTTGACCGGCATCCCAGTGTACGTTTCCAGTATTTAGTCTAGATACAATGTATTGTTGAGCAGCCTCCCGGTGTCAGTTACAGTACTTAGTTTAGATACAATGTATTTTTGAGCGGCCTCCCGGTGTCAGTTACCAGTAGTTAGTCTAGATACCATGTATTATTGAGCAGCATCCCGGTGTCAGTTACCATTATTTTGTCTAGATACAATGTATTGTTGAGCAGCATCCCGGTGTCAGTTACCAGTATTTATTCTAGATACAATGTATGGTTGAGCAGCATCCCGGTGTCAGTTTCCAGTATTTTGTCTAGATACAATGTATGGTTGAGCGGCCTCCCGGTGTCAGTTTCCAGTACATAGTCTAGATACAATATATTGTTGAGCTGCATCCCAGTGTCAGTTACCATACTTTACAATGTATTGTTGAGCGACCTCCCGGTGTCAGTAACCAGTATTTAGTTTAGATACAATGTATTGTTGAGCAGCCTCCCTGTGTCAGTTACCAGTATTTAGTCTAGATACAATGTATTATTGAGCAGCATCCCGGTGTCATTTTCTAGTACTTAGTCTAGATACAATATATTGTTGAGCAGCCTCCCGGTGTCAGTTACCAGTACTTAGTCTAGATACAATGTATTGTTGAGCAGCATCCCGGTGTAAGTTTCCAGTACTTTTTCTAGATACAATGTATTATTGAGCAGCATCCCGGGGTCATTTTCTAGTACTTAGTCTAGATACAATGTATTGTTGAGCAGCATCCCGGTGTCATTTTCTAGTACTTAGTCTAGATACAATGTATTGTTGAGCAGCATCCCGATGTCAGTTTCCAGTACTTTGTCTAGATACAATGTATTGTTGAGCGGCCTCCCGGTGTCAGTTACCAGTATTTAGTCTAGATACAATGTATTGTTGAGCAGCATCCCTCTGTCAGTTACCAGTACTTAGTCTAGATACAATGTATTGTTGAGCAGCATCCCGGTGTCAGTTTCCAGTACTTTGTCTAGATACAATGTATTGTTGAGCAGCCTCCCGGTGTCAGTTACCAGTACTTTGTCTAGATAGAATGTAATGTTGAGCGGCCTCCCGGTGTCAGTTACCAGTACTTTGTCTAGATACAATGTATTGTTGAGCAGCCTCCCGGTGTCAGTTACCAGTACTTTGTCTAGATACAATGTAATGTTGAGCGGCCTCCCGGTGTCAGTTACCAGTACTTTTTCTAGATACAATGTATTGTTGAGCAGCCTCCCGGTGTCAGTTACCAGTACTTTGTCTAGATACAATGTATTGTTGAGCAGCATCCCGGTGTCAGTTTCCAGTACTTTGTCTAGATACAATGTATTGTTGAGCAGCCTCCCGGTGTCAGTTACCAGTACTTTGTCTAGATACAATGTAATGTTGACCGGCATCCCGGTGTACGTTTCCAGTATTTAGTCTAGATACAATGTATTGTTGAGCAGCCTCCCGGTGTCAGTTACAGTACTTAGTTTAGATACAATGTATTGTTGAGCGGCCTCCCGGTGTCAGTTACAGTACTTAGTTCAGACACAATGTATTGTTGAGCAGCGTCCCGGTGTCAGTTACAGTACTTAGTTTAGATACAATGTATTGTTGAGCAGCCTCCCGGTGTCAGTTACAGTACTTAGTTTAGATACAATGTATTTTTGAGCGGCCTCCCGGTGTCAGTTACCAGTAGTTAGTCTAGATACCATGTATTATTGAGCAGCATCCCGGTGTCAGTTACCAGTATTGTGTCTAGATACAATGTATTGTTGAGCAGCATCCCGGTGTCAGTTTCCAGTATTTTGTCTAGATACAATGTATTGTTGAGCAGCATCCCGGTGTCATTTTCTAGTACTTAGTCTAGATACAATGTATTGTTGAGCAGCATCCCGATGTCAGTTTCCAGTACTTTGTCTAGATACAATGTATTGTTGAGCGGCCTCCCGGTGTCAGTTACCAGTATTTAGTCTAGATACAATGTATTGTTGAGCAGCATCCCTGTGTCAGTTACCAGTACTTAGTCTAGATACAATGTATTGTTGAGCAGCATCCCGGTGTCAGTTTCCAGTACTTTGTCTAGATACAATGTATTGTTGAGCAGCCTCCCGGTGTCAGTTACCAGTACTTTGTCTAGATAGAATGTAATGTTGAGCGGCCTCCCGGTGTCAGTTACCAGTACTTTGTCTAGATACAATGTATTGTTGAGCAGCCTCCCGGTGTCAGTTACCAGTACTTTGTCTAGATACAATGTAATGTTGAGCGGCCTCCCGGTGTCAGTTACCAGTACTTTTTCTAGATACAATGTATTGTTGAGCAGCCTCCCGGTGTCAGTTACCAGTACTTTGTCTAGATACAATGTATTGTTGAGCAGCATCCCGGTGTCAGTTTCCAGTACTTTGTCTAGATACAATGTATTGTTGAGCAGCCTCCCGGTGTCAGTTACCAGTACTTTGTCTAGATACAATGTAATGTTGACCGGCATCCCGGTGTACGTTTCCAGTATTTAGTCTAGATACAATGTATTGTTGAGCAGCCTCCCGGTGTCAGTTACAGTACTTAGTTTAGATACAATGTATTGTTGAGCGGCCTCCCGGTGTCAGTTACAGTACTTAGTTCAGACACAATGTATTGTTGAGCAGCGTCCCGGTGTCAGTTACAGTACTTAGTTTAGATACAATGTATTGTTGAGCAGCCTCCCGGTGTCAGTTACAGTACTTAGTTTAGATACAATGTATTTTTGAGCGGCCTCCCGGTGTCAGTTACCAGTAGTTAGTCTAGATACCATGTATTATTGAGCAGCATCCCGGTGTCAGTTACCAGTATTGTGTCTAGATACAATGTATTGTTGAGCAGCATCCCGGTGTCAGTTTCCAGTATTTTGTCTAGATACAATGTATGGTTGAGCTGCCTCCCGGTGTCAGTTTCCAGTACATAGTCTAGATACAATATATTGTTGAGCTGCATCCCAGTGTCAGTTACAGTACTTAGTTTAGATACAATGTATTGTTGAGCGACCTCCCGGTGTCAGTAACCAGTATTTAGTTTAGATACAATGTATTGTTGAGCAGCCTCCCTGTGTCAGTTACCAGTATTTAGTCTAGATACAATGTATTATTGAGAGGCATCCCGGTGTCATTTTCTAGTACTTAGTCTAGATACAATATATTGTTGAGCAGCCTCCCGGTGTCAGTTACCAGTACTTAGTCCAGATACAATGTATTGTTGAGCGGCATCCCGGTGTCAGTTTCCAGTACTTTTTCTAGATACAATGTATTATTGAGCAGCATCCCGGGGTCATTTTCTAGTACTTAGTCTGGATACAATGTATTGTTGAGCAGCATCCCGGTGTCATTTTCTAGTACTTAGTCTAGATACAATGTATTGTTGAGCAGCCTCCCGGTGTCAGTTACCAGTACTTAGTCTAGATACAATGTATTGTTGAGCGGCCTCCCGGTGTCAGTTACCAGTATTTAGTCTAGATACAATGTATTGTTGAGCAGCATCCCTGTGTCAGTTACCAGTACTTAGTCTAGATACAATGTATTGTTGAGCAGCATCCCGGTGTCATTTTCTAGTACTTAGTCTAGATACAATATATTGTTGAGCAGCCTCCCGGTGTCAGTTACCAGTACTTTGTCTAGATACAATGTAATGTTGAGCGGCCTCGCGGTGTCAGTTACCAGTACTTTGTCTAGATACAATGTATTGTTGAGCAGCCTCCCGGTGTCAGTTACCAGTACTTTGTCTAGATACAATGTAATGTTGAGCGGCCTCCCGGTGTCAGTTACCAGTACTTTGTCTAGATACAATGTATTGTTGAGCAGCCTCCCGGTGTCAGTTACCAGTACTTTGTCTAGATACAATGTATTGTTGAGCAGCATCCCGGTGTCAGTTTCCAGTACTTTGTGTAGATACAATGTATTGTTGAGCAGCCTCCCGGTGTCAGTTACCAGTACTTTGTCTATATACAATGTTATGTTGAGCGGCATCCCGGTGTACGTTTCCAGTATTTAGTCTAGATACAATGTATTGTTGAGCAGCATCCCGGTGTCAGTTTCCAGTACTTTGTCTAGATACAATGTATTGTTGAGCAGCCTCCCGGTGTCAGTTACCAGTACTTTGTCTAGATACAATGTAATGTTGACCGGCATCCCGGTGTACGTTTCCAGTATTTAGTTTAGATACAATGTATTGTTGAGCGGCCTCCCGGTGTCAGTTACAGTACTTAGTTCAGATACAATGTATTGTTGAGCAGCCTCCCGGTGTCAGTTACCAGTACTTTGTCTAGATACAATGTAATGTTGACCGGCATCCCGGTGTACGTTTCCAGTATTTAGTCTAGATACAATGTATTGTTGAGCAGCCTCCCAGTGTCAGTTACAGTACTTTGTCTAGATACAATGTATTGTTGAGCTGCCTACCGGTGTCAGTTACAGTGCTTAGTTCAGATACAATGTATTGTTGAGCGGCCTCCCGGTGTCAGTTACAGTACTTAGTTTAGTTACAATGTATTGTTGAGCAGTCTCCCGGTGTCAGTTACAGTACTTAGTCTAGATACAATGTATTATTGAGCAGCATCCCGGGGTCATTTTCTAGTACTTAGTCTAGATACAATGTATTGTTGAGCACCATCCCGGTGTCATTTTCTAGTACTTAGTCTAGATACAATGTATTGTTGAGCAGCATCCCGATGTCAGTTTCCAGTACTTTGTCTAGATACAATGTATTGTTGAGCGGCCTCCCGGTGTCAGTTACCAGTATTTAGTCTAGATACAATGTATTGTTGAGCAGCATCCCTGTGTCAGTTACCAGTACTTAGTCTAGATACAATGTATTGTTGAGCAGAATCCCGGTGTCAGTTTCCAGTACTTTGTCTAGATACAATGTATTATTGAGCAGCCTCCCGGTGTCAGTTACCAGTACTTTGTCTAGATACAATGTAATGTTGAGCGGCCTCGCGGTGTCAGTTACCAGTACTTTGTCTAGATACAATGTATTGTTGAGCAGCCTCCCGGTGTCAGTTACCAGTACTTTGTCTAGATACAATGTAATGTTGAGCGGCCTCCCGGTGTCAGTTACCAGTACTTTGTCTAGATACAATGTATTGTTGAGCAGCCTCCCGGTGTCAGTTACCAGTACTTTGTCTAGATACAATGTATTGTTGAGCAGCATCCCGGTGTCAGTTTCCAGTACTTTGTCTAGATACAATGTATTGTTGAGCAGCCTCCCGGTGTCAGTTACCAGTACTTTGTCTAGATACAATGTAATGTTGAGCGGCATCCCGGTGTACGTTTCCAGTATTTAGTCTAGATACAATGTATTGTTGAGCAGCATCCCGGTGTCAGTTTCCAGTATTTAGTCTAGATACAATGTATTGTTGAGCTGCCTACCGGTGTCAGTTACAGTACTTAGTTTAGATACAATGTATTGTTGAGCGGCCTCACGGTGTCAGTTACAGTACTTAGTTCAGATACAATGTATTGTTGAGCAGCCTCCCGGTGTCAGTTACAGTACTTAGTTTAGTTACAATGTATTGTTGAGCAGTCTCCCGGTGTCAGTTACAGTACTTAGTTTAGATACAATGTATTGTTGAGCAGCATCCCGGTGTCAGTTTCCAGTACTTTGTCTAGATACAATGTATTGTTGAGTAGCTTCCCGGTGTCAGTTACCAGTACTTTGTCTAGATACAATGTATTGTTGAGCAGCCTCCCGGTGTCAGTTACCAGTACTTTGTCTAGATACAATGTATTGTTGAGCAGCATCCCGGTGTCAGTTTCCAGTACTTTGTCTAGATACAATGTATTGTTGAGCAGCCTCCCGGTGTCAGTTACCAGTACTTTTTCTAGATACAATGTAATGTTGAGCGGCATCCCGGTGTCAGTTACTAGTACTTTGTCTAGATACAATGTATTGTTGAGCAGCCTCCCGGTGTCAGTTACCAGTACTTTGTCTAGATACAATGTAATGTTGACCGGCATCCCGGTGTACGTTTCCAGTATTTAGTTTAGATACAATGTATTGTTGAGCAGCATCCCTGTGTCAGTTACAGTACTTTGTCTAGATACAATGTAATGTTGACCGGCATCCCGGTGTACGTTTCCAGTATTTAGTCTAGATACAATGTATTGTTGAGCAGCCTCCCGGTGTCAGTTACCAGTACTTTGTCTAGATACAATGTAATGTTGACCGGCATCCCGGTGTACGTTTCCAGTATTTAGTCTAGATACAATGTATTGTTGAGCAGCATCCCTGTGTCAGTTACAGTACTTTGTCTAGATACAATGTATTGTTGAGCAGCATCCCGGTGTACGTTTCCAGTATTTAGTCTAGATACAATGTAATGTTGAGCAGCCTCCCGGTGTCAGTTACAGTACTTAGTTTAGATACAATGTATTGTTGAGCGGCCTCCCGGTGTCAGTTACAGTACTTAGTTTAGATACAATGTATTGTTGAGCAGCCTCCCGGTGTCAGTTACAGTACTTAGTTTAGATACAATGTATTGTTGAGCAGCATCCCGGTGTCAGTTTCCAGTACTATGTCTAGATACAATGTATTGTTGAGCAGCTTCCCGGTGTCAGTTACCAGTACTTTGTCTAGATACAATGTAATGTTGAGCGGCATCCCGGTGTACGTTTCCAGTATTTAGTCTAGATACAATGTATTGTTGAGCAGCATCCCGGTGTCAGTTTCCAGTACTTTGTCTAGATACAATGTATTGTTAAGCAGCCTCCCGGTGTCAGTTACCAGTACTTTGTCTAGATACAATGTAATGTTGACCGGCATCCCAGTGTACGTTTCCAGTATTTAGTCTAGATACCATGTATTGTTGAGCAGCCTCCCGGTGTCAGTTACAGTACTTAGTTTAGATACAATGTATTGTTGAGCAACCTCCCGGTGTCAGTTACCAGTAGTCAGTCTAGATACCATGTATTATTGAGCAGCATCCCGGTGTCAGTTACCAGTATTTTGTCTAGATACAATGTATTGTTGAGCGGCCTCCCGGTGTCAGTTACCAGTATTTAGTCTAGATAGAATATATTGTTGAGCAGCATCCCGGTGTCAGTTTCCAGTATTTTGTCTAGATACAATGTATGGTTGAGCGGCCTCCCGGTGTCAGTTTCCAGTACATAGTCTAGATACAATATATCGTTGAGCAGCATCCCGGTATCAGTTCCAGTACTTAGTTTAGATACAATGTATTGTTGAGCGGCCTCCCGGTGTCAGTTACCAGTACTTAGTTTAGATACAATGTATTGTTGAGCAGCCTCCCTGTGTCAGTTACCAGTATTTAGTCTAGATACAATATATTGTTGAGCAGCCTCCCGTTGTCAGTTACCAGTACTTAGTCTAGATACAATGTATTGTTGAGCAGCATCCCGGTGTCAGTTTCCAGTACTTTTTCTAGATACAATGTATTATTGAGCAGCATTCCGGTGTCATTTTCTAGTACTTAGTCTAGAAACAATGTATTGTTGAGCAGCATCCCGGTGTTATTTTCTAGTACTTAGTCTAGATACAATGTATTGTTGAGCATCATCCCGATGTCAGTTTCCAGTACTTTGTCTAGATACAATGTATTGTTGAGCGGCCTCCCGGTGTCAGTTACTAGTATTTAGTCTAGATACAATGTATTGTTGAGCAGCATCCCTGTGTCAGTTACCA
Organism: Limnoperna fortunei; assembly: GCA_944474755.1. Lineage (NCBI taxonomy): Eukaryota > Metazoa > Mollusca > Bivalvia > Mytilida > Modiolidae > Limnoperna > Limnoperna fortunei. The sequence continues at coordinate 17,238,731 of OX104112.1, read as the reverse complement.
GTACTTAGTCTAGATACAATGTATTGTTGAGCAGCATCCTGGTGTCAGTTTCCAGTACTTTGTCTAGATACAATGTATTGTTGAGCAGCCTCCCGGTGTCAGTTACCAGTACTTTGTCTAGATACAATGTAATGTGAGCGGCCTCCCGGTGTCAGTTTCCAGTACTTTGTCTAGATACAATGTAATGTGAGCAGCATCCCGGTGTCAGTTACCAGTACTTTGTCTAGATATAATGTATTGTTGAGCAGCCTCCCGGTGTCAGTTACCAGTACTGTGTCTAGATACAATGTAATGTTGAGCGGCATCCCGGTGTACGTTTCCAGTATTTAGTCTAGATACAATGTATTGTTGATCAGCCTCCCGGTGTCAGTTACAGTACTTAGTTTGGATACAATGTATTGTTGAGCGGCCTCCCGGTGTCAGTTACCAGTACTTAGTCTAGATACAATGTATTGTTGAGCAGCCTCCCGGTGTCAGTTACCAGTACTTTGTCTAGATACAATGTAATGTTGAGCGGCATCCCGGTGTACGTTTCCAGTATTTAGTCTAGATACAATGTATTGTTGAGCAGCCTCCCGGTGTCAGTTACCAGTATTTTGTCTAGATACAATATATTGTTGAGCAGCATCCCGGTGTCAGTTACCAGTATTTATTCTAGATACAATGTATTGTTGAGCCGGATCCCGGTGTCAGTTTCCAGTATTTTGTCTAGATACAATGTATGGTTGAGCGGCCTCCCGGTGTCAGTTTCCAGTACATAGTCTAGATACAATATATTGTTGAGCAGCATCCCGGTATCAGTTACAGTACTTAGTTTAGATACAATGTATTGTTGAGCCGCCTCCCGGTGTCAGTTACCAGTACTTAGTTTAGATACAATGTATTGTTGAGCACCCTCCCTGTGTCAGTTACCAGTATTTAGTCTAGATACAATGTATTATTGAGCAGCATACCGGTGTCATTTTCTAGTACTTAGTCTAGATACAATATATTGTTGAGCAGCCTGCCGTTGTCAGTTACCAGTACTTAGTCTAGATACAATGTATTGTTGAGCAGCATCCCGGTGTCAGTTTCAAGTACATTTTCTAGATACAATGTATTATTGAGCAGCATCCCGGTGTCATTTTCTAGTACTTTTGTCTAGATACAATGTAATGTTGAGCGGCATCCCGGTGTCAGTTACTAGTACTTTGTCTAGATACAATGTATTGTTGAGCAGCCTCCCGGTGTCAGTTACCAGTACTTTGTCTAGATACAATGTATTGTTGAGCAGCATCCCGGTGTCAGTTTCCAGTACTTTTTCTAGATACAATGTATTATTGAGCAGCATTCCGGTGTCATTTTCTAGTACTTAGTCTAGAAACAATGTATTGTTGAGCAGCATCCCGGTGTTATTTTCTAGTACTTAGTCTAGATACAATGTATTGTTGAGCATCATCCCGATGTCAGTTTCCAGTACTTTGTCTAGATACAATGTATTGTTGAGCGGCCTCCCGGTGTCAGTTACTAGTATTTAGTCTAGATACAATGTATTGTTGAGCAGCATCCCTGTGTCAGTTACCAGTACTTAGTCTAGATACAATGTATTGTTGAGCAGCATCCTGGTGTCAGTTTCCAGTACTTTGTCTAGATACAATGTATTGTTGAGCAGCCTCCCGGTGTCAGTTACCAGTACTTTGTCTAGATACAATGTAATGTGAGCGGCCTCCCGGTGTCAGTTTCCAGTACTTTGTCTAGATACAATGTAATGTGAGCAGCATCCCGGTGTCAGTTACCAGTACTTTGTCTAGATATAATGTATTGTTGAGCAGCCTCCCGGTGTCAGTTACCAGTACTGTGTCTAGATACAATGTAATGTTGAGCGGCATCCCGGTGTACGTTTCCAGTATTTAGTCTAGATACAATGTATTGTTGATCAGCCTCCCGGTGTCAGTTACAGTACTTAGTTTGGATACAATGTATTGTTGAGCGGCCTCCCGGTGTCAGTTACCAGTACTTAGTCTAGATACAATGTATTGTTGAGCAGCCTCCCGGTGTCAGTTACCAGTACTTTGTCTAGATACAATGTAATGTTGAGCGGCATCCCGGTGTACGTTTCCAGTATTTAGTCTAGATACAATGTATTGTTGAGCAGCCTCCCGGTGTCAGTTACCAGTATTTTGTCTAGATACAATATATTGTTGAGCAGCATCCCGGTGTCAGTTACCAGTATTTATTCTAGATACAATGTATTGTTGAGCCGGATCCCGGTGTCAGTTTCCAGTATTTTGTCTAGATACAATGTATGGTTGAGCGGCCTCCCGGTGTCAGTTTCCAGTACATAGTCTAGATACAATATATTGTTGAGCAGCATCCCGGTATCAGTTACAGTACTTAGTTTAGATACAATGTATTGTTGAGCCGCCTCCCGGTGTCAGTTACCAGTACTTAGTTTAGATACAATGTATTGTTGAGCACCCTCCCTGTGTCAGTTACCAGTATTTAGTCTAGATACAATGTATTATTGAGCAGCATACCGGTGTCATTTTCTAGTACTTAGTCTAGATACAATATATTGTTGAGCAGCCTGCCGTTGTCAGTTACCAGTACTTAGTCTAGATACAATGTATTGTTGAGCAGCATCCCGGTGTCAGTTTCAAGTACATTTTCTAGATACAATGTATTATTGAGCAGCATCCCGGTGTCATTTTCTAGTACTTTTGTCTAGATACAATGTAATGTTGAGCGGCATCCCGGTGTCAGTTACTAGTACTTTGTCTAGATACAATGTATTGTTGAGCAGCCTCCCGGTGTCAGTTACCAGTACTTTGTCTAGATACAATGTAATGTTGACCGGCATCCCGGTGTACGTTTCCAGTATTTAGTCTAGATACAATGTATTGTTGAGCAGCATCCCGGTGTCAGTTTCCAGTACTTTGTCTAGATACAATGTATTGTTGAGCAGCCTCCCGGTGTCAGCTACCAGTACTTTGTCTAGATACAATGTAATGTTGACCGGCATCCCGGTGTACGTTTCCAGTATTTAGTCTAGATACAATGTATTGTTGAGCTGCCTACCGGTGTCAGTTACAGTACTTAGTTTAGATAAAATGTATTGTTGAGCAGCATCCCGGTGTCAGTTTCCAGTACTATGTCTAGATACAATGTATTGTTGAGCAGCTTCCCGGTGTCAGTTACCAGTACTTTGTCTAGATACAATGTAATGTTGAGCGGCATCCCGGTGTACGTTTCCAGTATTTAGTCTAGATACAATGTATTGTTGAGCAGCATCCCGGTGTCAGTTTCCAGTACTTTGTCTAGATACAATGTATTGTTGAGCAGCCTCCCGGTGTCAGTTACCAGTACTTTGTCTAGATACAATGTAATGTTGACCGGCATCCCAGTGTACGTTTCCAGTATTTAGTCTAGATACAATGTATTGTTGAGCAGCCTCCCGGTGTCAGTTACAGTACTTAGTTTAGATACAATGTATTTTTGAGCGGCCTCCCGGTGTCAGTTACCAGTAGTTAGTCTAGATACCATGTATTATTGAGCAGCATCCCGGTGTCAGTTACCAGTATTTTGTCTAGATACAATGTATTGTTGAGCGGCCTCCCGGTGTCAGTTACCAGTATTTAGTCTAGATAGAATGTATTGTTGAGCAGCATCCCGGTGTCAGTTTCCAGTATTTTGTCTAGATACAATGTATGGTTGAGCGGCCTCCCGGTGTCAGTTTCCAGTACATAGTCTAGATACAATATATCGTTGAGCAGCATCCCGGTATCAGTTACAGTACTTAGTTTAGATACAATGTATTGTTGAGCGGCCTCCCGGTGTCAGTTACCAGTACTTAGTTTAGATACAATGTATTGTTGAGCAGCCTCCCTGTGTCAGTTACCAGTATTTAGTCTAGATACAATGTATTATTGAGCAGCATCCCGGTGTCATTTTCTAGTACTTAGTCTAGATACAATATATTGTTGAGCAGCCTCCCGTTGTCAGTTACCAGTACTTAGTCTAGATACAATGTATTGTTGAGCAGCATCCCGGTGTCAGTTTCCAGTACTTTTTCTAGATACAATGTATTATTGAGCAGCATTCCGGTGTCATTTTCTAGTACTTAGTCTAGAAACAATGTATTGTTGAGCAGCATCCCGGTGTTATTTTCTAGTACTTAGTCTAGATACAATGTATTGTTGAGCATCATCCCGATGTCAGTTTCCAGTACTTTGTCTAGATACAATGTATTGTTGAGCGGCCTCCCGGTGTCAGTTACTAGTATTTAGTCTAGATACAATGTATTGTTGAGCAGCATCCCTGTGTCAGTTACCAGTACTTATTCTAGATACAATGTATTGTTGAGCAGCATCCTGGTGTCAGTTTCCAGTACTTTGTCTAGATACAATGTATTGTTGAGCAGCCTCCCGGTGTCAGTTACCAGTACTTTGTCTAGATACAATGTAATGTGAGCGGCCTCCCGGTGTCAGTTACCAGTACTTTGTCTAGATACAATGTATTGTTGAGCAGCCTCCCGGTGTCAGTTACCAGTACTTTGTCTAGATACAATGTAATGTTGAGCGGCATCCCGGTGTACGTTTCCAGTATTTAGTCTAGATACAATGTATTGTTGATCAGCCTCCCGATGTCAGTTACAGTACTTAGTTTAGATACAATGTATTGTTGAGCGGCCTCCCGGTGTCAGTTACCAGTACTTAGTCTAGATACAATGTATTGTTGAGCAGCCTCCCGGTGTCAGTTACCAGTACTTTGTCTAGATACAATGTAATGTTGAGCGGCATGCCGGTGTACGTTTCCAGTATTTAGTCTAGATACAATGTATTGTTGAGCAGCCTCCCGGTGTCAGTTACCAGTAGTTAGTCCAGATACCATGTATTATTGAGCAGCATCCCGGTGTCAGTTACCAGTATTTTGTCTAGATACAATATATTGTTGAGCAGCATCCCGGTGTCAGTTACCAGTATTTATTCTAGATACAATGTATTGTTGAGCAGGATCCCGGTGTCAGTTTCCAGTATTTTGTCTAGATACAATGTAATGTTGAGCGGCCTCCCGGTGTCAGTTTCCAGTACATAGTCTAGATACAATATATTGTTGAGCAGCATCCCGGTATCAGATACAGTACTTAGTTTAGATACAATGTATTGTTGAGCCGCCTCCCGGTGTCAGTTACCAGTACTTAGTTTAGATACAATGTATTGTTGAGCCGCCTCCCGGTGTCAGTTACCAGTATTTAGTCTAGATACAATGTATTATTGAGCAGCATACCGGTGTCATTTTCTAGTACTTAGTCTAGATACAATATATTGTTGAGCAGCCTGCCGTTGTCAGTTACCAGTACTTATTCTAGATACAATGTATTGTTGAGCAGCATCCCGGTGTCAGTTTCCAGTACTTTTTCTAGATACAATGTATTATTGAGCAGCATCCCGGTGTCATTTTCTAGTACTTAGTCTAGATACAATGTATTGTTGAGCAGCATCCCGGTGTCATTTTCTAGTACTTAGTCTAGATACAATGTATTGTTGAGCAGCATCCCGGTGTCAGTTACCAGTACTTTGTCTAGATACAATGTAATGTTGAGCGGCATCCCGGTGTACGTTTCCAGTATTTAGTCTAGATACAATGTATTGTTGATCAGCCTCCCGGTGTCAGTTACAGTACTTAGTTTAGATACAATGTATTGTTGAGCGGCCTCCCGGTGTCAGTTACCAGTAGTTAGTCTAGATACCATGTATTATTGAGCAGCATCCCGGTGTCAGTTACCAGTATTTTGTCTAGATACAATGTATTGTTGAGCAGCATCCCGGTGTCAGTTACCAGTATTTATTCTAGATACAATGTATTGTTGAGCAGCATCCCGGTGTCAGTTTCCAGTATTTTGTCTAGATACAATGTATGGTTGAGCGGCCCCCCGGTGTCAGTTTCCAGTACATAGTCTAGATACAATATATTGTTGAGCTGCATCCCAGTGTCAGTTACAGTACTTAGTTTAGATACAATGTATTGTTGAGCATCCTCCCGGTGTCAGTTACCAGTATTTAGTTTAGATACAATGTATTGTTGAGCAGCCTCCCTGTGTCAGTCACCAGTATTTAGTCTAGATACAATGTATTATTGAGCAGCATCCCGGTGTCATTTTCTAGTACTTAGTCTAGATACAATATATTGTTGAGCAGCCTCCCGGTGTCAGTTACCAGTACTTAGTCTAGATACAATGTATTGTTGAACAGCATCCCGGTGTCAGTTTCCAGTACTTTTTCTAGATACAATGTATTATTGAGCAGCATCCCGGTGTCATTTTCTAGTACTTAGTCTAGATACAATGTATTGTTGAGCAGCATCCCGGTGTCATTTTCTAGTACTTAGTCTAGATACAATGTATTGTTGAGCATCATCCCGATGTCAGTTTCCAGTACTTTGTCTAGATACAATGTATTGTTGAGCGGCCTCCCGGTGTCAGTTACCAGTATTTAGTCTAGATACAATGTATTGTTGAGCAGCATCCCTGTGTCAGTTACCAGTACTTAGTCTAGATACAATGTATTGTTGAGCAGCATCCCGGTGTCAGTTTCCAGTACTTTGTCTAGATACAATGTATTGTTGAGCAGCCTCCCGGTGTCAGTTACCAGTACTTTGTCTAGATACAATGTAATGTTGAGCGGCCTCCCGGTGTCAGTTACCAGTACTTTGTCTAGATACAATGTATTGTTGAGCAGCCTCCCGGTGTCAGTTGCCATTACTTTGTCTAGATACAATGTATTGTTGAGCAGCATCCCGGTGTCAGTTTCCAGTACTTTGTCTAGATGCAATGTATTGTTGAGCAGCCTCCCGGTGTCAGTTACCAGTACTTTGTCTAGATACAATGTAATGTTGAGCGGCATCCCGGTGTACGTTTCCAGTATTTAGTCTAGATACAATGTATTGTTGAGCAGCATCCCGGTGTCAGTTTCCAGTACTTTGTCTAGATACAATGTATTCTTGAGCAGCCTCCCGGTGTCAGTTACCAGTACTTTGTCTAGATACAATGTAATGTTGACCGGCATCTCGGTGTACGTTTCCAGTATTTAGTCTAGATACAATGTATTGTTGAGCAGCCTCCCGGTGTCAGTTACAGTACTTAGTTTAGATACAATGTATTGTTGAGCGGCCTCCAGGTGTCAGTTACAGTACTTAGTTTAGATACAATATATTGTTGAGCAGCCTCCTGGTGTCAGTTACAGTACTTAGTTTAGATGCAATGTATTGTTGAGCAGCCTCCCGGTTTCAGTTACCAGTACTTTGTCTAGATACAATGGTTTGTTGAGCAGCATCCCGGTGTCAGTTACAGTACTTAGTATAGATACTATGTATTGTTGAGCGGCCTCCCGGTGTCAGTTACCAGTACTTAGTCTAGATACAATGTATTGTTGAGCAGCATCCCGGTGTCAGTTACCAGTACTTAGTCTAGATACAATGTATTGTTGAGCAGCATCCCGGTGTCAGTTACCAGTACTTTGTCTAGATACAATGTATTGTTGAGGAGCCTCCCGGCGTCATTTACCAGTACTTAGTCTAGATACAATGTATTGTTGAGCGGCCTCCCGGTGTTAGATACCAGTATTTAGTCCAGTTAAAATTAAAAACGGAACGTCTACTCGGGGTCAGTTTCCACTTCTTAGTCCTTATTTTATGGTCTAACGGCCTCCCGGTGCGAGTTAGTCTGGATATAATTCGTGTTTGAACATTCTCTCTGTTTCATTTACAAGTACTTAGTCTAGATACCATTACTAGTCAAATCACCTCAGTGTGTCAGTTTACAGTTCTTAGTCTAAATATAACCCATGGTCAAACAACCTTCGTGTGTCAGTTACCAGTTCTGAGTCTAGATACGATGAATGATCGAACGGCCTGCCGGTGTTTGTTACCAGTACATAGTCTAGATAAAATTATTGGTCGAACGATCTCCGGGTGTAAATTACCAGTACTTAGTCTAGATAAAATTAGTGGTCGAACGGCCTTTCGGAGTTAGTTTCTAGTATTTAATCCAGATACGATTAACAGTTGAAATGCTTCCCGAGGTAAGTACTTGGGTGTCAGTTACCAGTACTTAAGTCTAAATAAAATTAATGATCAAACGGCCTCCCGGTGTCAGTTACCATTACATTGTCAAGATACAATTAATGGTCGAACGGCCTCTCTTTGTCAGTTACCAGTACTTATTCTGGATACAATTAATGGACGATAGGCCTGCAGGTGTCAGTACATAGTCTAGATAAAATAAATGATCGAACGGCATCCCGTGTCAGTTACCAGTACATAGTCTAAATTCGTTAATGATAGAACGGGTTCACGATGTCAGTTAAAAGTACTTAGTCTAGATAAATTAATGGTCGAACGCCAGCCCTCCTCAAACGTTGTCAGTTACCAGTACTTAGTCTAGATTCAAATAATGGTCGAACGGTCTCCAGGTGTCAGTTTTCAGTACGTAGTCTAAATACAATATTACTGGTCGAACGGCTTCACGATGTCAATTAAAAGTACTCAGATTAAATACAAATATTTTAATTTCATTTAAATATTCAACAGCTGAACATTATTGTCCATTTCGTATAACCTAACTTGCTATACCAGAAGGTGACTGATTGTTGACGTCATGATTATAAGTATTGATGACGTTGACTATACATGGATTCTTCCGCAAACAACAAGTGACGACACTAAGAATTGTGAATTGCAAATATTAATTTACTATTTGTAAAATATTGTTTTTGTTATTTCTTTTCATAGTACTGAATTTAAAATATAAGAATTGTTTAGACTATTGGATATAGATGACTTTGGGTGGGTTTACGCTAAACATAAACTACTTCGCGGTTTATTGGCGTTAACCGACCCAAAAGTCGTCTATATCCAATAATCTAACCAGCAATCGAAAACAATCCTTAATTAATGATCGAAAGACCCGGATGTTCGTTTCCAGCTCTCAGTCTGTATATAATCCACGGTCAAACGGCATCCTAGTCTCAGTTTAAAGTTCTTAGTCTGAATATAAATAATGTCCGAACGTTCTCCAGGTTTAAGGTACCAGTACTTATTCTAGATACGATACCTGGTTGGACGGCCTCCCAATTTCAGTTTCCAGTACTTGGTCTAGATACAATCAATGGTCGAAATCGGCCTGTAGGTCTCAGATATAATACTGAGTATAAAATCCAAGTTCGAACGCCCTCCCAAAATTAGTTGTCTGCACTTATGTTATTTAGCTCCAATCCATACTTGAACAGCCTCGGTTGTCAGAATTTTTTTAATTTCCATTCCTGCTACGTTTTTGTTTCCCGTTGGTAACTGCCCTTTGTATAAAGTGAAATGAAATTCGGTTGTTAAATTGTCCAATGGTTTTTGGTAATTTTAGTCTCCAAGTGTTTAAAAACTTTTAAGTAGAGAAATCCGTTCAAAATAAAATCAACAATTAAAATAAATAATTGCGACAATAAAATCGTCGATTAATTTGCGTCTATTGGAAAATGTCAATATACTATACATCCAATGATAGTACATGTAGCTACATCTGCTACACTTAAAAGCATTAATACAATATGCTAACGTAGAATATGTCTTCGACTGTCATGACTGTACATAATTTTCAGGACATGTAAACCAATAATTTTACATCCTCAAATCGACAATACACTGATGTTTAGTGACAATGAATATTTCAATAATTGCTTTAGAAGTATAAAAAATACCCAACAATACGGTGAAATATTAAGTAATGAAACTAACGTGTAATGGGCTATTTTCAGAACTCTGAGCGATCAATTTTCTACATTCGAAATGATGAAACTTTCGGAATAGGGAATTCTCAGAGTAGTGAACCTTTTTAGGAATACATTTTGTTCGGAAAATTTGAAGGTCCAAGGATATGTCTATACAGGTAATGACAGGAACTAAAGTCTATATCAAATTAACTGATGGAATCTGGGTAATGTATTTAAACATAAATATCAGGAAAATATGCGCTCGACTCCAATCCTAACAACGTTGTGTGAGCAAAAGTTATCATTTAATTCTAATCAAACTAACATATATGACTATAATTTAGAAAATATATTCAGTTAGGGGACAAGGTAGTCAAGTGTTACTTACACATTAACTACTAATAGTAGTTAGCTATATCTAATATTCTAATATGACGTCCTTATAACGCCAAATGATATATTACCCAACATATCTATACTTCGCATATGCGCAATGCAACATAACAATGTTAACGGTTTAATTTTGAAGTTGGATTGAAATGTAAGTAAAAAAGACATATTAAGGGCGCGTTATAAACTAACTATATTTAATTAATGATGTGTTAAAACGTATTTGTCCTCCGTATATTAAAATCAGAAGAATGTTTAGACCGAACATTTTTCATCTAACAATGTGTGGTAAAAAATCGTGGCCTACAGGGACGTATTGAATTGAAAAGCACAGCCTTTTCTCACATCAAAATTGTAAAACAATCATTCTGGGTATGATATTTTATTTATTTACACATGGACTCGGCTTTTTAATTCTTATTACACCTCGCTATCGCTCGCTCAAAATACTCCTATATAAAGGCTCAGCCATCATGAATTATTTCTAAATTGATTACGTGCCTGTCAAGAGACCGAATTTTACGGCCAGTATAATCCGAAGTTAGTTTTGTGATTCGTCGGATTAACGGCAGAATTCAGTCCTATTGCTGGTAGTGTAGCATGTAAAAATTCTGACTTCGGTCTTTTTATACAAATTCAAACATAATATTCATCTCCTTTCCGTTATTAAACGTTGCGAAACTAACGCAAAACGATCTTTATTGAAGAATTTTTTTTTCGTCTTTGAAGATTTACGTAGACAATGCTATGTCGATCATTTTTCTGTATATGGATAATGTGACCTAATTTTATTATAAACGTGCTAATTTTCATACTATAACAACCATTCCGTAGTAAGAATCTAGAAATTTACATATGTATTACCCAAGATGCAACACGCCATTCAGTTTCTGGTTTCTCAACGTTCTACATGTAGTTAACGTAATTAAAACGATGACACGAATGTCAATTATTACACAACGCACGCCGGGTTATTAAAAACGGCAATGACTATCATCACGCATCAATAATGATCGATTTTAAACACGAAACCGAAAAAAAAATGGTGACACTGTCTGTCGAAAGATATCCAGATCGACCACGTCTGATTGTATATGCAACTTCTTTTGGGTATCAAACTGGCGGGAGTGATTCATTCCCGCTCTGCTACATTACGAGTATGCACCCAATGACGCACTTAGTGTCAACCTAAATCCTATCTATATCAGACACAGATGCGGAGATTTTTATCTTGTGGGGTTATGAGTTGTGTAAACTATGGAAGCCCGTACGTGCCACGTAAAAAATAATTTATAACTTGTGCAAACGAATTAATAACTTGCGCGCACAAGTTGCTAACTTGAGCGCACGAGTTTCAGATCTTGTGCGCACGATTTACTAACTTGAGAGCACGAGTTTCAAATCTTGAGCGCACAAGTTTCAGATCTTGTGCGCACGAGTTACTAACTTGAGCGCACGATTTTTAAATCAGTATGATTCTGTAAAATGTCATGTGAGCTTTTACCATCAGTATGCGTCCGTCTTAGTCGTTAATAATATACAATTACAGCCTTTCTCTTAGTCAATACAAGTTTATATCGACTGAGAGATGTATATCGACCGAGGACGTAGTCCGAGGTCGATATATAACTCGAAGTCGATATATACAGTACTTGCACCCGTAAACGCAACACTTTGACTGATTGATAGCTGATTGGTGACGGATTTTGGAACGCTGACGGATCGCTGACTGATTGATGATGAATACATCCGTCCAAATTATGAATCCGTCATTACCTTGGTAACCGTCAGCGATCAGTTCAATCAGTGCGATCCAGAATCCGTCATTTAATTATATGCATAAATCGGTCAGTTTATTGACGGATACGTATACATTAATAATTTAGAGATAAAACGAATTCTGCGTGATTTGTATATTATATATGCATTTGTAATAAAATTTATAATAAAATAAACGCAAGTATTCTAAAGAATAGTTAATACAATGTCTCGTTCTTAAAAATAACATAAGTAAACATATTTAAAGAAAAAACTATTTTCTTTATATTATTTAATAAAGCAAATTTCTTTAAAACAGGACATATTTGCGGGTTGCGCCCTGTAAACCTTTAAAAAACTTCGAATTAAGGCACATCAGTAGCGACGAGGTAAATGATTTATTTTCGTTATCCTTTATTGATTCTCTTTTTTTATTTCCGAGACTCGTGATTTCGGCCTATTTTTTTTCGGCGACCTGTTACATGTATATTTGTTGTATATTAAGCCGACCTTTAAAAGATTGTCATTCAATTTGAAAAACTTATTTCATTGATTGATTGATTGATTGGATGCTTGCTTTTCTTTCAGCGAGGGTGTTCAGCCTTATTTATGAAAAGAAAAAGTTAAATATCAATTAGATTTGTTTGTTTGTTTGTTTGTTTAAATATTGTTTAACGCCACTTTCAGCAATTTTTGCAGATATATCATGGCGTCCAGTTTTTATTGGAGGAGGAAGCCGGAGTACCCGGAGAAAACCCCGGTCCTTCGGTAGGAAAAGTGGCAATCCTTGTCAATTAAGTCGAGTGCACCCTGCCCGCCTTGAGACTCGAACCCGCAACCTCAGTGTTGACAGACAACGTGATCAATAGTAGACTACCATAACCACTCGCCCCCCTCAATCAATTAGATAAAGGTGGATAAAAGGGCAAACATTTTGAATTCAACTGGTAAAATAAGTGGTATGGGTATGGGCGGAAAATTTTAAGCCTTCTCCTTTTCGAAATCTACAAAAGAGATCATTAGCGTGCAAGTACTCTCTAAACACGTCACTATGGTTCGCGGCGATTCTATTATGTCCTGAACCATCCCCCCCCCCCCCGCCTCCCAAAATAACGTGATACCTAGTAACTAATTTCAAACACGTCCGAATTTAAAGGAAACCATTCATACTTATATATCATTAAATATCGAATGACTATAACAGACATCGTAAAATAAAGAAATTGTGACGGCTAAAATGCGAAAGAAGAATTTATTTTAACATTATGCTTACATGTTTGCGTCTTTAACTCGTAAGCTTCTATATACAAACGCGTACTGCAGCTCTTCCTTATAAACACTCGACGCCATATTAAATAGACTAATATAATGTTTGAAAATAGTCTTAAACTAACTTCAATCATACATACAAATAATGCTAACGCGAAAGCGCGACGTGAAAAAAATGTTACTATTCCGCCTTCGTCTTTCTCGCTTTTTCAGCTTTAAAAAATTTCGAAGTCAAATACGAGATGTACGCCTTGTCACGCGAGGTCAAATATTTTTTTAATTCATTGTGTGTGTTTTTTTTTCCATTTCTTTTTTTTTAAATTGCACTATGTGATGTTTATATTCCGTCGCAGATGCTTGGTTATATATTGGGGGAATTTTCTATTTATGATTTATAACTTTAGACTCGACTTTTTCCGCTTTAAAAAATTCGAAGACAAATACGAGACGTACGCCTTGGCACGCGAGGTCAATTTGTTTTAAGTCATTGTTTGTGTATTTTGTTAAAATTATTTTGTTAATAAAATGACACTATGTGTTGTTTATATTTCGTCACAGATGCATATATAACTAGTAATAGATTGGGGGAATTTCCATTCGTATTATTTATAACTTTAGACCTGTTTTAGCCTTATTATTAGGTTAAACGAGCCATAAATGAGGACATAACAGTTGATATTTGTATACTTCTAATATTTGCAAGTGAAACGAATTTTCACATTTCGAAATATTGATTTCATTAACCGGAAGTTGAATGGACGGATTGGAGCGATCAGTCCAAATCGATCCGTCAGATCAGTCAAATCGTTCCGAATCCGTCAATTGACGGATAGACGGATTGGGAACGATCTGACGGATCTGACTGATTGATAACTGATCGCTGACGGATTTTGAAACGCTGACGGATCGCTGACGGATTGATAAAAGTGTTTTCAATCTCAAGTACTGTATAACTTGTATTGACTAAGAGAAAGGTTGTATTTTTTAAATTTTTATATTATTAATTGATAATTTTGCTGTATTTTAATTGTCCATTGTCTACCACATGCTTTTTTCTACTTTGATGTATTGACTGAACAACAATTCAAGATTTGACAACAGAAATTTATTTCCTTGAGAAAATATTATAGTTTATAGTAATGTTTTGACAGTTATACATTGTTGGAGCTGAAAACATCCACCTTAGAGTTGGTACATTAATAGAAGTCTGTGCTTCAGCAAGTTTAGGTATATTCAATGTTCTAATACAGTCATCCATACCATCATTGTCAGGTAAACCATTTAATAAAGTCTCTGTCTGTGAACTTGATAGTGCCTGAAGTTCAAATAAGCTTCCAAATGTGGTATCAAAATCATTTTCGATCACAATATTGCTTTGGGAAAGAGACAAAAAATCAATATTAGACGACAAAGCTGTTGGCCTCAATATATTTGGAGCACGAGTAGTAGTGGATATTGAATCAGTCTTTTCTGTAATTTCCAAGGTTTTTTCACTAATAGCTTTGGACATGTCCTTTTTAATGTTCTCTGATGTTTTACCAGAATAAGTTTTTAAACTGGTCTCGGATTTATGTCCTGTTACACTCATTATATGTCTGCTTGGGAATTTAGCTTCATCTAAAAGATGTACAGTGGTGGCCCTGCAGGAGTGATTAGTGTATTCCCTTGAAAGATTTGCTGCCCTACTAATTTCTGCCATGACATTTCCAAGCGTGTTGTGTCCTAGCGGAACATTGTTGTAACATATGCCATTTACAGGAGTAGATCTAGCTTTCTGGAAAAGCTTATCTCACTTTGGGTTTAATTTACGAATATAGTTGACAAAGGATCAAACTAGACATTTGTCGCTATCTGAAAGAGAATAAAATTTTCATGCATTGTGGTATTAAAATGGCATTCTGAATTTTTTCATTATGGAATTTAATAGCAAGGTCAAAATTGTGTAGGTTTGTGTTGCTACATGTTTATACTATCGTTATTTTCTGTAATATTTGTATGGTACTAAAAGTGTAATAAGATACATGTATACATGTTTTAAACTCAACCAAATCATCCATTGGTTAGAACGAATAATCGTACCCTTGCTTTTTTTTGGCAACTCTAAGACAAGTCACAAAACAAACATCGGATTATAACGGTTGTAAAATTCGGCCCAGCATATGGTATGAGGTTAACATTGTAGTAAAATGTACTCGAACTTTCATGTTTTTAAAATATAATATTCAGATTATTATTTATAATTTAAACGGAATAAAAAAAAAATACCTTTGATCTCATACATTCTTCCATCAGCTGACTTTTCAGAGTCATTCTGGTGGTTTTTGGTCCTCTCATCAGTTGTTTTGTAAACAAACATCATCCCAGCTGAATCTTGCTGTACTGCAAAATCTTTCCGGGTTAAATTAGCTAAGTTTTCTCTGCCACGTCTCCCAAAATGTATCATTATATCTACAAAAACATGAAATATACAATGTAATAATTTTTACTGTAGTGTTCACAATTATATTAATTTATAATTATCATATTTTGTAAGTTTGATAAAATTAGGGGTAGAATCAAGGATCTTTGAGTCATGCTTTTAAATATTAAATAGTTAAAAACACATTATTAGCATTCATTCATTCATTCATTCATATCTTTATTTCCTCATTAGATGAGATATATAAGAATACAATTTTACATATAACATCACAAATTATTTATAATAGAACATAATACACATCTGACAAAAAAAAAGAAGAAAAATACTAAGAAATAAATAAAGAAGGGGGGGGGGTGTTATAAAAAAAATCCTGAATCAGCAGACAGAGAGGTTGAATCTGCTTAATTCAAGATCACTGTATATCACACTTTTATGTAAGGCATCTTGTGGATCGGCTATACTCAGCCACACAGCTTATTATGTGAGAATGGCACAACTTCAGGAACTGGATATAGTCATCAGCGCCAATGAACTCATGTAATGGTTGTCGACCTAAGAATATTTGGAACAGAGTTTCATCCACGATTGTTGCCAGCTCACAATACAATTCTAGATCAAAGTTGTCTATTAGCATCGTCCAGAATACATCTCTAAGTTCATTTGTACACGGACAAGAACAACACGCGTGCACATAAACATCGTAAAAAATATGATTGCAGAAATTGCATAAATTTGCTGTAGCATGTGGAATACTCGTTAACAGTTTTGTGATGAAGTAAGAAGTTCTTATTTCTCTGTTCGTTATGGAGTGTTTCCAAAAGGTTGCCATTGTTACTGTATCGTGAATGTATTTAAAACGTACAAAGTCATTATCTGATCCAATACGAGTTAACCAGTTTTCTGTTTGTTTAACATGGACAGCATTATTTACAATTGTCTTCCACTTGCTCTTAGGGGGAAACTGTCCTGTACTAATATATTCTTCTAGATGTTTGCATAAATTATAAAGACACAGTATATTGATGACATCCGGAATGAATCCATACATGCGTCTGTTAGTATCCGATAAGAAAGTAAAAAGTCTTACTAGGAATATTTGTTTAGCAAGGGCTAGACTGCAAAGTTTTTGTAGAAAAATAAGCTTCCTTTTATGAATACAACTAATGATCGGGTGGATACCAATAATGCTCTCGCACATATCTGATCTTGTAGTAGCTTGCAAGTCCAGAATATATTTAACAATAAAGTGCTGAAAAGTATTTAGAGCCATAACATCTTGATTCTGCATACCTGTCCACATTTCACAACCGTAAAGAACGCTCGGTAGGATAACAGTTTTATATATCTTGACCAATACAGACGGATGTGTTGACTTTGAAGTAAGTCCTTTTAATGCAAAGAAAGTACACTTTCCCTTCCTACACGCATCGGAAGTCCTGCTTTTAGACTTAAAACGAGAGTCAAGTGTTATACCAAGATGTGTATACTCATCGACTACCGCAACTTTCCCGTTACCAATATGCCATTCAAATTGAACATTACGCTCTCTTGGATTTTGGGAGAACTGTACTATCTGTGATTTGTTCACGTTAAACTCGAATCTCCATGTTTTAGAGTATTAAAAACAAATATCGAGTAAAGTTTGAAGAGCACTTGGGGAAGTTGCTATACATGCTATGTCATCAGCTAAGGAGGGTGACGAACTAACAATGTTAAAAATACCTATGTTCTTACTTTTAGACTCAATGCTACATATCATATCATTAATAAAAACTAAATATAAAAAACCAGATAATACACTACCTTGTCGCACACCCTCTAACACAGAAAACAGGGGCGATTGACACTGATTTACAATTACAGCGCTCTTTGTATTAAAGTGCAAATCATTGACAATAGACCATAAACGTCCTTTTACTCTTAAGTTATACAATTTTAACATCAACCCTTTACGCCATACAGTATCAAAAGCCTTACGGCTGTCTAAAAAAGCAACAAAAACTTTACTATTAAGCTCGAGGTTATGAAAAATAGTTTCATGTAGATTAAAAGACGCAGTTAAGCAACTGAGATTCTTCTGAAATCCGTTTTGTTGAGGATTTGGAAACGAGTCATCACATATACACGATGTTAGTCTGTTCTTGATCAACTGTTCAAACACCTTGGAAATACACGGCAGCAGAGTTATCGGTCTATAGCTATCAGGTGACGTCTTGGGCTTATTGTTGCCTTTAAAGAGGCGTACAAGTAGTCCAAGCTTCCAATCCGATGGAACAAATCCTTTACGAATTACCAAATTGAACAAGGACACTAAAGTTTTAATCGTAACATCGCCGCCATAAATTAAGTGTTCATTCTGTACTTTATCGTGGCCTCCAGCCTTCTTTCTCTTTAGGCATTTAATTATATTGAGTACTTCCAAATATTTAATCACACCTCCAGGAATATCTTCATTTTCAGAGTTACATGAGGTGACGATATTGTCGTAAACGCTATCAACAAACTGTTTGGTATCATTGTCAAAAGCGTCATTGTCAATATTGTTTACATTAGCAAAATAATCTTTAACTTGCAGAATCATACCTTATACTGTAGAACTTGAGGATCATCGATGTTTCTAGAGAACTATCCATACATGTTTTGAAGATCAACATCATTTATAGGAAGATAATGGTCTATTACTGCTAGCCCCACACGATTCAGCTCTTTTCCGATACACTTGAAGGCCTTATACTAAACTTTACCGTGTCTGTCAAAATAGAAAACTGCTACCGTGTTTGGTCGAGTTTATGGTCCTTTTGTAAATCTTTTATTACACTTTTTGAAATCAACAATTATTTTCCACAGCTAAACGGCGTTGTGAAATGCGGCTGAAATTTCGTTTTGAGACATCGATTTTCCATACTAAATTTTGACCTTGTTTTGAACGGAAGTGTACGTTAGGAAAATTCCATTGTTGTCAATTCGAAATCCTTCGGGTAATGTCGTCTGCATTTGAGGCGGGAAAAGTCTCGCGGTTTGTCCGAATACCATTGTACGTTACGAAAGCAGACGAACGTTTGTAAACAACATTAGACCCCTTTAGAAACAAAAATGGCTGACTTCCTATGGAAATTCGATCTACCAAAATGAAAATTCAGCCGTATTTCACAACGCCGTTTAGCTTTGGAAAATAATTTTTGATTTCAAATAGTGTAAAAAAAGATTTACAAAAGGACCATAAACTCGATCAAACACGGTAGCAGTTTTTAATTTTGACAGGCAAAATCCCATCGGAATGATACGGTAAAGTTTAGTATAATGGACTTTTTAAAGGGTTCACCTTTAAGAATGTCTATGTTTCTAGTTTGACTAAGATGGCGTTGAAGTCCTTGACGATACGAATTCATAGTAGATTTTTTATATAATTGTCCATTTTTGTTCCTAATCTCAAGATAAAAGTTTGATAAAATTTCATCCAGTTGATCGTCACCAAGTGTTTCAAAATCGAGCGGAAGGCTCTTTTCAGTAAGGTACTCCCTGAACAATTTTACCGCTGTATGCGTTTGCCTTTTTGTGTTCTTGGAATCAACATTTTCAAATAATAGGTCCATCTCGTCTTTATTTAGGGATGCAAACCTTTTGTAGTCCTGAACACCCTCCATTGTTTGTTTTGGTGTTGCAGACGATTGACAACCGGATGTCAAATAGGATTGGCTGATTGCGATACGTCACATAGTTTTTTGGAATTTTGTGTTCTATTTATAGTAACGTGCAATCCGCAAAAGTCAAGCCGCATAAATTCAGTCACATCCGACAAAATACAAAATATCACGTGGTAGACTTTGGACAAATTAAAATACAGCAAAATTATCAATTAATAATATTTTCAAAAATATTCTACTCTGAAACCACTGAACCTATTTGACTGAAACTTGGCAGGAATGATATATGACATTTGGGCAACAAACTCTCTTCATTTTGAATAGATCGAATGAAAACATGGCCGCTGTTACTCAAAATAGAACATAGGGTAAAGTCACATAAAATGGCTTATAACTTAGAAACTATAACCCGATAGGGAAAATCTGATGTATCCTTGGTTCTCCAAAATCAAAAGTTCTTCATTGGGGCGAAGTTGCCAGATGAGCACTTTTAGTAGTTATGGCCCTTTTAAGGTAAAAATTTTAGTTTTTCATATTTTTGTCCCATATAATAAAAACTATTAAAGATGGGAAAAGCTGTTGCTGTCTTAAACCTTCAGCTCATTAAGCTCTTCAAAAGTCTCTATTGGGTCGAAGTTGTAAGATGACTACCTTATAGGGTTCATGGCCCTTTAAAGGTTGAAAAGCACGGTTTTTAATGTTTTGCCCTATTAAATGAAAACTATTGCAGATATAGAAAAGCTGTTGCTCAGCTCAATTTTCAGCTCAAGTAGCTATACGAATGACTACATTGGGTATGCTCCTTAAAAGGTAAAAAATTGTGATTATAAACTAGTGCGCACAAGATTTAAAACTCATGCGCTATAATTAGTGACTCGTCCGCTCAAGATTGGAAACTGTGCGCTCAAGATTTGAAACTCGTGCGCTCAAGTTTGCAAGTCGTGCGCTCAAGTTTGCAACTCGTGTGCTCAAGTTTGAAACTCGTGCGCTCAATTTTGTAACTCGTGCGCACAAGTTATAAATTATTTTTCCATGGAACGTCTGGGCTTCCATAACAAACTATTGCTGTAAAGGACAAAAATCGCACAAACCAGTGATCATTGAAATATAGACCATTAAAGTGTCTGGTTTTCTTATTCAACTGTGATCATTGAAAAGTAGCACATTATAGTAGTGTTTTGTTTGTTTGAATGTTGTTTAATGCCAATTTCAGCAATGTTTTTAGATTTTTAGCTATATAATGGCGTCAAAGTTTTACTGTGGTAGGAAGCCGGAGTACGCGGAAAAAAACCCGGACCTTCTGTAGGAAAACTTGAAAATCATTGTCAATTAGGATTTGGGGCGAGTTCACCCTGCCCGAAGTGAAACTCGAACCCGCGATCTCAGTGATGACAGACCAAGTGATTAATAATAAACGAATTACCTTAACCACTCGGCCACCGAGGCCCCACATAGAGTTTGTTCCTCTTATGCACATGTGAGTTCTAGCTTTGTATTATTAACGAATTTACAGTTACAAGAAAGAAACGTATTATAGCCAAGCTGACACGTATTTGATGGCAACCTTTTAAGACATGACCGGATTCGATAATGAATATTCTGAACTAAATAAAGAGCTGCCTAATATTTCCGTATATAAGTGGTTTTTTTCGCGTGGGGACAATTTGTTTGTCCAAAAACTGTGTAAATTTTATTTGGCGTAATGTAATTTTCGCGGTCCGTAATTAGAACAAATAACTATATCGTTTTTCCTAATATTTCGCGCGATTTTATTTTCGCGTTCCAACTGTTACATGTATCGAGAATATAGCGAAAATTAAATCACCGCGAAAAAACTACTGATACGATATTGTGTCGGTCAAAAGCACATCAGTGCTTTTGTTTCTTATTGTGTACATGTATATATGTGCCGCCTCTAAATAAAATTTACGGCAAATGATGTATGAAACGTCGAAAAATGACTGCTTTATCTTTAATATGGCCACGTGATCTAAGTTTTCATTTATTAATGTCTAGAACACTAAGTATGTTTTGATAAGTTTAATATGTGTGTTTTTTACTCGTGATTGAAAGTGGACAGTTCTATAATAAAAGTTACACCCCATACGCTCAATGTTTTTGCTTGTAAAATCAAATTTAAAAATTTTCACGATAACATATTTTTTATTATGGCTTTGTTGTTGACACGTCCAAAATTATACTTGACACATATTACGTGAATTTTAGTAAGGAAGTCAGCCATTTGGGTTTCTAAAGGGACCTAGCGTTGTTTTCAGAAAGATCGTCTGCTTTCGTAACGTTCAATGGTTCTCGGACAACCGCAAGACTTTTCCCGCTTTAACTGCAGACGACATTACCCGAAGGATTGCGAATAGACAACAATCGACTCTTCGCAAAGTACACTTTCATTGTAATTTAGGTCAAACTTTACTATACAAAATTGCTCTATCAAAATGAAAAATCAGCCGCATTTCAAAATGCTAAATAACTGTGGAAAATAATTGTTGAATTCAATTTAAGCATTTTTGGATCTACATCAGGAGCGTAAGCTGTACCAAACGTAGTAAGCAGTTTTTATTTGTCAGCCAAATAAACTGCCTCCAAACACGATAACATTGAGTATAGACGAATAGTAAGCCGCAGTAACCCCGCTTAGACACATGTTCAGTAATATCTCCGTGATTATGGATCATTATGCATCACCGAATATTAATCCGATAATGTACTAAGTTCACAACCTCTCCCATGCTGTCTCGTCAATTGTTTTTATTCTGAATGTGATTGATTGATTGACTTCCAGCGAGCACTATTTTAGCTTTCAGAAAGAAAACAAGTTAACAAACAGCAAATCAATCGAAAAAAACGATTGTACATCGGAAACACAATTTGGACTGCAACTGGAAAAGTATGGAATAAACCAATAATTGGGTCTTCATTGTGCAAGAAGCGTGTCACTCTCCAAACACTCTATACACCAATGTCAGACTTTAGGCATTCCGTATTATAACCTGACTACCTGTAACCACAGAGCCTCCCATATCCGACACCAGGTGAAGGATTGTGCAGCTTTGTGAATCCTATTGTGCTGATGAAAGTTACATAACCAAACTAGCCAATATATATATATTTAACTACCAGATGCTATGAAACACGTGATCGGAATGGTCAATTGGAATTTTTGCAGAAGTTCACGGATGATAGATATATTACATATTCGACATCTTTTGGATATAAAATACTGCGAGATGCCATGATACACGTGATCGTTATAAACCAATCATTTATCTTTTGACAGACATCACTGTTTACGTGTATTGACATATGCAGATAAATTTCCCACAGAGTTAAACGATTCAGTCAAGGACCGCGAGGCAAAGTTTATGCAGACGCTCGGTATACCTAAGACACGCTTTGCTCGTATTGTGAACTACTGTCCTGATGTTGACCCTATTTTGGCGTTTAAAGACGCAACATGTTCGTCTTTGGATGTACCAGTTCTACGTCTAATGCGACACGTTAGTGAACAAATAATTGTAACGCAGCTAAAAAGCAAAGATTTCAAGAAATTACCCACTTGGTCTTCACTTCTTATATCTTTACAGAACGTTAAGCAGGCGTAGCAAATCGTTGTTGTTGTGTTTAATTAAAAAGTATTAAATATTCACATATGTATTACGATAGTTTATGCTATCCATAAAAGATTATCTCACGTGGTTTCCTTGATGTTAACTGCCAAAAAAAAAAAACAAGCACGAGTAAAAAAAAATGCTAACGTTTAACTTACATGACTTAACGGGCAAATAATTTTACAGTATAAAGTAGAAAATAAAAAATAATTTTTTTTCATTTATGACACAAATATCCCTCGTTATCATATAAATTATTATTTTATCACATGTTATGATATTTATTTAGGGACCGGTCAATATGCTTTGGGGTGGTGGGACCGGTGCAAAATGCAATAGGGAACATACTTTTTTATGCTGCCATATATATGGGACTCCAAATTTTGTTATTTTCAGCACTGATACTGATAGGACAGCTAGTTTTTTTCATAACAATATCATCAATGAAAAAACTACTTTTTTCTGACGTTTTAATTCAAAACCAACATACTGTAATCGCACAACTTTTTTAACAAACATAAATACTGAATTGTAACCATAAAATTATTCACTAGACAGGACACACATTTTTATAACACTTCTGATGTAGGACGGCAACTTTTTTGTATTTTAGGGAGATAGGACATAGCCCTTTTTACACCTGGTAATTTGAAATGCACCGGTCCCAACCCCCCAATTAATATTGACCGGTCCCTTATCTACTTTTACACATCGTCGGAAACCCACGTCCGGTCGCGTTCTCGCTGTGCTACCACTTGCCTGTCGCGTTCTCGCTTTGCTACCACCACCGCCAAGTGGTAGCAAAGCGAGAACGCGACCGGACGTGGGTTTCCGACGATGACTTTTACAAGGTTAAAGAATATGCTTGCGCTGACATTCGATGTTGTTACACCAATATATGTTTAAAACGTTTCCTGTTAATAAAAGCAAGCAAAATAGAAAATAAACATAGACCATCGGGATTCGAACCATCGATTCGCGGTGTATAATATTCACAAGCTACGGGTTAAGCAAAAACACCACATACACACAGACATTTTCATTCAAAAGCAACTTATTTATGCGTCATACAAGGCCGTAAACAAAAGGGGTGCATTGATTGCACGTGTACTCCTAGTCCGAGAATCCTCTGCTGCCTACAGCACTGTCATTTTGCAGACCTTATATGTTTGTTAATAGATTAGTAGGTTTTATAACATCTTTAATTATTGCGTATAAAAAATAATGGTGTAAATTAACATTTATTGAGACATATCGAGATGTGTGATCGCTGAAGATGTTTTACTTCAATAAAAATGACTTCTAGAACAGTCTTATCAGTTTGTTGTTCGAGTGAATACAAACGAAACAAAATTAAATTCTTTTAAATTCTTTACGTTTACTTCGTCGGAACGTGTGTTTCGCGCATGTCATACGTTTCGTCACTTTCGGTATTAGTTTAGACACATAATTTTTTCAACCTTTACGTACGAATTGTGTTCTTTAAAATATTCTATTTTTGGACACTTCACTATCATTTATCATACAAACTTTCTTAAACATGGGACAAATGAAATGTAGACTTTAAAAAATAACAAAAAAGAAAAACGTCGGGACTCGAACCAGCGTTTCGCGATCTATAATGCGTATAATCTGCGAGCTAACCTATTACGCCATACATGCACAAACGTTTTCTTACGAAAATAAGACCTATTTATGCGTCAAATTGCTGACGTGGTATATTTGATGATAGATTACACCAGTTTTTATACCATCTATAATTATTATGTAAAAAAAATTAAAAAGGTGTAACTTTAACATCTATTTAGACATATTAAGGTGTTATCTCTGAAGATTTTTTCATGAATAACAATGTCTGGAACAGTCTTTTTATTTTGTTTTTACGCGTGTGTATTGAAACCAGTTAAACAAAGCGAAAATTCTTTACATTACTTCTAACTTTCTCTGATGTTTGTCAGTCCGGTGATTCCGGGCATATTATACGTATCTTCCACATTCTCTAAATATTATTGTGGTAATTTTATTTATTTCAATCTGTGAACTAATTGCGTTCTTTAAATATTCCATTTCCGGACGATTAAGTCTGCAACTTAATTTTTCACAGCTTTGCCTCTTTAAATATGATTAAAAAAGCTACGCTTTGAAAGACACGATCTTTCAAGACTTAAATAATCAATCTGGAATAGAAATTATATCAATGCCTGATAGATGTATTTCATTATCAAAATTTAGCTGTTTCATCACTGTTAAACGTTTAAATTGTTAAATATTAAAATATTTACTTAATTTATCCCTATATTGATTTTTTTACACAATTACCAGCATAAATGGATGTATATGCAGATTCGGAAATGCAAGTCCGGTCCGGTTTTAGGCTTACATACTATGCTGAACAATACAAAAATCACGCGAATTTGGGGACAAAATATTATTTTTTTAATATGAGCGGACGCG
This sequence comes from Limnoperna fortunei, assembly GCA_944474755.1. NCBI lineage: Eukaryota > Metazoa > Mollusca > Bivalvia > Mytilida > Modiolidae > Limnoperna > Limnoperna fortunei. The sequence continues at coordinate 17,213,431 of OX104112.1, read as the reverse complement.
TGTACCACAAATATATTTTAAATATTAAACACTGTTTTTGCAACAAATAATACAGTCAAATATCTTCGTGGTACACGCGTCCGCTCATATTTAAAATGGTGTTCGAAATAACGAAAACGTACCGATTTTCACAGGCCACTACAATTGGCCTATTTTAGTAAGGTGCATATAATAATTTTACACGATAAGAAAAGAAAGATATTTGGTTTTCTGTAAGAAGGGATAATGTACCTTTGAAAAAACATTATGATCTGCAGATTGTAGTCATTTCATTTTTAGCGAAAATAGGGGGCCAGTGTCAGTAGGTTATCCTACCTTGTCCTTTAAAACTTTCCCTGTGTTCAATACAGAAAATAAGGTTACAGATGATGTAAAACTAAAAATTGTGTTTATTAAAATCAGAAAATCGTTTATGGAAATAATCCTACGTTTAAAAATAAACAAAATATTCATACGCTCAGTCAATCCCGCTACCAAATACACAATAAATATGAAGTTGAGAAACACGTTAGATAAATTAATTTCTTAATGCAATTTTAAAGAATTATAAGGATTAAACACCGTTTCCTTCGGACTTTTATTTGTTTGTGAGTGAGTTGGTCTTATCGATTTACCGATAAATCCATTGAAAACGGTGTTTAATCCCAGCAAACAATTTTACGTCGTAGAAACGTCGTTAAAATGTATGTTTTTGGTTGCAGTAACGTTACGATATAACGTTATTTTTACGAAAAAATGGATGGTTTTCTTAACGTCGCCTTAACGTTTTTTGCAACCAATTTACGACGTTTAACAGACATTCACCAAACGTTACGAAAAAATTGTGACGTACACCCGACATTTAGACTACGTATGACTTTGACGAATATGTTCTGTAAACGTTGTCACAACATTAAAAATAATACATAACACGTTCCACAGACGTTTGTCTAACGTAATTGAAACAAGCAATTGTTGCATTATATGAAAAAAATGTCTTCCTGAAAATCACTGTTCCGTTTTTTCATCGAAAGAAATAAGGTCATTACCGCATCGTATTTATTAACCACAACAATACATCTCTGATAGCCAACGTAAAACAAATGCAAGAGATACCAAATGGTGAACATTTCACGAATTCAAGGAACATATAGAAAGCTATATAACTGCCTTTATGTCTCGAAAAGCTCTGCTGCAGGCTCCACAAAATACATAGTAGGGTGAAATACAAATACGATTTTCAAAAAACGATGCAAATTACTTGTATAATTAAAATAGAAAAATACATTAGTTTCCTATTTTTTATTGTTTAAATATTACGATACCAAGCAGTTAATTAAGCCTCAGACACACAGTTGTACAAGAGGACACACAGAAAATATAAACAGTAGTTGGTTTAAGACATTAATACATACAGACACAAATACAGCTACATTAATTAAAACACACAAAGGCAATACATATTAAAATATATGTTCAACAATTACTTACAGTCAATACACAAAAATACGTGTTGTAGAGAGAGCAAAAAAATACAAAAGCAGTTTATTCACAACACAGATCTATATGACATCGGGATCTTAGGATTTTGTAATATACAATCAATACATTAACTTTTTAAAAGTTTTTGCAGACTTCCGCAATACAGTTACAACTGGTTGCCGTCTAGATTCTGGCACCTAAAAATAAATAAATAAATAAATAAATAAATAAATAAATAAATAAATAAATAAATAAATAAATAAATAAATAAATAAATAAATAAATAAATAAATAAATAAATAAATAAATAAATAAATAAATAAAATGTTTTGCATCTTCCCATATTTTTCATAAGAATTAAAGCAATATAATTTCTTTATCTGATAGACTCTTTTTAACCATCTATTACATTATTATTATTTTATGGAGTACATTAAGCATTCTTTATACGACACGGTAGCAGTGGGCAAGTTTGAAGTGTGTGTAAAGCTCTACACAAAATGTTTAAAATATACTGTTATTTTATGAATTTGGTCCCAGGATAGAAGTTTTTATATCAGCGTGTCTCTGTACGCTAACACGAGGGCGTCGGTGGCCGCGTGGTTATGGTAGTTAGTCATCTTCTATTCACCGCGTGAGGATTGTTCGGGTTTTTTACCGGGTATTCCTCCCGCAAAAAACCTGGACGTAATGATACAGCTAAAAAATTGCTGAAACCACAATTTAAATAAAAACTAACATAAATCTGAAAATGTTTTGAGACAATCTGTGTTCTGAATACAGTATAATTTGGTTTTCCCTAAGTTAGAAATTATTAAACTTACCTTATATCTGGATCCCTTGGCCTATTAGGGGCATGTTTTAGGCATTCCGTTATAATCTCCTCCGTATCCATTTCTGTGGCTGACGGATGATTTTTTCTGTATGCCCCTGAAGAAGAAGAAAATTAACAAATCTTTCGGTATTTTTTGTCATCTGGTTAACAGTAGTTGCACTTCGATATATTGGTCATTTACAAAGATTGATGATCATGATGGTTTAGTTTCATATTAGTCCAAATAATAATTATTTAAAAGTGTTGACAAAACATTTTTGCTCTTCCTTTCAAATAAGCATGTATCATGTAACACGTTTTATTTATTATTAATTATAATACAATGATTTAGAAAATAACTTACGTATCATCATCTGACAACACACAGAAGGAATCAGTAATGGAAGCTTTCCGTTTTCCCTCTTAAACCGTAGTCAGACCATAATGCATTGCTGCCATTTGTCTTCATCATTCGCCATACGGACTCCCAACCGGATCTACCTCCCAGAGCAGTAAGCAGCTTAAGCTGTACGATAAAAAAAACAATAAATGATTTTACTATGCACATAATCTTAATCCTACTGAAATATATGTAAGAAGAATAATAGGAACCGGATTATTTCCTGTATAAGCCATGTTTACCAAATATTTCAGTTTGGGGTCCAAATGCACATAAGAAAATGTCGACTGGCTGAAATCACGTGGCTGAAATGCGTTAAGGAAATATTTCACGAAATAAGATCAATTATAAATACATTCTAAGACCCAAATGAATAGGTCTTCTTCTTCTTGTTGGGGGGTTTTAACGTCCTTCACTGATAGTAGTCCATGGACTCCACCATGGTGTGTTTGTCGAAGCCCAGCCTTCGGGATACCTAGTCGAAGAACTAGGCATCATATGTTCTATTAGCGGCCGGGCTGCTCCGATGTAACGTTGACCTTCTCCATGTACCCCACATGGGTAGGAGCGCTTCCGCACTCTGACCTGTCGTCGAGATATAACATCTGTAGAGTGAGCAGCCAGTGTGTGCTTTCCTTTTTACATGTATGACATGAATAGATCTAAAATATTACTGCATTTTATACACGCATTCCTTTTCATTCTTGTTATCAATTAAACGATAATCGAATGTGATTTTGAGGAAAAGGAATTAAATTGTGCAAATGTCGCAACGAAACATTTATACAATATTCAAATTCGCTCTTAAAGAATTAAAAAAAGAATTATTACATATCAAAAATATGCTAAACGTTTTCTTATGAATTTTGTCTATTGTATCTTGTATATTATAATACTTACTTTTGAGCTTTGTCTTTTCTTTACATGTGGCGAATGACCCAGTTTTCTTTGTTTCAATAGCAAACACTCACAAGACATCAAATTACGCGTGCAAGTGTGGTTTTACAACCCTTGTGTAATTTCATGATCCCTGCTATTTACATTCGATCGGCAAGAACAAAAAGACACTGTAAGAGATATACAGAGAAATAAAGCGAACAAAACTGACCGGGAAATGTTAATTAAATTCTGGTAGAAATTCATAAAATTTGATACAATGTAAAGTATCTATGTTGCAATCCCCCACCTCCGTAAATCGCCAGTTAATAAAAAACCCTTGTAAGAGACATGATTTGAAAAAAAGCAAAACAGATTGAGGAGGAACATGCTAATTAAATTCTTGTGGAAATTCTTTTAATTATTAAAATGTAAAGAATCTATTATGTCAAACCCTCCCACCCTCTTCAATTCAGGGAAGATTTTTAAACAGAAAGAAAAAAGTTTAATATGATTTGTTTTAAAATATTTAAAATATTGGTAAACTATATTCTTTATTTTAAAACATACGTGTTAAACTGTAAAATATTTATATCTAATCTCCATCTACCCAACCCAACACACTATTTTTTTTTAAAAAAAAATCGTATATGGGTTCTTAATACGTCGAACACTAATAAACGTTACAAGGACGTTGCAAATTATGTTCGCTAAGTTTTTTATAACGTAAAAACACGTTGAATTAACGTTACATGTCTTACGTGATTTAACAACGTCTACACAATGTTATACAAATGTTGCTATTTTTGACAACGTTTTAATAACGTCAGTTAAACGTGCTTAATTACCTTACGAATTAAAGACGCAACAACAACGTTGCATTTTCGTTGTAGATAAGTAACGTCAGGTCCGACATTCTCACAACTTATAACCAACGTTAGATTTACGTCATGTGTTTGCTGTGATCCTATATCCCATTTGACCTTTGAATGGTGTTTATGCTATTTTAATTATGTTTCAGTTTTGAGAATGCACAACATAGTTTTTGGCGGAGGAAGCTAGAGCAGTGTAAGAAACCCGTTTAACAGGAAAACTGACAATCCTTTTTATTTACAGCTGGACTCGAGCACACTCTAAGCGCAAATTCTCGAACTCGCCACGTCAGTGTTGACACGCCTGTGATTAAAAGTAGACGAAAAGATGAACAATTTATTTTTTTGGGGGTGGGGGTGTGGGGCTTTGTCGAGATGGTACATGGATTTTTTACGCTGTGTGAAGAATTATGTGTTTCCTTCCAGGCACTGACCAGATTATTTTTTGTCTGGGTAGCTAAGCGTCCGCCGTCTCCAAAAAACTCAGTGTAAGTGTTGACATGCTGGGAATTAGTAATAAATGACTTTACCCTCCACAACTATATTAACAATGTTATTATATAGATAGAGATGAAATATCGAATTTTCAGAGTGACAGAAATCACGGTAAATCACAAGTTTTTCCCGCCAAAAAGTGTCTTTTCGATGATCAAAACACAAAGCTAAAATAATTGTTCACTAATATACCGGAACCTGCTAGAACAATATCCCATAACATGTCATATAGCGTGACAATATCCTTATTTGTTATTTCAGAACGAAATATTAGTAAGCTGGCGTTCTGATCCAGATAAGTGCAGCCATGTTGCAGTTGGTTTTGTACTATACAGATATTCATCCGCCGCTCAGAAAATTTAGGATTAAGCATTAAAATTTTACGAAAACAATTTAGATCTATGTAATAAATAGGATAATCAATTGGGCATCGTGAATATCCAAAATATGATCACTCGTGCCGCATTAAGCATCAGATTAAACTCGTGTGCGGAACAAGTTCCGCGCACTCGTAAAATCAGACGCGTTATGCGGCACTCGTGATCATATTTTGGATATTCACTCCGCCCAATTAATCATCCTATAATTATATTATAGTTATCGGTATAGCATACGCGCAAATATTCAACAGATATACATTCATTACGCTGACAAATTGCATATTAAACAGATTTCTTTGTTGTTATTCAAAAACTAAATATTTAAAATTATGCCGTGGTATCAGACCAGGACGTTTTTGTTCAACCAATTAAAAAAAAACTAACTATATTTTTATTAATGTAGCTACTTTATTTATTATAATAACTAATCAATAAACCAACTAATTGACACATACAAACTTGTAACAATTTCTACAATATTATAGATACATTCCGTTATAATGACTTATCTATAACCACAATAATAAATTAGTATAAGGTTTTTAAAAAAGTTTCCAATGAAAAATGACCCAATTTTATTTCGTTTAATTGATATTGTAAAAGCAGTTATTATATCCCCATTACACTAAAATTCATCTACAATTACATTGCCATTCTGTTTGTATTGCCAATTTTTAACAAGCAAACTATATCTGTCGAATAATCATTTTAATTTGTATATTGTTACATTAACTAAGATCAAATGAATATTTATAAAATAAATATAATATGTTATAAAATTTCTGACTTTGCCAAATTATCGGTAAAATATTTCCGATTTCAAGGTAAATTATATTTATCTATGACATATTACAATGATAAAAATATATATTTATCTGCTCATAAATACTCATGCACTGCTACGAAAAATTTTTAAATAGAAGGATATATACCCTGTAATTTTAGCATTCAAACTTTGTCTGACCTAATTGCGTACATACTTCGGATGGTGTAGATACTGTTGATAATAGATAAGTAAGTAACACGAGTGCAAGGAAAGAACTTTTTAAATTAGCTGAGGCATATAAAAGATAATTGCAGAACTGTTGATCTATATTTTGTCATCAAATTACAGCCAATAATATACGAACAAATATTTCTTTTGGTCGTAATACAAATGGTAAAGATAAATTAATTTAACCATTTTTATTTTTACACAAAAAATCATTAAAACTTTGGAGGTCTTTTATATACTTCGGATCACTTCCTATTTGGTTCTTAAAATATACAAGATATATGTTAATACTGTTATCATATATATGATACACGATTTATTTATGTAAAAGAAATGCTTCATATTACAGTGTCTATATTTTAAGATATATAATTTTTTGTCTTCACATTCTAGCAATTAATAATCCTGTACAATGATATAATTTCAAAGTGCAATAATTTGTGTTTGATAATATAAAATCATATTCTTGTGAGGTTAATGGAAACAAAAATCAATATGAACATATGCACAAGACTACGATTGTGTTATGACATTATGTGTTATTGATTAAAATCGATATTAACTGGTCAATATTTGTTGTAAAAATGAAAAGTGAAAATGAGTCAATATCGATTTGCAACGGGACAAAGAAAGAGGACGCAAGTTAACATGATTTTTTTTAACTAATAAAATACTAATTAAAGAGTCAGTATGTAAAAATAATAACACAATCATTAAGTAAAGACACATTGCGTAACACTTGAGAAAGTGAAGCCATATTTAACTGTATGACCTTTAAATATATATGAAAACGTTATTTTTAAAAATGCATTACCAAACTTTTATGTTTGAATTAAACCTCAAGGCTTTTGCTGGTTCTGCAAACAAGTTTAAGGATTTCTAAGGCACAGAAAAAATATTGCAAGAAAAAAACTATTATTGTATAAACTATATTCAACGATAAAATGTACTATACCCTTTAGCCAAAAATCACACTTCCCTAGCTCTAACGTTCTAACAATATTAATTTCGCAAACCATTAAAGGGTGATATCATTGTATCTTCAATTGTATGCATGCTATATACTATCAAAATCAGACTGTAGCGTTTCTAATAATACATCAATTAAAAAAAAGATTTATATTTGTTTTTTTTTTTAAAACTCGAAATATCAATGCTTTGAAAATGAATAGCAGTAACTCCAGGCATGTAAGGTTAAAAATCACCTTTAATCAGATTTCGTAACAAATTTTGTGACAATGTTTTCTTGGCGACATTTGTTTAAAATAAACAAATATTGTTTGAAAACATACAAACAAATAAACAAAAATGTAAATGCCAAAGATAAAAAGGTTGTAAAAGTTACTATGGTATCTCAGTGACGCTAATAATTAAAATATTGTAGAGCTTTAATTACCAAAATTCAAAAACGTTGCAACAAATTATATTAAGGTTAACTACACCTTGTGAATAGAAAAGCTTAAGAATTTAAATATTTTTTTTAAATTTAGGGCATTAAATTTAGATTATATAATCAGTGATATACTTGCCATCATCAAAGTGTGTATTTCAGTAAATTATATATTTCATACACGTTTTCCACACAAACCACAGTCTAAATTCTATTATATGGAATCTACAAATAATAAATCTAACGAAATCTTGAATTTAAATGTTGAAAATAAAACGAATTAACAATCTCGATCGATGTTCAGTATAAATCTTAAATTTAAATCGCGAAAAGAATACTTGTATGCATTCTATAAACCATGTGTAAAAAATCTTTAAAGATCAAATATCACTACTTTATTGATAGGCCAAAATAAATTAACTTGAAAGATAACTTTCGTACAAACTATTGGGAAATACAAATAATACATAATGAAGGAACAACGTTAACGCATTTGTTTCATCGATATACTATTACAGAAAATTTCCGAATTTGGCACATTAAACTATTGTACAGTATCTGCAGTCCAGGCGTTTTAATTTCTAGGTCAAAATATTAATTTACAGTGAGCAACTTAATATATTGTTTAAAACTGTTGCTGTATGTGTTTTCGTTATTTTTAATATCATCATATATTAAAATAAGTAAAGTAATGAGTGAAATTAAATTATTCACTGAATAGATGAGTACCATTGATTTAGCCTGACTATCTCCATTGCAACTAATAAAGGAACTAACATCTTTACAATAGCACGAGTTCTCACCTGCTTTAACATCATGCGTTATTATCCGATCAGTGCCTTGTCGGCCTAATAAAATAGTGTTATTGCAGGAATTTTAATGAATATAGATAAGAGTAATATATTGCACGAAATTGCGATTGCCATTAATATATGACACATTATAATATTCAAGAATATGTTTTAATGTATTGCTGAACTTTGAAATTTAATCTGGTCATTCTAACATGTCGATAATGTCATGAACTCGAAGTAATATTAAACTTTAGGTTACGTTTTACTGCTTTACAATAACATGAATTGTAAATTCTGTTGAAAAAAGTTGTATTACTGCTATTTCTGAAATCATCTTTGTACTTATTTTGGTCTTAACTGAGAAGTTACTTGTCTAAGCCAGATAATATGATTAGATGATCAATGACGTTCAATTGTTAACATACCATAAAAATCTGCTTGGTAATCGATATACAATATATCACTCACTTGGACTCCAGATGGTAAAAGAAAGAGAGGACGTCCAAAAGAGAAATGGAGAAGGACCATAGAAAAGGAAAGGATAGAACTTGGCTTCATTACCTGGATAGAAGCAACACGAGCGGCATCTGAGAGAAAAAAATGGAGGGGATAAGTCAATCGATATGCATTGTTACTAATAAAGTTTCGTCCTAATTCTTATAAATCTACGTAAATCACAAAAAGACTGTTAATATCGTAAGATCTTAATGAATTGTGCATTTAGCCATATACATCACTCAAACTGTCGATAGCTCTTTCTTTGCTAATTTCATTCCACGATTTCGGTATATCTGGTTGTTTTCTGCCAAAATACAATGCCAATTGTGAAGAATATTTAGCCATGAACCAATTCCAGAACGTTGAGTTTGACATGTCGGCAGTAGGTGCTATATCCCAATCCTTCATATATGTCTTATACTGTCTATATGGGTGAAAGATTGCGCAGTTTTTGGTTTGACATTTACACCAAAACTTGCCACATTTAAGGGATGATGTACTTTGTACATTAAAGTTGCAAGATTCAATTGTAAGTTTATTATTTTTTATATATCCGATTCCATTTACGCCATTAGGGCGATGTTGAATACACATATGTGGATCAGCTTTCGATCCATGGCCTTCGTCAGCTTTTTGGCAGGGTTCAGCACACCATGGGCATTTTTCTCTACAACCCCATAATGATTCAAATATTTCGCAGTATGGAGGTTTACCAGGCCATTTCATTTGATTAGGGACTTGAGTTTTCAATTGAACCATTATTTCTTCACTTACATTATTTCTAAGTTGCTCAACAATGATTGTCATGAATTCATTGAAGTCGCTTACACAATATTCTGTGATATGTAGAAACGAGTTCTTTGTCACATTCAGGTGTTTTATCTCTACCTGTTGACGAAAATGTTCTATCCACTTGTGAATATTGTTATTACAACATTCATTTGTCACATTCCTCACTACCAAAATAATTTCGGAAATTATCTTTGGCAGATCGTCGTTTATCCATTTAATATACAAGGATTCTCCAGAACCGTGTTTTGTAAATACCACCATATCTGTGAGCCTTGTAATCCACCTTTGCACAAATGTATCAGGACTTGTGATATATTCCATAAAATCATTAAAATTTTCAGCGGTTGCTAAATCTGTCATGACTGCCTTGATTAGGTGGTGCTTTTGAAAATTGAATTTTTGTCTTATTTCCCTTTGTATCTGCAGTGGTATTCCTCGCTCAATTTTCTCTTGTATTAATGTTTTTAATTCGGTACAAAACATGTTTGTTGCTATTATTTCTTGCGTTTTGGCCTCGCAGGTTGATAAAAACAATTGAAGGGCTATAGGTTTGTGATTCTGTAAACGTGATCTTAACCCATGTCCTCTTTCATAAGCATTTATTATTCTCTCAAACATTACTAACGAGTACCGAGATACATGCAAAGCAAGAAATATTTCTAAATTTGGTTTCAAAGAAAAATCGTTGTTTGAGCTTCTGTCATTGTGTTGACTAAATCGATCCCGAATTATCTCTAGAAGTATACTGAATTGGGCTTTGTCGTATTCTACGTTTTCTTTCAACAATGATTCAAAGTTGCTATCTATTTTCTGAAAAATTTCATTAATTATATTTAAAGTGGGCTGCCTAAAGTCTGATAAACCAACAAATCTTTTGAATCTTATTCTTAGCCCTGTAACTCCTATGTGGTCATTTGTAATATCTTTAATTGTAATGCTACCTTTTAGTTGCTTTATGCCTGGGTCTCTTCCAATACCACAAAGTTTCAAACCATTGCAAATCAAGTGTGAGTATTTTGGGAACTTACTAAATAAAGCATTTGTAATTTCTTTTCTCAACTGCTCTACTATTTGTAGATTTTTCTTATTTGATATTGCAGGAGCCAATTCATCCAATAATTGTGTCCACAGGGTTTCAAACCTTTGTTCAATTTCGTGTCGTGTTGGTTTTTCACCTTTAAAACTATTGGCTAATTCCTTTGCCTTTTGGTTAATAATTTTCTCCTTTGAAAGAAGGATATCTTTGTTTGTGAAAAGAGCTTTGCATTTATCCCTCTCGTGTTTTATTTTTTGCTTTACATCTTCTTGTAAGCTATATGTTTTCAGTTCAAGATTTATAAGTTTATTTTCTTTCCAGTGTAACATGTGGTCGCTTAATTCTGAGCTATCCAAAAACACTGTCAACTGCTCTCTTACTTCTAAAAGCTTTTTATTAATTTCAATTATAAAATCTTCCTCGAGCTGTAATATACAAAGTTCTAGATCTTCAACTGTTTCACAGTTATTTAAACGCACTTTTATATTATCACTCATCCATTCTAATTTTCGTTCTTCCATTTTCCAGACAAGTCGTTGATACTCAGATTCGAGAATACCGTATGCTTTCACCTCTAGACAGTTTCGAAAGCTAAAAACAAAATCATCCGCTAATATACCTTTCCATACTCCATCGAAGTGTAGATAGAAATCGTGCAATGACAATGCTTGCGCCCTCTCACCAAGATGACCTAATATCCAATTTGCAACTTCAGTAACTGACTCACTATACTTCGGACTAACAGGAGCCAATGGAGGACTTCCGCGCCATAAATCCGGAATGTATTTTACATCCTGAGTCGGGTTGAATTCAATTACTTCAGTAAACGATACTATATCTCTTATGTGTTCCTGTGACGCTGCCTCTTTTGTCATAGCATCAAGATTCTGGATTATTTTTTTGTTTCCTTGAAGCATTTGCGTTTTTGCATCCCGTGCAGAGACATTTTGGTGAACAAATACACCGTATTGGCGTAGGTCAAGTTGCTTGTTGGCTTGTTTTAATCGTAATAGTCCATGTATAACTATTTGCAGTACATTTTCCATATCAGCAATAGTCTCACCTTTAATATTTATTATTACTATGTCTGCCAGGCCAATAACAAGTGTAGCGAGTTCATTGTCATGGTGTATTTTTTCACCAGCTAGTTCTGGAGCGCGAAGACCTTCTGTGTCTATGATCATTGCATAATCAAATTTTAATGATGACCTTGAGTGATCTACTGGTACTATCTGCGCATAAATACCCCTTGTGCATCGCCCAGCACTGACAGCAAACCGCAAACCAAACATAGAGTTTAATAATGTTGATTTCCCAGAACTTTGAACCCCGAGTACAGAAACTCTAAGGAATTTCTTTGCACCAATCAAGTTTTCTATTTCTGAGAAAACTGCTTTCGTCCATTTTAATGGGACATTTGATGTGTCGCCATCCATTAGTTCAAAAGGCTGACCCAATACTAAAAGCTTTGCAACTAGAGCCGGCAACGATAAGACTATGTGCATTGTTTTGTGTGCAATGTCATATTTCACATCATCCTTGCAATAAATAAAAGCTTCATAAATTTGTCCCATTTCTCTAAAAAAATGTTCAAGTCCGAGTGATGCACGTGCCAATTCAAGTTCAGCTAAGTCGACTGTTGCCAAATTGTCCTTTGTTCTGCTGTTTTCGTATTTTTCAAATGCAAGTGAAAACCTGTTCAGTAGGCCTGGGATAATTTTTCTTGACTTACAATCCAGTGCATATTGCACCCAAAAGAGAAAAAACTGCATTTTCTTATCGTAGCTAGATATTTGTAGCAGTGTTTTAATAAAATACGCAACAACCGTCGGAGCTTCATTTAGCGTCTCTACCTGCTTCATTCTAATTGTTGTCATCGATTGCTGCAGTTTCTCTTCAGTGTCGTATGTTGCTTTTTTCCCTGTTCTCTTTATTTCCTTTTGCTGTTTACTCCATTGATGCCATAGCGATTCTCCCTGTAACGGTAAAATAACATTCTTTCTAGTTGATACTTCTGGATATTTATCTATTTCTTCGGACAATATTTCTGCACATCGTCTTCCATTATTGCACATTTCACCTTCATCTGATGTTATACTAAGTGGCAGGTTATCCAGTACTCGTTCAAGTATGATTCCAGGGCATTTCTGATCCAAAAAGTTAGCAATACACTGGGTGAGTTTGTATTTTACTTCGCTTACATTTAACTGTCTGTCTTTTGTCTTATCAAACAAAGAAAGAATATTTGTTTTTGTCGGTTCTAATTGCATTTCCTTCGAATACATTTGAATAAATGACCGAGCTCTATTAAAGTCTGTAATGTTTGTCAACAAAATAACTGATGACCGGCTGTGGTGGACCTTTTGCAAAATTTCATAGTATTTTTTATCTTGTAAATCCTCAAACGTTATGAGGACTATAAGCAAATTAGACATTTCTAAGAGAGCCTCTGTTTGTATCCGATAGGTAAATGCGTCTCCACGCAGATTAAATACTGTCATTGGATATTTTAATTGATCTATATACTCTAGATCTTGGGTATGTTTCTCTTGATGAGATTTACGTTGTTCCGTAGTGATCGTACAATTTGTAGGAACAAACCATGAAACTTCTACCATGCCATTTGATTCTGTACGATTGTACATACCCAGTGGACAATCTTTATGGAAAAATGTACTGTGCTCGTCATTGAGGTCTCTTAGAACCTCATTAATGAATTTTGATTTAGATCGCATTGGTCCTCTTCCTATTCGTAAAAAGGAGATTGTTTTAATCTGCTGGCAAAGAACTGATTCGGGGTCTTCGTTAATTCTGACATCTCTTATTGGCCATATTGAAAGCACATGTTCTCTTGTTCCTAATTTTTGGTATATAAACGGAACTGCTAACTGACAAACAGCCATTTTGTGCACTATTGTTCGTTTCAAAAATGGGTCACAACACTGAAAAATTGCAAGAAATACATCTAAGGGGTGTAACTGTTGATTTGGCAACGTAAGCTCTTTGTCCTCAATGGCGTCCGATGAAAGAAGGCCTGAAAGAAGATCCCCTGTGTCATCTGATACATCTGGATTGACTGACTTGAAAAAATCGTCCAGAACTTTTTCCCGAAATTCAAAATTCATTGAGATCATTTTCCTCAAGATCACCCAAGGAACATCGGACAACTTCGTAGGCTTGGAAAACTGGTCATCGCGAATACTTAATGCATCGCGAAGAGATAGTCTCCCTGGAAAGAAGTCTGCAATTCCAAGTACGTTTAAAATTTCTACAGTCTTACCCATTTCAGCAATATCAGGAAATTCAAATTCAGATGTAGGGGAAATGTTTTCAGACAATTTGACGTAGAAATCCTCTGGCAGATTTTCGAAGTAGTTCCACGATAAGCAAGACTTCATTAAATTGCTTTTGCCCTCCACAGTGTCATTTAGTAATTGCAGAAGTGACTTCAAGTCAACATTTTTCTTAAATATAAATGGTGCTATCCTACTTTCTATTTGTATGTCAATGTTTTTTAAGTGCAGTGCTATTTCTGAAAACCTGGCTGCTGAGGATTTTGCTGCGAGTGATGTTAAATCTTTTTTCTGTATTACTTGTATTAAGAATATAAAGGCAGATGCCTGTTGAATTAAATTATTCTTTGCTTGATTCGTTTTGTATATTTTAACGTCCGTCTCAAAATCGTGTAAGAACCAGTTCAATTTTTCTTTAGTTAGCAGGCTTCTGAATGAGTGCTCTATTGCATCATAATCTAATCGTATCAATAGGGACAAAAAGAAAACAAATGCGAATGTGTCATTTGTTCCAAGAAAAGCATCAAGAATATCTGTAATATTGCTTTTCATTTCAGACATCATTCGTGTTAAACTGTCAGACCCACTGTCTAATTGTGTAACTGATCCTGTAGTGTGTGGTGTATGATGCGGGCACTGGGGTATGTATTTGTAGCGTATCATTGAAATCCATTCGTCTATGCCTTTACTGTGGTCACCTTCATAGATCCATTCTGCTGGGCTTCTTTCTTCGTTGAGCCGCTGCATTATACTTGCATCATAAGGAAAGTTTTCTACACATGCAAGCCCCAGGAGGTTTTTTACAGATCTTCTGATTTCCACCCGTTCAACAAGTGATAGATTGAAAAATGATATATGTTCAAACAAACGATGAACAACTGGGCTGTCTTGCAATTCGCCATTCCATATAATTGAATCCCCAAGATTTGTATTCATGTCTTCAATATACGTTCGAAGATCCTCATAAACAGACAAAAGCTTTTCGACAGTATAATTCTGTTTCAGTGAATCTGTTAATCTGTCAAGACATTGTCGGAAATTATCTCTCTCTTCTAGTCTGTGAGTGATTTGTGACCAGTCCTTCTCGGCCAAGAATCCAGTATGCGTCTGCCAGGTAACTAAAAGAAATTGACCCAAGGTGTTTCTATTTTTAAAACTTGTGTCATTTTGAATCAAACTCCATACTCCTATGTAGTCCACTGAACATAAAGTACCATTTTGAATATAAGGATTTCCCGAGTTTACTACAACCCATGAACTTTTACTTTCAATTAAACCGAATTCCCACAACTGCATGATTTCTACATCCCGAGGACCACCTACCTTAAAAGTTTGTTCTTCCACTTGATCTTTTTCAATATCAGTTAACTTACCTACAATCGATTCTTCTTTAGACCCCAAAGTTTCTGAAACAATCTCTTTTCCAAATTCATATGAATATACCTCCAACTTTTTAGAATGTACAGAGTTGACCAAATGCTTAACATAGGCTATATCGAACTTGGTATCTCCTTTATACCACGATTTTACCTTAAAAATTCCCCCAAAATAAATATCACCTAAGTACAAATGCGAACCATATTTGCAAAAAAAATCAATCGATGCTTGTTTCGCAAAATCTAACGCATTGTTTAACAACATTTCTTCGATTTTTAGAAGGTCTAATAAAGCTTCATCACTTAAGTTAATGTCTTGAATACTTGGACTCCAAATTGCAAGAGGGAAAACAAAACAAGTTTCTTTAGAATAATAGATAGGCTGCTTTTGTATATTGGTTGCTTGGTGAAAAACTTCAAGTCGTTGTTCTGTTTGTTCCTCGAGTTGTCTTTCTCTAAGAACGATTTGTAATTCATCTTCGTTATCTTGAAGCAAGTGTGGTATATACTTCGATTTTGCATCATGTTTGTGCAATGGATGCATCCATACTTCTTTGTCGGTAACTTGAGCCGTTTCTCCTACTTCATTGGCTGGATTGTCTAAGCAATTCTTCCTGTAAATTTGATTCACATTTACCTGCGATTCTTCACAATCTTCGGAGCTCGTATTAATATTGTCCTGAAAACTGGGGTCGGCAACGTTTATAGTATGGTCTGATTGTTTGTGTCTTTGGTCCTGGTAAGATAATTTCACTCCTCTTGCTAGGCTCTCACCGGCTGCGTTTATTGCTTTATTGAAAGCGCATTCCTCTTCCTGGTCATAAAACTCTTCTTCCACCACATGCTTATTCATTCCGGTCTCTTTGAAATTGATTTCTTTATGCGAAGTCACCAGAACCAGACGTTGCCTTTTTCTTGTCCAGTCGTTGACATTTTTGCTTAGAAAAATGCCATTTAAAGCAGAGGATTGTTCAATAATCTGTATTGGGGACAGTTCGTCCTTTTCTAAATGAGTTATCAACTGCAGCAAGTTATTTTCAATAACTGTTATATAACTTTCGTCAACATTGCATGTCGAGAAAGTGTCAGGAATATCAAAAAAATCCCTAAATTCATCAACAATATCAATTAAACTAATTTCCTTAGTCCTTGATTTTATAAGCAAGTCCGTTAAGGTTTGTATTGTAGTGGTTTTATTCAATTTCATTTCGGGTTCATCTTTTCTTTCGTTATTGACTAATTGACTGACTGTTTCAGAATCGTTTATTTGACAAGTTTTGTTGAAGTCGTTGATGTCACAATCGTCTGCCATAGTTAATAGCTATCTACAACAAAACAAAAAGAAACATATCTCAAGATTTTTCAGTGCACTTATTTGTTTATAAAATACTAGAAAAATAACTTTTTAACAGCTTTAATAACTTGCCTAATAATTTCATCTGTTGATGTTACTCGTAAAACTCATTTTGAGTAGCCATGCGTCTTTTAAAAACACGGTTTAAAAAGGGCTATCTTTTATTTAAACTTTAAATTGAATTGCTTTTTAAAATTCGATTACATGAAATTTATCATAAAATTTAGACCTATTAGCTTTGTACCAAATACAAATACGGTATTTGGTGAGATAAAATCAAGTGTTATTGAGAATTGTCCTATACATATATGAAATCAATCCGTCTCACTAATTTCAATAGAAAATATTCGAGAAATGTTAATACATGTTACATAACAGTTTGGTTGATTGATTGATTGATAGTGAGGCCCTGTTTTTAACGTTGTCAGGATATAAAAGTAGTCTTACCACGTGTTTTGACAGTGCCAAGTCACCCTTTTGCAGTTTTTGGAAAAATGATAGGCGCAGTATAGCTGCTACTAAATGCTTGATTTTAGGTCCCTACCTAATATTTCATTCATTCCCATGTTCTGTCTTTGCCACCTGGGAACATGCTTAAAACCTTTGTAATTTTAGCACTATGAACCCTTCCTAATACCTAGCAATAAAGGAGAAGGGTTGGATATCATAAATGTTTTGATCAGTGAGTTTTTAATTGTAAGTGACATATAACCTTATAAAAATATATTTTTTGGGTGGAAATATTTAAAGATAACCAGGTTATTCACCTACTAACATATTAACCTAATTTTGAATCCCCGGGCTTAGTTAGAACTTATGAAATTTATGAAATTTATTTACAAAACTAAACACAAATATTACAGCAAATACAATACAAAATTTCACAAAACTTTGATCTGAACTAAACAACTATGTTAAGATGATCACGTCTAAAGGCTGCAAGTTGATGTCACTATTCATAGTTGCAGATTTAGAATTAAGCTTTAAAACAACCAAGGCATCTTGTGTATCAAATACAGCTAAATCATTTGACTCAACTGTTATCCGTTAATATCAAAACGTAAACAATGTCTAGTACGTGTATTTTGATAGTTTTATTATATGAGGCGTCAATCAGAGTTTTGAAATAGCTGAATGGTGTTCAATTTGTAAACCAAAAATTTTCTGGCGGGTTTAAATGAGTACACATTACTGTTATGAAGTAAATATTAAGAATTGGTGAACCATTACAACTTAAAATCGTTTGCCAAAAAGAAAATCAAATATTGCACACCACTCATTTGTTATGCCAACTAAATGTCAAATTTAAATGTATTTTTATTTAAAGAACAGAAATGATCTAGTGATTTACTGGTGTAATATTCGTTTAGATTTAATACCCAACATGTCTGAATATATTTGGCAAGATTACAATAGAGATACAAAAAGATTGATAATATGTATATGATTATGTGTAAAATCAAGTTTAACATTCTGGTATGTATCCTATATTTAACACGGGTTTTTATAGACATATAAAGGATATATCCCTAGTCCAGTAGCTATGTTCAATTTTACTTTATGTTATGCATAACATGATTCTCAAATATTATAATATGCTCTGATTGTTTTATGTTTAAACGCAATCTACGCGATCAGTCTAACAATTAAACATGTGATCACCACACATACTAACAGTTAGATACAGAATCCAATTTTAGGTCAAGACTTTTATCGTGTCAGTTTCTTAATTTATAACGCGAATTTGTGTAACTGACTGATACGCGCACACGCTAGGTACATATACATGTAGGAAGCTATATTTGGTAGAGCGGAAATAACAAAATGTTCTCTCTTCACGATCATTAATTACAACATAATTTTCAATACTGTTATACCATTTGACAGCGCAAAGTTGTATTGTATTTTTTAATGTCAGTTTTAAACAACATGAGACGTTAATATATACGGAGACACAATGTGAATGTGATTCGCATGCGGAATACTTATACTTATTTTAAATAAGCTGATAATAATATATTATTTACGTATTTTGACACGAGGTGCATTTTCTCGTCTCTATATTATCTGAGATGAAATGACTAGAGAATTCACAGGGTGTGGGAAATATTCGATGAGGTGCATTTTCTCGTCTCTATATTATCTGAGATGAAATGACTAGAGAATTCATAGGGTGTGGGAAATATTTCGATGATTTTTTTTTGTAACATTGTGACGTCACGTTATTTACTTAACGACGTCTTGACGGCGAGGTGTGATGAACCCATCTGACGCAAGTAGAGTGAGATGGGATAATAACAGATTTAAAACATCAAAGGAAAATCTGCTTTTTAAATTTCCTTCTGAAGTCGTACAAATTTGGTCAATAAAATATCAAAGATAAAATTTTAACAAAGGGAAAGTTATAACATTGTATTCAAGGGCATAAAGAAAGCGATTTATTCGCCATTGGAACTGGGCCTTGGTTACCAAGATAAAGCTATAGACAAACTGCACCCGTAATGAGTTGCTATATTGTGTACACGTTAATATTTGTACATTATTGCATTAGGAATTGATGAAAAAGGGTGTCATTCAAAAATTGTTAAACTGCTGAATGAAGAAAACGCTCAAAGGCATATACATTTTAATATTATAAATTATGTTTGAGGATGTTTAAGGAAACTGCAATGCCATTAACATTTCGAAATTCATATTCGTTTGGTGAATACCTACAGAAGTCCATCCTTACCCCAAACGATAATCAAAACGTTGTATCTTTTACTACAATGTTCATTCTTGTATACGTTATTAAGTATGCATAAGTAAGCATTTCAATTTGGTTCTGTCTGATCTGGTAGGCTGTTAAATAAAAACAGAAAATTCTGCAGAGATTGATTATTTAAATACCAGAACCTGCTGATGTTTACATATCGAGTTTCAAGTTAATTTATGCAAGAATATTTTGGCAGTCGTCCACATATATATGGAATGAAATACAAGTTATCACTTATTTCCTGACAATAAACAAGTAACTTACCGTGAATTAGGTCTAATTCACTTCTATAATTCATATCTAGCAAACCCACATTATGGATTGCATAAATGTGTGCATGTCAAACGTTTTAAACGAAAGCATGTTGTATGTCAGTTTCTTAGCAACATACGACCTTGACAAAGGGAATACCAAACAACACTATCAAATGCACGATGTAGTATTTAATCATTAATAAATAACAATAATTCTTTGGAGACTGGTGGAGTACGACGAAAAAAATTACTAATTTAATATATGTTTGTTGATGCATTATTGAAATAAGTTGAATTCATTGCTATTGAAAATAACCCTATCGTAGCCCCACAAAATCAATTGAAACTCTTCAAATCGATTTTGGAAAAACATGAGTATTTGCTATGATAGTGTAAAATTAATTTCTTTTCTTGTTGATAACAATAAAATTGTATAACACGAAACATGTTGTTGAGTATAAATATAATTGAAGATCATAAGTCTTTTTCAGAAAAATATATGTATCGTAATACATCTCCACAGGTATTATTATATTGAATGCTAAAAGTTATGTTTACTAAAACGTGGAAAACTTCCAGACGGGTCAAAATCGTTCAAACGTACAGTACAGTAGTATTTCCTTGAGCGAATAAACTAAAATAGGCCCATTATTATTGAATCAATAAATAATGCATAATTATATTACTAATTTTACGCGTTTGACGGCCATGAGGCGTTTATACTTTTAGTATTTATTCTTACAATGATTGACTCCAAACGTGAAAATATACTGATCCAAAGCAGTGAAAAAAAAACAAACAAGACCAAATGTAATGACCAATTAATCAAAGGATACCTTTGTTAGAGGCATATAAACCTTAACTTATAAGAATTTCAAACATTTAAGGTCATTGTGTGCCTTGATGAGTACGTTGAATTAAATTATCAGTAATTATTTTACACATATTGTTTCATAATTATGGTGCTCAATGCTTAATATCTGACTCACTGCTATCAATATTTTGTGGTTTGAGCGGCATTGATTAGACATCAATCACCGAAGAAATAACATTGATACGTTTATGGATTATGGTCATTGTTTTGAATTTGCAACCTGAAACCTGACATGTTTGATTTTGAGATTTTTATATTTGAAAGAATACACGTGGTCGAATTTGATATAACTTTTTCGGAATTTTGGGGATAAAATCCTGTCAGTAATTTGTTTTAGCACCAGATAAATGATGATACAAAACACGCATAGAAAGTGAGTTTTAGAACGTTATTGTATGTGATGGTATTTATTAATAAAAGTATAATTCACAACCTCATCATATACTGCGAGTTTATCTTTGAGCGCACATTATTAATTTGAATTTGGAAGCATAATTTATAAACACTAATATGGTTGAGTTGTAACAGGTGAAAATCGTCGACTTCGTGTTTCATCTATATAGTGAATTATAATTATAGTTTTCTCTAACTTTATGGATGAGGACATAATATTCTCCAGTATTTTACAAATATCTATTACTACAATATACATGTTGTTGCATACGATAACATAATGTGCAACATATATACGAACACCCATTTGCAAGTTTTAGTACCTAACACAGTGTGTGAAATATATGGTGGCATTCTGAACAGTGTATTTTTCAGTAATGATCTGATAAATATTTACACAAAGTTAAATACCTATTTCCACTTATTAATTCGGATGACAATTATCACACTGCTTATAATTATTCGAGGGAAATGAAAACTTAATTCAGCAGCTGTCTCAATTATTTTATTGAAATTAGAAAAGCCTGTACACAAATAATAACACTTATGATAAGTGAACAGGTGATGAATATACACTTTAATTAATAAATAAATAAATACAGAAAATATTAAAGTACAAACAATAAAATATGCTAACGGAAATTCTTTTAAGACGTATGCAACAGATCTGGACTAGGTGATATCGTATATCATTTATACATCTTACAGGAAAATCAATGTGGTTGCTTTTACAAAAATACACTACTCAAACAAAAAATTCGTACAGCGTAAGCTCTGCACATATTAACCTCTACAGCAAGTATATTCTCAAAGAATCGTAAATTGCACTTACGTGAGTACCAGAGCTAAGCTGAGATAAGCAGAGGTAAGCTGGGTATTTGCGTTATTACGCAATTAAATTTTCATAAAACCCAATTATTTTTTTATAGTTTTGCATGGCAAAATGCAATATCAGAGGCCTAAAATCCAATAAATTTTTAGAAACATGCTTAATGTACTAACTGAGTGCATACATTTGTTCAGTGATTGCATTAATTCATTCAAATAAATACACAAAGTTGCATAATTACGATTCCCATTATTTTGCAACTTAACAACTGAGGTTTTCCGAATGTAATGTATATTTCATGCAGGATATGTTGCTTCAGGTATGGAGATTTATTTCACAAGAAGAGATGCATGTTCCCTGTTGAATATACTTTTCTTCCAAATTTGATATATGGTTAGAACCAGTATAGTATTTTGTTGTGGCACCACGAATAGACGTGGAAGAAAAAGGCTTCCCTGACCTCCTCTAAGCCGAACAATACAATATCTAGCTATCCATAACTATCACTAACCATAAAATAATACATTTTTGTCAGCATAAAAAACCCAATTCAATAAATTTTAGATGGGTGAAAAAACCAATTAACTTATTTTTGAGTTGGTTAAAAAAAAGTGATATATAAAAAAATGCCCATTGAAATAAATCATCAGTTGGGTGAAAAACCTAATGAATAAAATCTTATCTGGAGCTCTGTACGTGTAAAAATAAGAGAATCGTAAGTTTACTAATAAATCTACAATTGTCCGTAACCTCAATAGTAATCGCAATTTTACACGTAAAAAAGCAATCGTAAATTTTACGTTTCCGCACGTAGCGTGAGGCAAAGACTCGGTTACTTCTTTCACTTTGGAAGTGAACGTATTGAAAGAGAAATAATTACATCAAAGTACGTATAAATAAATGATTACCTTTTTTTCATTGCACACCTTCACAAAATAGTAGACTGGTGGAAGGAAATACGGTACTATATATTGGCTAATTAGTGATATGGCAAAAAAAAAATAAATAAATTGTGAGTAGCTCAATTTCGAATATGTGTTTTAAAAAGTAATCTGTCAATTTACCCCAACGTGAAACAAGACTTTTTTTAAGGTTATGTTCCTTCAGTCCAATAAAAAATACAACATTCCAGGCAATAAATTTTGCTACTCCTGACGCACGTTTCGTCTATTCAAGACTCATGCATCAGAGGCGCTCTACCAAAAAAAAATAAAAAAGATATGAATATGAAGAGCATAGAACAAGAAACCAAAATATGCTGAACAACGAGTAGTTTCGTGTTATAATAATGTAATAAATAACCTACACCCATTTTAACAGAAATAAAGCAGTATGATGTAAAATCGAAAATCATATAGAAAAGATTAAATTTCCGGAACATTTTCAGGAATTCGGTTGTTGCTTCTTTCTTTTAAAATTATTAATTTTTGTGAGAGTTATTCCCTTTCGGTAACACATTTTAAAAAATATTTGAAGATTTTGAATGGATTGTATTTCTTTCTATGTCACATGCAACAAAATTAATGATGCTAAGTAGTGAATGTCTTGAAAAACGATTTCTCTGTGCAAAATAACGAAGGAAGCTAGGACTTACGAGCGCTCAGGAGCAGACATAAGTTTACCAGCGATTTCACACGTTACTTACGTCTACGAATCTTTGTGAATATACAAACTGTCGTTAACTTGTTTTACATTTACATTTACGTCTCTACGATTTGCTTAGAATATACTTGATGGTTAACAAATCTCTAAATGTAGGCATATTTTTTTCTCAAGATCGGTACATTTAATTCATAACGATTTTAAACTTATTCAGAATGTTTGCCACAAATTAACAACCACACATACAGTAATTGGATATGGAGTCGAATATTAATTGTTCAAACCACAGCTACAATATAACTACATTTTGTTATATGAATATTGCTATTTTTTTTTATTCGTGAAATTTTGTATGTAATTTGTCTAATGATACACTAGGTACAAAACTTACTTATATAATCATTATAATGATACACTAGGTAAAAACTTACTTATATAATCATTATAATGATACACTAGGTACAAAACTTACTTATATAATCATTATAATGATACACTAGGTACAAAACTTACTTATATACATGTAATCATTATAATGATACACTAGGTACAAAACTTACTTATTTCCAATAATCCCATAAGTTATATTTGCATATAATATGAAACAAAGATCATCATATAAAATCATAGAATTAAAAAAAAAGGTTTAACATCTTTCTCAAACAATGGTGTGTTCAGAGATATTGCCCATTACTACAGTTTGTGGTGAAAAAGCTCTGTACAATTTTGAAGATTTTCGTCAGTAATACTGTGAGAGGATGTCTAAAGATTGGTCAGAAGATGAGTTAGATGAACGAGATATGCATTTTTGGCAAAGTAATGAAAATTATATTGTTACCGAAGGCAGAAAGGCAGATTCTCAGAGGTCAGGTAGAGAAAGCTATGAAAATAAAATGGCGCGGTCCTACGCGAATGTCGCAAGTAGAAGTCTCGAAGAAGATAACCCAGAAATCTCATCTGTTAAACCTATTTTTATAAAAGAATATGATGTTCTTGGAGCAAAAAACCCTCCAAAAGAGTTTTGGATAAAACATATTGAAATTTACAAAGCACTAGGTGCTGTAATAGAACCCCAATGTATCAGAGGAATACAGAGAATAAGAAATATGTGGAGAATATATCTAGATAACGAAGAAGACAGGTTAAAACTACTAACACAGGGTATAGTTCTAAGAGAAAAAACCATAAATCTTTATTCCCAGAATCCCAGAAATCCCAGAGATGAAAACACTATCACAGTAAGGGTTAAGAATGTGCCCTTATCTGCCGATGACGGACAAATCGAAAGAATCCTTACGATCAGAAACATTGAAGTTATAAATCTCTCTAGAGAAAGGTTAAGAGAAGAAGAAAAACTTACCAACTGTGAAACTGGTGATAGACTTATTGTATGCAAAAAATTTGAAAACCCTCTCCCAAAATTTATGAAAATAGGAAAATGCACAGCAAGGATTTTTCGTTATGGACAAGCAACAGAAAACATAAACTCCCTCTGTAGTAAATGCTTAATTGCAGGACACACTAAAAACCTGCCTCAATGACTGGAAATGCAGAACATGTAACCAGTCAGGTCACAAAATGACAGAATGTCCAGTCTCTCTAGCACAGAAAGATCTGCATAACAGGAACAAAGAAACAACAAAAGAAAGCGATAGTGATAGCAACAATAGTGATAGTGAGGAAAACAAAGAGAACTATGAAGGTGATGACAAAGATAAGGTAGGTAATGCTACTCAGAGTAATGAACAATCACACAAGAAAACAGAAACAGAAAACAGAAAACAAACTAAGTCTAGGCTAAGCAGAAATCAGACAGCAGCAGATGAGACAACAAAGACCAAAGCAAAAAAGCTAACAACTAACACTGCATCAAAATCAGAAGATACTCAGAGCAAAATCATGCAAGATGACATTCAATCAAAAAAATCAGGAAAACAGAAGAAAAACAACTCAAGTACTACTGCAGTGACAAATATCACAAAGCAGTTAGACTTATCTAACTTTGTGACTCCAAACAGGAGGAAGAATCAAGGAGATAAGAGAACACCTCCTACACCACAAGACAGGGAAAATAGCAAGATAGCCAAAACCTAATTAATTGAAAGTCTTTATTTTTCTTTATTTTATGTATACAAAATACCAAAAAAATGTCATTTAACGTAAAAAGGTGGTTCAGGTTGACAGAGAGAGAAACAGACTTAATAGTTTCACCTTTTCAAATCTCTTTGTCATACTCATATACTTGCCATAAATATATCTTATATAGCAAATATTGTATAATGTTCATAAGGACATACACTACATATTTTTACCTCAATGGAATTCTACTATATATACCATATAGTTCAAATAAAAATTGTAAATATATCAAATGATAACCTAGAGTTAAACATTTACATGTATATACGCAACTCCATTATGTACAACAGATTCATAGAATTTTCCGTATCTATTCTTGTAACTAAATCAATATATTGTGAATATCAATATGCGAAAAAGCAAAAACAGTGTGATGAAAAACAACGACAAAAGATACAAAATTTCATGCTTTGTTAATATAACGGTTTATAACTTGTTAAAAGTAAAAAAAAGAAACTTACCCACGTCACCTTTAACTGCAGATTTGCCGAAAATAGAAACTTGACTGAAAATAAACAAAAACGCAAACATTAAAAAGAGCAATTTATATACATTGTAATGTCAACAATAACTCCACTTAACAAAGTAACCAAGTCGGAAATCGGAACTATCAATAAATTCGGCAAGTTGATAAATATGTCATATCACCTTTATGCTATTTATATTAGTGACAAAAACAAATCATACACACAAAAAGTAAACAAATTACTAAAAGATACATTTATTCTCTGCACACTCTTTAAATGGAAGATAAGTGGAAAACAAAACGATAAAAACTACAACACATACTCTATCAAAAATACAACGCACATAAATACAACTCGGGTTTTTTTTAATTCTATTTTTAGCACATAAACAACAATACACTAGGTGTCATACAAAACCAACTCACGCTATTTTTGATTTAAAGCATGACAAATCACACTCGTTGTCTAAAACGATCATGAAGGTCAATAGAAAATCAATCATTACGCCAAACAAAATTGTAAACAATGACCCTTGTATCAAACAAAGGATGAGTACAAAACTTGTGAAGATCTATTTTGTTGAGAACATTATTGTGGTCAAAATAAAAAAATGTTATGATAATAATTATAGCAAACTATTATGTCACTTATATCAATGTCAGTTAATTGATGAGTGTAAAATATATGAAACTATTAGTATGTTATTAAAATATGGTATGCTCACATGTAAATACATATACATGCTAATGCAAGTTACAATGTACAATAATTTTAGAAAATCATTACCTTATACTAGTATGTATAGACAAAATTGTAAAAATGTGTATTGTATCAGTTCAACAAATCATGTATATATAAATAAGTACTCCATGAGAAGAAAAAAAACAATGGTGTGTTCAATCCGTATAACATCACAGGACACACTACACTTAAAATCGTGTTTTTGTTTTAACAAATGTTAAACAATTATTTAAGATTCAAGGTTAATCCATTATAGAATTGTAGCAGGATATGTTCTTTTAATGATGTGGGTAGAATTCTCTTGATTTCCCACAAGTTTTATATTCAATAAGAAATTTAATTCAATCAGTTTTAAATACTTTAATATGTAAATTTTAATGCAAATAACTAATATTTCATAACATCTAGAATGAAACACCTATAAAACTTGATTATACAATAAATTTATTTCACTAACCTTTACTTTGAGTATTGTAAATACTCTCTTATGGGTGAGACGCCCACCCTCAGGTCATTTCAATCTTTTCTAGGTGTAAAACATTTATTAAATCAACAAAATTAATTGGGATGCAAATGAAAATTCTGAAATTTACTTGTTTACTTGTTTGTCAAAACAAAGAACAGTAACTCATTACTCAACTACCACATTCCGCCCCCTTAGACAAACGATAAATTTCATACAAAATAAACTTTTGCAACATTAAATCGGTATATACATTAACAGCATAATAATTAGTATAACAAATAATAAACACGTCCTAATTAAAGTGTCTTTCTTCGCCGATATGCTCAGCTAATCGCTTTCTTTTATCCATCTCAACTTTTCCTCCTGCAGTATTCTCAATCTTTCTTTAGGAGATCCACGTCGGTAAGGTATAGCACCATATATATTACTATATCGATAATTGTTCACTTTAAGTGTAGTAACGGTATAAGCTCTTCCTCCTTTCTTTTAGAATGTTGGTATCGCAAATGACTTTTTGCTCTTTCTTTTCTATTGTATCTTTGTGAACAAATTATACAAGAAAACACAGTTGTTGTCTCCTTATGTATTGCAATCCGATCCATCAAAAGACATAAATTAATGTGTTATTGCATCCTGTAACATTGCATTGATTATTCCGTGTATAACTCCACACCGTCCTGAGGGAGGAATCTCTGAATTCTTTCATCTCTTCCACTTCTTAATCTTCATCAGAAACGAACTCGTAAAAAGACGCCATCTACAAAACAAACATCACAAGTATTTTGTCTAACTTTTTATAGGGTTAACAATACTACATATGGAACCAATTAAGTGGGTTAACAATTCTATATACAATTACATGATAAACACTCAAATGTCATACCAAATCGTCTGTACTTCAAACAATTTCAAGACCAACATTTATTTTTGATTGTCCCAAACTACTTCTTATCTAAAATCACACAAGCTCAAATGCAGTCCTTAAATTTTTGTTATCTTTGGTATAACATGTAATTAGGCTAATCAGTTTCTTATAATTAAATTGTTGTTGAGCTTATAGAAACAAAATAATTTCTCAGATTTCGGCGAAAAAATTAAACATCTGAATTTTGAAAAAAATTTATCAGATATATTTTTTTCTATAGTATGATAGTTAATTATTCTGTTATCATATTTATTTATTTCAATTATTATTGTGGTCGAGTTGTCCTATAAACCGGGCCGATTTGTCTCGAATATCGGGCAGAGTTGTCCCAGGCTGAGTTGTCTGGATAGCAAAATAATTGCATGCATTAAATAGTTAGAATTATCTCCCTACAACGTAGTAATAGCTGACAATCTGGAACAGCAACACAATTAATGACCTCAACAACTCAATTAATGACCTCAAATCGTTGTCCACGAATGTAGTTCCCCATAAAATAGTGTATTTCTTTGTAATTTTTTTCTTTTGCTTTTTTCCTGGTATTGGTTCTACTTTTTGGGCTTATTGGAAACAAGGATCTTTGAAAAAAAATTTAAAATCAAGCATTTGATGAAATATTATGGATTAGGAGTAATTTGGTCTTGTGGAAGGACTGCAAATTAGCTGTTTTCATAGTCTCTCGGACTTCATCCCTGAAAATAGGGATGCTTCCAGATCTTTATTGTTTTTAGGACCTTTTTTTTAAAATTTGGTTCAAAATTATAACAGTTACTTTTCTATATGATTTTCTAGTAGGGGTCTCCTATTGGCCTCCCTCTTTTTTGTTGACAGAATAAATACACATTTCCATGGCAAAAACATTGCAGGATTTAAAAATGGAGGTTCTTTTCTAAAATTATAGCCATAAAATGGAGAAAAACTGTGCCTTTGGACTCAGTGGAAGTGCTTAATTTGACAAGGAGCTTGCACACCCAATCGAATGACAATTATGTGATTTTAAATTGTAAACTGCCAGAAGCCAGTGTGTGGAGAGATGCGCATGCGTGCACAGATTGGCATAAATGATACAGCAGGGGATACTTCACATTTCCTAATGCTGATTATTCGCAACTGTGCCACAACAGGAAAGTGTGAATGTCGGCCATCTTGTATTGGAGACTCAGGGCTTCAACAACTGTAGATTAGGCCACCCTGCTCCTTTGCAGTCTTGTAAAATTGCCCGAAAGATGAAAAAAACAACATTGGTAGTCTATTCTGGTTACTTTTAAATGATATAGATTTTTTTCTGTTTTGTTTTGAAGAGGGGGGGGGGAGTTTTGAAATCTGTAAAAGGAGGAGGCTGACCCATTGTTATTTTCATCTGCATACATTCATTTGTTTATTTCATTTTAATATTGAAACAAAACAATTTAGATTCTTTTTGGAAAATCTTATTGGCCCTTAAAAGGGCCTTTTTTCAGTAATCAGCAGGATCACTGGGTATTTTCTTCTTGCAGCAGTCACTGTTGTGTACAGTTCATATCAAGCAGTACTTTCTCGAAAACTGGATTCTTACTGTGCAGATCTCTATATTTGTTATGTTCGCGAAGTCTCACAACACTTTACTTGAGTTGTCTTCTTTTTCTGTATTTAGCTATTTGTAGATATTTAGTACTATCATCACATAGGGAACATCTATCTGTACTGCATGTGGACTGTACTATATAAAGCATGTACATCATACATTCACTGTCAACAAATCTCAAGGTGTCAGGTACACTCTTGCATAACACCTGACAAAATAATTGCATGCATTAAATAATTAGAATTATCTCCCTTACAACAAAGTAATATCTAACAATCTGTCAGATCTCACCTTTGACACCTGACAACAAATTGTATGCATTAAATAATTAGAATTCCCCTACAACATAATAATAACAGTAAGTAAGTTCAGATGTTGCTACAGCAGAATTTTCTCAATATCTATGCCAAAATTCAGATATAAGGATACTAAACTGAAGTGTTCTACTTTTCTAAAATATTTTATAAAGAATAAAAAACTATCAAAGACAGAAATGGCTGGAATTTGTTAAAAATTAACGTTGGTTAACAGGAAGTAGGTGAGTGACAGACCTGAAATAGCATCACACGTTATGGGAGGCCATGCTGATCCTGCATACTAAATTTCAAGAGAATGTGATTAGTAGTTGCTGAGAAATCTGTTACAACATTTTTTTCTATTTTGACCCTTGCAGGCTTTCAAGCTATTTTTTGCAAAAATTAAGGGCTTTTTAAGGGCTAAATTCTCAAAAAAAAGGGCTAATTTTAGGAATTTTTAGGGGTTTTTAAACAAAAATAAGGGATACAATGTGCTAGTTTCTAATGATTTAAAACTGAAAAATTAGATTTACTCACCATTTTGGGCACAGAACAATAGTACAAAAGTTAATTACCAATTCAGAAGACCATTTGGATGACCATCAAATAGTCTCCTGAGTGTATACTAAAGCTAGCTTCATTTAACTGTAATCTATTTAATGGTTATTTTTTATTTTTATTCTTGAAATTTTGAAAATTGAAAAAAATTTGGATTTTAACCAAAAAAGTAGGGCTTTTTTACAGCTTTAATTTGGAATTTTAGGGCTGTTTGTAAAAACTAAGGAATATTAGGAAAATAAGGGCCCACTTGAAAGCCTGCCCTTGAAATAGTTGGCATGGAAAACAGGAAGTGGATAACTGACTGACGTGGAAAGGGGAGACACAGTACAACTAATCATGCTTAAGCTGAGCACCACATTTGAAGTCAATCCCTGAAGTAGAAGCCTAGAAGACTGTTATGAAAATTTTTTTTACCACCCGTCCGCCTGCCATTCACCATACTATAACCCGGATTTTCAATCTGTGAAATCCAGCCAATTACAGTTTACTACAAAATTTGGAAAAATTTTAAAACTTCAAAAAGAAAACTTTAAATCTATAGCATTCAATGGTTAGTACTGGACATTAATTAAAGAATTATGGATCTATTTTTAAAGAATTTGACCTGTTAATGAAATCATCCCTTCTCCCTCAATTAATGATAATGCCACTTCACAAATTTGAAATAAACTAATTACCTGTAAACACTGTGCTCTTTTGGAAGAAGATCTTTGATAAAGTTTGCATTGATACTAAGGATTTAAAGCTTAGGATATTTCCCTAAAGCTGATGGTCAATTCCTTAAATGGTTCCCTGAAAGATTGAGCTCCTGTAAGGTCTGCAGTTTTATACATACATGTTAAGAACATACAAAAAATACTTAATAAATTCACAGCATTGTATATTATACCCTATAATCTTGCAAGTTAATTGTGTTCAATTAGCCAATTCTAGCTGAGTAAACTCATTTCACCATACACTTAACTTTTTGTTAACTGAACAGCAGAGAAAAGAAAAAAAAAATATTTTAAACCATTGAACAGCCAATAATATGTATAAAATAATATTAAATTGGGACCTTTTTCTACCTCACATTTTACATTTTCAATTCCAACCAAGAATTCCAAATTTCAAAAAAGTTTCTCAATTATGTCATAAAGTTGTAAGCCAGATGAAGAATCTCAAGTCTAGTGAAAGTACAGACAAACTAAATAGCGGAGTCTTCAAGATTGTTGAATGACATTATAGTTCCTGCAGTCGGTATGGTGAACTAGAACTAATGGCAAATTTGTGTAGTGAGTTTAGTACCAGTTTGCCGAATCCTAATTTGCTGATTCCCAGATAGTTATGTCCAATTTACCAATTCCCTGATATTTGACCATTTAATAACATTGAACAAGGTGTATACATGAATGATTGTAGGTTTGTGTATTCATTCTCCGTAATATTGCTGGGAATTATGTGAAACTGGTTGGTAAATTTCAGTAACTTAAATGCAATTCTTTTTGAAATTTTCTTTTTTATAAAAATCAATTTTTCTCAATCAATAATTATTATCTTTTTATATTAATTGAAAACAAATAACGACCAAAGCTGATAATTTATAATTGTAAAAGATCACTATAAGTATTTGTGATTAGTTTGCCTATTTTTTCCTAAGCATCCATCATTGTTGATAAAGTCCAGTGAATTACATTCACTTGATTTTTCTCAATAGAAAATCATCAGCTTCAAAACAAATAACGTCCCAAGCTGATAATCTATAAGTAACAAATTAAATTCTTTTTATGTAATTTTTTATGTCAATTAAGTTAATGCAATTATTAATTAATTTAATAATTTACATAATTTTCCTAAAATCACCTTGTTGATTGTTCTTAATTGGATGAATAATAGGGAGTCTGCAAACTGGGTATCGCCAAATTGGACAGGCAATCTCGGAATGGACAAATTGGGAATTGGCAAACTGTAATGCACCCGTGTAGTGTACTTCTTATGAGAAACGGTCTAATTATGTTTCTGAAAAAAAATTACTTAACTCTGGAATGACTAGATTGTCAAATGTCTTTTCAATGCCAACCCTTAAGTGGTGTTAAAATTTGATAAGAATAGGTTCAAGTATTTTTTTGAAGGAGTAATCTTTATACAACTATGACTCACTGGTGTTAAAGGGTTGATACATGTAGTAACTTCGTTAATGTCAAAAAGTTTGCAATATAATATGCTTTATTTCATATCAATAAAATTATGTTTGTTTCAATTGGGTAAAACAAGGTAAGCTGGTATTAATTAATCTTCAGTAATTTGACATGAGGGCATTACCCTCTCCAGTTACAAGCAGCATCAAACTGTTTATTTGTCATTTATATAAAAACAATTATATATGTACATGTATAACCTAAATGAGGAAAAAAATGTCCTAAGTTTGGAAAACTTTATGTGTGCGTAAAAAAGAAAAAACAATGATACAACATGAGGACCACATTCAAATCATTTAGCAAGCAGCTACAAATAAATATTACAGTCTTAAACACACCGTTTCTTAATTCTTCAAGAAAATAAAAAAATAGTTGCTTATATAGCTGGCATTGTCATGATACTTGACAGCACTCTGGACAGTGGGATTGCCTTTAACATTAATAATGCTTGGCAATATCAACGTTTCAGGCAATACCACCCTCCCTTGTGCAGTCAAGATATCATGACAATGCCCTCTATATAAGCAACTATTGTATAAATATACAATGATTGTTCAAATTATAATTGTTTGTTTGAATGGGATCTTTGGTCACTATATGGCCTCCAGTCTTTACTGGATAAGAAAGCCATAATACCAGGTGAAAACCCTTTCACCTTCGACAGAAAAGCTTGCGCACATCTCCACACCCTTCCCAATCAGTCTCAAACATGCAACCAAAGTGGTGACATGCCTGTGATCAATATCAGATGACCTGCTACCCTAACCATGGCTCCAGAAGTATGAAGATAGTGATATACATGTATTATGTGCAACGTTAATCCCAAAGTTATATTGATAATATAAGTTATATACGTTCATATCCGTAGATACTAGTATGGAGATTTTAACATCTGAAGTGACCCAAGTAAGCCCTGAAGGTGATACAATCTCCATATCTATGGATATGAATGTGTATAATGAATTTATCCCCGGTATTAGTTTAAAAAAGATTGATTTTTAGGTACTTTGTCAATGCAAATGGGGTCGTTTTCATCATTATCAAAGGAAGTTTTATTGAAATTTGATAAAAATGACGCTTTTATACATGGTGACCTTTGGTAGAACACTATAGTTCTCGAAAAAGAACATTTTGTTGTTGGATACACACAGATGTTTATGAAATAAATTTTGGTGCTGAATGTCTTGCAGACACGTCATAATAGTGTGACTTCGTTGTTTTTCAACTGCATACAATCTTTTGTTTCTTTTCCTGTTAAAAATAAAACACATTTGGACCTTTTGTTAAGATTTCATCATCCTATATATATTACACACAGCAATTACCATTTATAATATAAACGCATCTTAAGTACTTTTGTGCAACTAACGGTTAGCAACACCGGGTATATTACTAAGCAACGCCCCGGGTATATTGGTTTTGTAAAGACGCATAACTGAAAGATCAAATTCCAGGAACAATACTGATATGGGGATAAGTGATATTATTATACATGTAGAGAAAAATAAATTGAAATAGAAGATTCATCTTATTATATAAAACCAAAGGTTGCTAGGAGCTTGTAATAAGTGTTTACAGTTTATGGTACAGTTTATAATAAACCCTAAAGCAGATGTCACTTGATTTATAATACATGCACAGTGTTACAAAATGGGTGTTTCATATTTGACATGTATTATGTCCAAGGGAAGCTGTATTGGGATGAGGATGGCTGTATTAGCCCTAGTCAATATACAGTTATTCGAGGCCTAATACCGCTTCCCAAGGACATAAAACCTGTACAATATGGAAACACCCATTTATTGACAATTTTGTTAAACGAGTAAATTTTAGTAACATTTTGTCTTTGACCAATATAGCTATACTCGGTCCAATGTGGCTTCTCTTAGACATAATAAAAGTTAAATATGAAAAACCCTCAATATGAAAATGTCATTTTTCCTTGAATATTTGTTGTAATATCTCTATTTTAACCTAAAATTATATATTTTTCCATTCTTGAAAGAATCATAGTAGGTAAACTTTGACCCCAAAGTGGAAATTTAACTTCAGATTTGCAACTTGAATCCATCATTCATAAATTTACGTAATGAAGTGCATTTGTTTTTAAAATAAGAATTTATATATAAATTACTGGAGGTGATATTTCTGTATTGGTCCTGTTTTTTCTGTATTGGCCTTGTTTTTTTCTGTATTGGTACTGTATTTCTTTATTGGCCCTGTATTTCTGTATTGGCTCTATTTTTCTGTACTGGGCTTGTTCACTAGATCCATATTATATGGACAATTTCACATGTATTTTACTAAACTGGTTAATAAAGAATTATAAAGATGTACCCATTATCTCTTTTCTTGATGTTGTTTGTAGCGATCAATAGTCTTCTTTTCTTCCCATCTACCACAAAATAAAATGGTGATGTTCCCGTCATATTGTCTACAAATAAGTGCATTAATCTAAATGTTTTTATTACTGTAATGGATCATTATGTAGAACATTGCCTGCATGGTAACAAATTAGTTTCTAATGTTCCTACTGTCAACCTTGATTTAAAGCATTGTTGGGAAACAAGATGTCTACCAGCAACAAAGATATACAAATTATATCATGTATATAATATAAAATATCTAATTATGCTGCCATTGATTTAGGAGATAACTGTATTGTAATTGAAGATTTGCCAACATCAGTTGGTGATTTGATGGTCAGAAATTGAGTTAACTGTCGACGCATAAGTGGAGCAAGTAACTGGATATTTCCTACCATGCAGCTTTTCTTTCCTATAAGGAATTGTCCAACACATCTGTGAAATCATTAATTTTGACCTTTTAAGGAAAATAACTCCTATAAGGAGTTGTTTAATATATGCAACAATAATCATTTTGCAGATCTTGATGACCTGAATAGTTTTGTATGGATAAGATTTTCTCTAGCTATTATGGTTTTCAAGTTACTGAAGAAAAATAAAAAAAAATAGTCTTCTAGAGCTTTTGATGCTTAGGAGGGAACTTCACTTAAAATTTGCTGTATCTGTTACACTTTCTTAACTATCTTAACTATCAGCAGCCAAAAACTATCTTGACCTGCCCCCCTTTTCTATTTTAAGCCAAGGTAGCCATGATAGTCAGCTGTCATGATTTGCCAATTTTGGTAGAGGACATCCTAAAGATGATGTGTGCAATGGTTCAAAACAGTACTTTAATTGGAAGAATTTTTTTTTTTATCAATTAAAATTCATTAAAAAAGGGTAAAATGAGAATAACTCCTAAATGGTTTATTAGACAATCTTGACCATAAGTCATTTTTGTAGCTCTCATTGAACAATTAAGCAATGCTATATTTTTCTCTAGTTGCAATAATTTTCAGCATTTTTAGGAAAACATGGCACAAATCAACAATTTCGACAATTAAGGATTCGTCATACAACTTCAACTCAATGAAGAGTTTTGTACAGCTTTTGATGCTGAAGAAGGAATGACGCTTCAGTTTTCCTGTATCTGTTATACTTGTTTACCTTTAAGGCAAAAGCTATATTGTGACCCCCCTTGTTTTATTTTTAGCCAAGGCAGCCAAGTTGGTTGTTCCTAGTCCATAATTTGTGCAAACTTGGTAGAGTACATTTTACTGATGATCTGTGTAGAGTTTCAAAGCAATCCTTTCAATGGCTTTGGAGAAGATTTTTAGAGAAAAGTTAATGATGACGACAGACGCCAAGTGATGGCAACTGATTAAAAATGGGAATATTTTATTTACCCGAAATAACTTCTGCACTTGCCTAAACTTCTGACGATTGATGCCATGAAATTATTGACATTGTCCAATCAGAAATGATGTTACATCAAAAATTGCACTTGAATAAGGCTTATCACATTGGTTAAAATAAATATGTTTATTTTATAAGTGGTAATCTAGACATCTGGTCTCTGATACATCTAATTCAATGTTGATGTAGTGTCTGTGTTTGAGTTATCTCCCTTACATTACACTGAAATCTAAAAAACGTTACTTCTAACATATTTGATTTTTGTAAGGTTTATTTGTCACCAATTTTTTATTAACAATAGAAAATAAGATTATTATATATTGTATTAAATCTACAAAGTTTGTTTGTCTGTGAAACCCATCCAAGGTGAAAAAATTGGATTTAATTTTTTGCATTATAAGACAGGGATCCCTTACTTGTAATGATGTTTGATTGTATATTTAATTTCTTGAATCAAATCCAAATGTATGGAGAAATCTCATGTTGAACAGAATAAAGTTATTACAGAAAACACATTGTACTTTTAAAAGGAGGACACTGTAGGATATGGTTACCATACAGTTAAAAAAATATGTCATTTTTCTATACCTGTGTATTCCATCTTGAGGTCCCAACGAGAACATCCGTGTTATGTCAATGATGAAATTGCAGAAAAGATGGTGACCTGTCAAAATAAACTTTCAATCAAATTAGGAAAATTCCAATTTTAAAACAAACGTAACATGATCAGGTTTATCTTTAAAAACTGTTGGTTCGATGGATTCCTGACAGCATCTGGCTCCTGGTCCACATCAGGTATCAGTAATGGTACCAGTCCTCACACTTTGTAATACAATAGGTTCATTAGGTAAATATCAGGTGTTGTGATATAGCTTATGTTTGCTGAATGTTGATTAAAATCTGGAACTAAAGACAAAAACTTGGTGTTAGCAAATAATTATGTTAATAGGTGCATGGGGGTCGAGTGGTAGAGGTAGTTGGTCATCAAAGTCAACAGCTATTTATTACCAACACTGAGGTTGCTAATTAGAACCAACTTTTGGGCAGGAAGTGGTTGAATAAATTGAAAGGGATTCTCAGTTCCCTGCGAAAGTAGCATTTAAGGGGTATTAAACAAACAATAAAAATAAATATTTTAATTTCTTTTAAATACTCAATACATGAGCAAAGTTGGTTATTTCGTATAACCTAACTTGGTATTTCAGCACGTGACTGATTGTGACGTCATAATAAGATGTATTGATGACATTGACTATACATGAATTCTTCCGCAAACAACAAGTGACGACACTAAAATTGTGAATTGCAAATATTATTTGATTACTTGTAAAATATTGTTCTTGTTACTTCATTTTTACTTTAGAGTTTAAAATATAAGGTTTGTTTTCAATTGTTGGTTAGATTATTGGATATAAACGACTTTGGATCGATTTACGCTGCAACATAAACCGCAGTGTAAATCGACCCAAAGTCGTTTATATCCAATAATCTAACCAACAATTGAAAACAATCCTTAAATAAATGTAGATACAGGTTTAATACATCTGGTTCCTGGTCCAAATCAGATATCAGTTATGGTACCAGTCTCTTCATTGTTAAGATCTGTATTTGTACCCCTATCAGGAAGCAGTCTTCAAAAATAAAGTAAAAACACCATTATAAAAATATTACTGTAAATATTAATGTTGAAATAATATCTGAGTCTTGTGAGTTATCTCCCTTAGACAAACTAATGTTGTAGAATTTAATCGAACTAAATCACACTACAGTAATTAATAGTATACTTTTTAACATGAATGTCTTACTTGCATCAAATAAACTGAACGATGACAAACATGACAAACAGAGCTGTCATGTCCACTTAAATGAGTTACCTACATGTAGAGTCATATTAAACTGTACAATGGATAACATTGCTCTGCTCATTTAAATTGGTTTCATCTATAGAATAAAATATACATGTACTGTTGCTAATTAGCTGCACAATCAGCTCTTTAGGTCCTTTGGCCATGTTTGGCCGTGCACAGATAGCCATAAATATGATTATTTAAACATTCAGGTGAATTTGAAATTATGTTTCAATGCAGTTTACTTTCAACAATTCTAGTTTTATTGGTAATGAAGCTGGAACCTTTGACATTCAGCAGAAAACTGCCAACTTTCTCAATATAGAAGTTTAGCACATGTTGTCATGTCTGTCTGACCTACTGATGATAAATAGTACCAGAAGATAAATATTGGTAACTTAATGTGTCTAGACACCTCTGCAAATGAGGCCCCAAAACATATTTGAAATAAAGTGTACACTGACATAATTCTGATTAAATTATGCTTCCCTCTCCCTTCCTCCAACCTACCCCTCAAGTCTTGACAGGTTTGTATTGTAGAATTTGTCCCTGTGTTAACAGTACCTTAGTGTATCCTTCAAATGTGTCATGGCTAGCATTGTGTATTGTAGAATTTCTCCCTGTGTTAACAGTACCTTAGTGTATTCTTCAAATGTGTCATGGCTAGCATTGTGTATTGTAGAATTTCTCCCTGTGTTAACAGTACCTTAGTGTATCCTTCAAATGTGTCATGGCTAGCATTGTGTATTATAGACTTTCTCCCTGTGTTAACAGTACCTTAGTGTATCCTTCAAATGTGTCATGGCTAGCATTGTGTATTGTAGAATTTCTCCCTGTGTTAACAGTACCTTAGTGTATCCTTCAAATGTGTCATGGCTAGCATTGTGTATTGTAGAATTTCTCCCTGTGTTAACAGTACCTTAGTGTATCCTTTAAATGTGTCATGGCTTCCATTGTGTATTGTAGAATTTCTCCCTGTGTTAACGGTACCTTAGTGTATCCTTCAAATGTGTCATGGCTAGCATTGTGTATTGTAGAATTTTTCCTTGTGTTAACAGTACCTTATTGTATCCTTCAAATGTGTCATGGCTAGCATTGTGTATTGTAGAATTTCTCCCTGTGTTAACAGTACCTTAGTGTATTCTTCAAATGTGTCATGGCTAGCATTGCGTATTGTAGAATTTCTCCCTGTGTTAACAGTACCTTAGTGTATCCTTCAAATGTGTCATGGCTAGCATTGTGTATTGTAGAATTTCTCCCTGTGTTAACAGTACCTTAGTGTATCCTTCAAATGTGTCATGGCTAGCATTGTGTATTGTAGAATTTCTCCCTGTGTTAACAGTACCTTAGTGTATCCTTCAAATGTATCATGGCTGGCAATATGTATTACAGAATGTATCCCTGTGTTAACTGTACCTTAGTGTATCCTTCAAATGTGTCATGGCTAGCATTGTGTATTGTAGAATTTCTCCCTGTATTAACAGTACCTTAGTGTATCCTTCAAATGTATCATGGCTGGCAATATGTATTACAGAATGTATCCCTGTGTTAACTGTACCTTAGTGTATCCTTCAAATGTGTCATGGCTAGCATTATGTATTGTAGACTTTCTCCCTGTGTTAACAGTACCTTAGTGTATCCTTCAAATGTGTCATGGCTAGCATTGTGTATTATAGAATTTCTCCTGGTGTTAACTGTACCTTAGGGTATCCTTTAAATGTGTCATGGCGTCCATTGTGTATTATAGAATTTATCACTGCGTTAACTGTACCTTAGTGTATCCTTCAAATGTATCATGGCTGGCAATATGTATTACAGAATGTATCGCTGTGTTAACTGTACCTTAGTGTATCCTTCAAATGTGTCATGGCTAGCATTGTGTATTGTAGAATTTCTCCCTGTGTTAACAGTACCTTAGTGTATCCTTCAAATGTGTCATGGCTAGCATTGTGTATTATAGAATTTCTCCTGGTGTTAACTGTACCTTAGGGTATCCTTTAAATGTGTCATGGCTTCCATTGTGTATTACAGAATTTATCACTGTGTTAACTGTACCATAGTGTATCCTTCAAATGTGTCATAGCTGGCATTATGTATTGAAGAATTTCTCCTGGTGTTAACAGTACCTTAGTGTATCCTTCAAATGTGTCATGGCTGGCATTGTGTATTGTAGAATTTCTCCCTGTGTTAACAGTACCTTAGTGTATCCTTCAAATGTGTCATGGCTAGCATTGTGTATTATAGAATTTCTCCTGGTGTTAACTGTACCTTAGGGTATCCTTTAAATGTGTCATGGCTTCCATTGTGTATTACAGAATTTATCACTGTGTTAACAGTACCTTAGTGTATCCTTCAAATGTGTCATGGCTGGCAATATGTATTACAGAATGTATTCCTGTGTTAACAGTACCTTAGTGTATCCTTCAAATGTGTCATAGCTGGCATTATGTATTGAAGAAGTTCTCCTGGTATTAACCTTTTTTTTAAGTGTATCCATTATCCAATGTTATATGTGCCACTGTTAGATCCTCTGAACCTGTCCCACAACTGTCCTTGGACATGTTGAATGGATGCATCAGCTTGATTCCTGCTGTCGAATAAAAATTGATGTGAATGAATATTATTAGATGAAATAACGGTATTAATTATACAGTTACATGTATTTATAGTTCATGTATTTAATGCCCATCACAAAAATCATACCGTCATATTACTTTTTTGATGACCTGCTTGTACATGTAGTATTATAATGCAACTTTTATGCATAAAACAATAACCACAGAATATGATTGGCTATCATTCTGTGCTATAGTTGAAGACTTACTAGTACATATTTGTATACTATACTGGATCAGGAAAAATCAGTTCAAGTTAGATTTGTAATCTCTAACTAGAGGCTCCCAGGAGCCTGTATCGCTCACCTGAACCTGAAACCAAACAACCCTTTTTTATCCAGCTTTTCTTTGCTATAAGGAATTGCCCAACACTTCTGCAAAAATCATTAATTTCGACCTTTTAAGGGAAATAACTCCTATAAGGAGGAGCTTTTGATGCTTAGAGGGAGAAGGGAAGTTCACTTCAAATTTGCTGTACCTGTTGTACTTTTTTAACTATCAGTCGAAAACTCTCTCGACCCCCCCCCCCACCCCGCCTTTTTTCATTTTTTCTATTTAAAGCCAACGTAGCTATATAGGTAGTCAGGTGGTAGAGGATGTCCTAAAGATGATGTGTGCATTGTTTCAAAGCAGTCCTTTCATTGGTTAAAGAGGAGAAGATTTTTTAAAATCTAGTAAAATTGATTAAAAATTTTTTCAAGGAGAATAATTCCTAAACGGTTCATCAGACAATCTTGACCCTAAAGTCATTTTTGTAGTCCTCAAAGAGCAGAACAATTAAGCAATGCTAACTTTTTCTCTAGTTCTAATAATTTTCAAGATTTTGAGGCAAAAATGTCAAAAATAATCAATTTCGACAATTAAAGGGCAATAACTCCTATAAGGAGTCATCATACAACTTCAACCCAATGGAGTGTTTTGTAGAGCTTTTGATACAGATGAAGGCATGTCTCTTTGGTTTTCCTGTATCTGTTACACTTTTTTAAATATAAGCCAAAAACTTATTTTACCCCCCCCCCTCCCCCCACCGTCCTATTTTTAGCAATGGTGGCCATGTTGGTTAATCTGCAGCCATGATTGGTGCAAACTTGGTTGAGAACATTGGACGGATGATGTGTACAAAGTTTCAAAGCAGTACTTTCAGTTGTTTCAGAGGAGAATATTTTAAAAAATCAATTAAAACAAATTAAAAAAAAACAGTTCAAGGGGAATAACTCTTAAACGGTTAATCAGACAATCTTGACCCTTAAGTCATTTTTGTAGCCCTCATTGAGCAGAACAATTAAGCAATGCTAACTTTTCTCTAGTTCTAATAATTTTCAAGATTTTGAGGCAAAAATGGCAAAAATCATCAATTTTGACAATTAAAGGACAATAACTCCTACAAGGAGTCATCATACAACTTTGACCCAATGGAGTGTTTTGTAGAGCTTTAGATGCTGAAGAAGGAAGGTCTGTTCGGTTTTCCTATATCTGTTATACTTTTTGAACTATAAGCAAAAAACTGTATTTTGACCACCCTGTTCTATTTTTAGCCATGGCGGCCATGTTGGTTGGTCTGAGG
Source organism: Limnoperna fortunei (assembly GCA_944474755.1). Classification (NCBI taxonomy): domain Eukaryota; kingdom Metazoa; phylum Mollusca; class Bivalvia; order Mytilida; family Modiolidae; genus Limnoperna; species Limnoperna fortunei. The sequence continues at coordinate 17,170,776 of OX104112.1, read as the reverse complement.
CCATGATTTGAGCAAACTTGGTAGAGGACATTTTACTGATGATGTGTGCAAAGTTTCAAAGCAATCCCTTCAGTGGTTTTGGAGGAGAAGATTTTTGAAGAAAAGTTAACGACGACGACGACGACGACGACGACGACGGACGACGACGGACGCCAAGTGATGGCAATAGCTCACATGACCCTTCGGGTCAGGTGAGCTAAAAATTGGATAGTACAGACATTAAACGTCTTCTTTAATTATGATACACTAACTACACTAATACTTTGGACGCAATTTGTTAGAGTGTGAAAATTTGCATCCTCCATGTAACATGATTACAAACAACTTTGTATGTGTCTGATCATGTTTATTCGTATAATTGAGGTTTAATGCAACTTTCAGCATCGTTTTAGCCATTATCATGGGCCTCATGTAGTGTATTGCCATTGGGGAAGAAGCCTAAGTACATGTGCTTATTGAAACCTAACATTCCACAGGAAAACTTTCTTCAATTCAGCTGGAGTCAAGCTCAACATGCCCATAGCAAGACATGAACCCTCAATTACATGTACATGTATATAACCTCTTTCTTGTGGCTAAAGATGACCAACTACTTAATGTAAGTTCCACTCAGCTACCCAGTCGCCTAATAAGATTTGTAAAAATAAATAATTAGATTGAACATTTCAGAATGCATAATCAATTTTATCGCTATTTTGCAGTATTTTCCTTTTATCTTTATGTGCGATATTTTCCCATCTAACTCTGCTAGCGTGAGATGGGCCCATCTCCCCTCGCTGTCAAGACATAGTTAAGTAAACACTGTGACGTCAATCTAACAAAACAGCTGCAATAAACAGATTATTTACGTTTTTTTAAAAGTCGATGCATTTTCTGGCCATCTCATCTCAAGGCTGTCGCCCTTTCGATGAGATACGGACGAGAAAATGCATCTCTTTAAAAAAAATGTAAATAATCTATAAATCTCATTTTATTAAATGGTGATATCAATATGTCCATGTACTTTTTAAGAATGACACCATAATGTGGAACTATAAAGTCTAAAGATGTTTTAAATGCATTATTATTGTCAGATGTATCATTAGGCCTATAATAAAAATTTGTTTGTTTGCTGTTGCCGCCGACCCACAAAAAACGGTGTGACTCAAATATTTTTTTCCTGTTTGCAAAACGATTTTTTTCCGGATTTTTTTCATACCCGTTTCTGAGTTTTGTTCCGTCTTAGAATTTATCACCAAAACGCTTAAAATCCAAGGTAAAAAGTAAGTACTTGTCAAGCGCACGGCTTACATTGAATATTTAAGCATGGTTGGTCATGAGGTCATTATGGTGTAGGACCACCATAGATTTTTTACTCTTCAGCTATATTAAAATTTGATAATTTTGACTTATCCTAGAAAATTATAGCTTTGTTTCAAATTAAGTGACACTTCTGTCCCCTATAAAAATGTACTGGCTGAACATTCTGTCAAAATTTCACAATATGTTTCATTGCATATAAGAAAAAACGCTCAACCTGAAGTCCACATGGTCTAAAGATCTACTTTCACTTTCTATTTCAGTCCAAAAATAGTGCTTGTCCCTAATTGACTCTCAACATTTTTATGTTCATTTAAAACCAATAAAACTTTATCCTCAAGTTTCCTAGAATATTCAGCTTTCCAAAAATACCAAATTTATTCTGGTATCATGTGCAGTTCAAATTCTATATGATGCAAGAGTGAACCTGTCTGTTGACTAGCACTACTTTTACATACTAGTACAACATCTGGACTGGTTCCCGGTATTTGGTGGTCCTACACCTAAAGAAGATGTTTTTGTTCAACATATTAAATAAAATTTTTAATGGTCTTAGATGTATGTTAGTCGAAACAAATTCTAAAATTTTGTTGAATTCCTTTCAGCGGTTTTCAAGAAATGCATGAAAACATACAAAGACCTCACATGCGCGTTATCATGAAAAACTACCTTAATGATCAAGAATTGCATTATTCCTTAATTTTTCAATTTCTTAGTTGCAGATGTAAATAGCAAGCTTGACAATATACATCCAACACAAATGGACTTATTTCACACATAGAAAGGCACTAATTACATAATTTTATCATAAATTTTGCATCTTTTTTAGTTAATTTCACCCCCCCCCCCCTTTTACAAAGTGAGATACTGAGTACCTTCAAACTGTTGGGATAAGACTTTTATCTCTTGAAATACATTTCAATTAAGAAAAATAGTATGAAACTGTCCTAATTGTGCACCTAGTACATCCTGAGAAAGTTTTGAGTTCAAATTTAAATTTATTGATATTCAGTTGTACTATATTTTGGAGGTGTAAATTAATAGTTTCTAAACTGAGACTACAATTTTATGAATTTCATTAAATGCGTTCACTATTCCATTAAGCTTAATAGTTAAATGAACATTCCTTACTAAAAAAACACACTAAAGTTCAAACTGGCATACAAAGAAACAAAATTATATCTTGCTTTGGTATGAAATTGCAAAAATTGGCCAATTTTCCATTACTGCTCATGTTTAAGGAATTTTTGACAGAAGTACCATCATCTCAAAGCCCAATTATCTTAACAAGTTCAACTATTGCATATGGTTACTAGTTTACTAACAAATTTACCCCTAGCAAGCATCATATTAGAAAATAAATAATTTTAGTATTAACCCATGCCAGCAATGTAACCGACTTAAGCCACAGGTGTAAAATTGACAAATTCATCTTGAAAACACTATTTTTCTGCATACTAGAATGTCTACCAGTTCTAGTTTTATACATTTTGACCCTTTCATTACATCCAAAACATAAAACAGGAGTTTATTTAAATTAAAGCACATTGTACTAAGCACGGACCACTGCAGACCCCATAATTTCATACAATATTACATAATACCATATTTAGGCTGAAATTTGACCCCCCTATAGGTTTTGGCTCTGATAAACAATTAAAATGATAGTCTTGGTGATTTACCTTCTTTCAGTACCATTTTTATCAAAAGAAATAGAAGTTGATATACCTGTCTATGGCCTCTTCAGATGTAGGACCACCATAGATTTTTTACTCTTCGGCTATATTAAAATTTGATAATTTTGACTTGTCCTAGAAAATTTACCTTTGTTTCAAACTAAGTGACACTTCTGTCCCCTATAAAAATGCACTGGCTGAACATTCTGTCAAAATTTCACAATATGTTTCAAACGCTCAACCTGAAGTCCACGTGGTCTAAAAATCTACTTTCAGTTTCTATTTCAGTCCAAAAATAGTGCTTGTCCCTTATTTACTCTCAACATTTTTATGTTCATTTAAAACCAATAAAACTTTATCCTCAAGTTTCCTAGAATATTCAGCTTTCCAAAAATACCAAATTTATTCTGGTATCATGTGCGGTTCAAATTCTATATGATGCAAGAGTGAACCTGTCTGTTGACTAGCACTACTTTTACGTACAACCTCTGGACTGGTTCCCGGTATTTGGTGGTCCTACACCTTATCCATTTGGATGGCCTGTGCAAAGGTAACGGAACGGGCGAGACATCACAATTTTTTTATAAAACAAATCTTTCTTTCACTTAAAAATTCATATATGGGGCCTAACACATATAATGCTAAATTACATAAAAATAGAAAAAAAGATACGTGTCCACGGACTTTTGCGGGAATTTTACCTTAAAGTTTAATAACGGTTTTTCTACTTTCATTTCAATATTGTGGTCACATTGTACCACATTCCACTGTAAAGACATTGACTGAAAAAAATATATTCTTGTTCTACAGTATACCTATAACTGTCAAAATATCCAACTCATAAGCAATAGCAGTTACTAGTATAAGCAAAAGCAGAAACAAAAGAGAAAATTGGGACTATTTTTTCATCTTGCCATGTTTTGACATGCACCGGAAATTCATTCCATGAATAGGATAATGACCCCTGATGGAAGGAGCTAAAACAATCAGGTATTACTAAAAACATTAAAAGAAATAGGTTATATGAACACCCAACAGATATAACATAGAATGGAGGGAGCTTCTACTAGAACTTTTAGACGAGGTAGACCCAGACCCGTCGTCTTTAGGAAAAGCTGACACCGTGACCGTCACTGTTTCACCAAAGCTGTCCTCCCCGTCCTCGGAAAATTTTTATTCAGATATCGAGGAAACAGTTAGTATTGTAAAAAATTTCGATGACAATTTGAAATTTGCTACGCTTGAAATGGACCAGTTCAACCCAGACTCTTCTGAACCAAGGGTTACATCAAATAATGTATCTACAGCGTTAATTTTTTTTTTACCAGACTAAAAGTAAAACATTTTCCATCCCAGTGCATACCGGCAAGTAAAAATCTGCCAGGTATAGCAAAGTGAACTTGTCTAGTAAAAAAAGACAGAGTTCGACAGGCCAGTCCAAAAACCATGTCAGAAAACATGTTTGTTTGTTTGAATATTGTTTTAACACCAATTTCAACAATTTTTCAGCTAAATCATGGCGTCCAGTTTTTATTGGGAGAGGAAGCCGGAGTACCTGGAGAAAACCCCGGACCTGTGGTAGGAAAACTGGCAATCCTTGTCAATTAAGATTGGAGTCGAGTACACCCTGCCCGCACTCAGAATCGAACCCGCAATCTCAGTGTTGACAGACCATGTGATCAATAGCAGACGAACTACCTTAACCACTCGGCCACCAAGGCCCACCAGAAAACATGAAAAAATACATATTTTTAAAACATAACAATTAACATGTATTTAAACATATTTATAAAGCCTTTACTGAGCATTGTGTCTGAAACAGTATTAAAATTTATGGGTGTAATGTCAAATTAATTGTGATACTATTTTTTGCATTGTGATACTTTCCCAGGATTCCGTGGCAATACAGTTGCCATTCTTTTGATTTGTTGTTGAAAGGTATAATAATAACTTTACATTTGAAACAGTTCTGACATGTCTTGCTATCAATATTTCAATTCAAATTCTGAGTGGGAACACCTGATGGACAACTGACACATTTATTTAAAAACTTGCTAGTATTGCAATATCATAACTGAATTGACGACTTTCCAATTTAAAAAACGCCACCTAGTGTCCATTTCCGGTACTAAAAACTGCGGCTATAGCCGCAGTTTGTCCTGTTGAAACCTTTTGAAATGGACAATTGTCTTTGATAAATTTTCACGCTTCATTTGAATGACAGGTGTCAATATCTGAGTGAGGAAGGTTATTAAAACCGCCTGCTGTGGGTTTATTCTGGCTATTCCAACATTTTAAATTTTAAAGGTAAAATGTTAAAAATCCAAGTTGGAGTAGCCAGAATACTTGTATAAACAAGGGATTATGTTTGTGTATACTGTAAACACATCTTATTTTATTTTATTTGCCAAATTACAGGTAAAATGTGTTGGAATTGAAAGAAAAGATACATTTAAAGAAGGAAAATATATTTATTTGCATTAGCACTAAACAAAATAAAATAAATAGCAAAAACATGTTTACAGAATTGTCAAGTCATAACCTCATAATCAAGAAACATAGTAGTTGGTCGAAATAAAATGTTGTATCTCTGGCAAATTTCCTGTATTACAGTTAGTAGTCTGGTATATAAAGGTTGATCCTTTCCGGGTAGGAGACTGTAAACCAGTGGAAACATGATTCTGTCAACCATAGCATGGAATCTGTACAGTTGGAAAAATAGTGTGGGACATGCATAGAATGTACCATCACAGTAGATAGTGTCTGCTGCTGTAAGATGTGTCAGGTTCTCTTTGTGTACTGAAGCCCAGCATGCGTCCATTGGTGTTTGGAATATTATTATGGGTGTTTATAGTTGCTGCGACAGTTACGGGTGGAACACTGCCAGTAACATCTCTCTCCTCGTCTTAACTTGAAACTTAAAACCATTATGTATCAAGTTCTGGTTGCCTAGTCTGTTTGTAGCAAATGTAACATCTAACATATAATAATTTATTAAATGAAATTAAGTAATACTTACAACATGTTAATGTTAAATAATTAAAAACACACTTTATTTTTCTACATATTTTAATTCTAAAATCCTATTTTATTTGAAAAGATAAAATTACATTTACAAAATTTACCTGGAAAAATAATTAAGGACTAATTACTAAAACAACACATTACACAATAACAACATCTATTGTTCTGAGCATGTTGGAATAGCCAGAATAGGTAATTTTAAAATGTTGGAATAGCCAGAAGACACCCTGCTGTGTAAACATGATCATTAATTAATTAATCTATGTTCATTATCCTATTTACCTGATGTTAATTGGAGGTAGAACCCCAGCTGTTTTATAGCTTAAATAAACAAGGTTATCAGTGACATCTGTGTTGTATTCAAACTCACCTGTTGCCTATGGCTATAGTAACATCTACTTATAAGGTTAATTAGATGAAAAATTTAATTGGCATAGACAAACAATATTAAAACAATCCAAAATCTTTATTTCAATATCATAGTCTTTTAGTAATGATAGCCATAGTTTTTTTAACAGGAAGTAAAAGGGGAGATAAATCATGTAAAACTGGAAATGGGTCAATTAATTAATACAGCAATGGTACTACATGTAAGTGCATCACTGAAATAGTGGAATATTTGGAAAGATGCATTATGAAATTTAAAAAAAACAACCATAACAGGATATGTACTCTGTCTGTATTTAATTTAATTGGCTTGGATCATATTTCTGTCGTTTTACACTTTGTAGAATGAATTTGTAACGATAACATTTGTATACTTATTGGAATTGTGAAGAAATTGATTTAGGAATCTATTGTCAAATTTCAAATGCTTTTGTAAATGACCAAAGTGGCGAGAACCAAAAATTTAACTGGATGTAATTCACATTATATAGCCACATATTGTTGTCTACTACTAGTACGTCTAGGAAAACTTCTAACACACAATTAACACCAGAGACATATAATAAACGTCTATGTTCAATCAAGTGTGTATGGTAATATAAAAAACAGATGGATTGATAAAATCTTAGTGAAAACATTTTGTTTTTCTTCTATCATGAAATAATGTGATAAAAGATATACATGAACTATCAATAAAACTTACATCTATACGACATCTACACATCGGGGAAACACTGGTCCAGGGGAATGAAGCGACGAGAAATATGAATTCGTCACATCCAAAGATAGTCCGAGAATTATCATCCTCACAAGTATTAGCTTTCCTAAAAAGCTAGCCGTCTCTAAGCTTTATTTTTCGTGGACAAAAATACGTACTGTTTTTTAATGTTATTATGTATTGTTATTATTAACATCACTTCATTATAAGTATACAATGTTTAGATAGCCAAATCAGGCAACCGCAAAATATAGGTCAGAGTCAGCATATGAAGCATGCACTATGCTAAGCAGCTCTAGATGCATCATTCTACGCGGTAAGATAGTTGATGTGAACCTTGTCAGTAAGCATGAAAAGATTAAAATTGTTCTCCTTTTCTCACTTGTTTTTCCGTTTTTCTCCGTTTAAGTTTTATGATACACATTTTATGATAAACATACACAAATCAATGCGACTTTCCTTTTAAAACAGTTAAATTCCCATTATCTTGCATATTTTTTTTCCTTTTTTTATCGTAACCGATTCGTGATCGCTCGGCTTTTCTCGAGTGGCAACGAACGGCGGTCGGCCTATTATTATTGCTACCGCAATGTTATGCGGGTTTTCATCACTAACTTAGCTCTGCTTATTTGTTGAGTATTTTAAGTTTGGTTTGGACTAGCAGGAATGATGTATGGGCTTGAGATAATGAAATGTAGGCAATATGAAATAGAACAACTAGAAAAGATGCAGAGGAAAATCTTGAGGCCTTCCAAACAAAACCTCAAATACTGCAGTTTACCTATTCGTTGGTGCAATTCCAATACAGATGTATATAGATCTTAATAATATACTGTCACTCCTTAAGAATATAATCAGATGCCCATCATCAGCAGAGTATAATATCTTAATTAGACAACATTGCTTCAACAGAAATAGCAACGAACTTTTTACAGAAAGGGCTGAACTAGTTTTAGAGAAATATGGAATGGAGACAATACATGAACTAACGAAAAACATTAGATCAAAAAAGGCGTGGAAAAAAGAAGTAAGGAAGGCACAAAAATTATACTGGTCTCAACAATGTGAGGAAGATATAGCTAAGAAGTCAACCCTTTAATACCTCCAGTTACAGAAAAACCCGATGTCACAACCACATAATATTTGGGAAGGCGCAGAAAATGTACATAGAAAAATAAGAGCGGCAGAAGTCAAGATCTGTCGCGAACTGTATTCACGATATTACATGAACAATTGTAATTATTTTTACTTGTTATTATTTTTTTAATTATGCCATATTATTATTGTTATATAATTTGTTTAGAACAAGGATGTTATGGTTTATTCTAGAAATTAGTTGATTGTACTATTGTTTTTCTTGAAGCTTCTGGAATTTACATGTTACTATTATTAGATAAGAAAGATTTAGATAATTATAGAAACTACTTGAATAAGTACTTTCTACAATATTCTTTATAAAATAGTATATAAGACATGGTTGTAACATTTATAGGAGTTCAAGTTTAAGTTTAAGTTCAAGTAAATAGTTGTAAGATTAGACAGTGACAATAGCAGTTATCCAATGTGGTATTGTTGAAAGTGAAAGTAGCTGTACATATTGTAAATAGAAGTTTGCAGTTAATAAAAGTTAGAAACCTGATTCCGTGTTAGTTTGGATTTCGCCACAAGATCAGCTTGTAACTCAAACATACCTGTTTAATACAACAAGAAATAAGTATGGGGATAGTTATATCAAAACTATATGCTGCCTATGCGGAGATGAGCCAGATGATCTACAACATTTTATTCTCAAGTGTCCAAAGCTGGAAAACGTTCGGAGGAGGCATCTTCGACATATCAAAAGCTACCTAGATAACCCCAGAAACGATGTTTACCACGAGTTTGTCACCCAAAACAACCTACTTCAACTCATACTGGACTGTACAAACCAACAGATGCCGTATATCAGTAAGCTGAAAAAACAAGGTTATATAGAGCTGTAGGAACTAACCAGGAATATGTGCTATAACCTACATTTGGAAAGGATGAGACAGTTAAAGGAGGGGGGCAGGATTCTAAAAATATATAAACTATGTATAATCCGATGCTTTTAGTGTTTTAATAGAAAAAATGCAATAGTGATGATACCCTTCTTGTATATATATATCTATGAATTTTATTTTGACTCCACGCTTGACCAAGTGCATCTTATCGTTTTAACTCAAGCATCGTGTTTTAGCAGCTTTTATAGTTTTAGAAATACATGCCCTTTTTGATATCAGAAAGTAAAATTTTAGATTAACAATATTTAAACATTTTAGTGCATTTATGACTAGTGCCTGATATTTTACGTATAATGCTGCTTCTTGCCTTTAAGTGCTTTTAGTGCTTTTACGATAAAGTAGTAATTGTAGACTGAGTTTAATAACTCTACATTTAAATAACTTATATGTGATGCCTACCCATACACTGTACATAAATGTTCACCTGACTCCGTCAACTATTTGTATTCTCACTGTGACTATAAGCACCATACACATGCAATGATGTGCACCACATATATCTATCCAGAGGATAGAGTGCGCCGACTAACGGTGGTAGTTACCTGAACAAGACAAGACAGTTGGCCAATCGGCAGCTGTCTCCCGATTTAGCCTATTATGATTGCTACCGCCCCGTAATTATGCCGGGTTTTCATCCCTAACTTAGCTCTGCTATTTGTTTTCCAATCGGCAACTATCTCCCGATTTAGCAGCCAATCAAGACACAGCATTGTTTATCTGTTATCCTTGAGATACGACTGGTTTCCGCTGTTTAGCTTTTGATTATTTATCCCGTCTCGCATGCGAGACGGGAACAAGTCAGCACACGAATAGAGTTATTAAGTTATAACGTGAATTGGCTGCAATAGTTGCATCCTTGGAGTACTGCATAGCACATCTCACAGGCCAGTATTCGGGGTTGCAAGTATTGTCAGACAGTCAAACAGCAGTAGGAATCCTTACTCTAGGGTGGGCATCTACCAATTACACAGACCTCATAAGAGATATCAAAGAGAACCTTGCAACCCTACAAAAAACAGGAACAGAAACAGAAATATTGTGGGTCCCAGGCCATGCAAACATCACTGGGAATGAAGCGGCAGACAAACTGGCAAATGAGGCAGCTGAAGAAGCGAAAACAATGGATGACAACTACAACATCATCTGGTCTGAGGCCATGATTTGAGCAAACTTGGTAGAGGACATTTTACTGATGATGTGTGCAAAGTTTCAAAGCAATCCCTTCAGTGGTTTTGGAGGAGAAGATTTTTGAAGAAAAGTTAACGACGACGACGACGACGACGACGACGACGGACGACGACGGACGCCAAGTGATGGCAATAGCTCACATGACCCTTCGGGTCAGGTGAGCTAAAAATTGGATAGTACAGACATTAAACGTCTTCTTTAATTATGATACACTAACTACACTAATACTTTGGACGCAATTTGTTAGAGTGTGAAAATTTGCATCCTCCATGTAACATGATTACAAACAACTTTGTATGTGTCTGATCATGTTTATTCGTATAATTGAGGTTTAATGCAACTTTCAGCATCGTTTTAGCCATTATCATGGGCCTCATGTAGTGTATTGCCATTGGGGAAGAAGCCTAAGTACATGTGCTTATTGAAACCTAACATTCCACAGGAAAACTTTCTTCAATTCAGCTGGAGTCAAGCTCAACATGCCCATAGCAAGACATGAACCCTCAATTACATGTACATGTATATAACCTCTTTCTTGTGGCTAAAGATGACCAACTACTTAATGTAAGTTCCACTCAGCTACCCAGTCGCCTAATAAGATTTGTAAAAATAAATAATTAGATTGAACATTTCAGAATGCATAATCAATTTTATCGCTATTTTGCAGTATTTTCCTTTTATCTTTATGTGCGATATTTTCCCATCTAACTCTGCTAGCGTGAGATGGGCCCATCTCCCCTCGCTGTCAAGACATAGTTAAGTAAACACTGTGACGTCAATCTAACAAAACAGCTGCAATAAACAGATTATTTACGTTTTTTTAAAAGTCGATGCATTTTCTGGCCATCTCATCTCAAGGCTGTCGCCCTTTCGATGAGATACGGACGAGAAAATGCATCTCTTTAAAAAAAATGTAAATAATCTATAAATCTCATTTTATTAAATGGTGATATCAATATGTCCATGTACTTTTTAAGAATGACACCATAATGTGGAACTATAAAGTCTAAAGATGTTTTAAATGCATTATTATTGTCAGATGTATCATTAGGCCTATAATAAAAATTTGTTTGTTTGCTGTTGCCGCCGACCCACAAAAAACGGTGTGACTCAAATATTTTTTTCCTGTTTGCAAAACGATTTTTTTCCGGATTTTTTTCATACCCGTTTCTGAGTTTTGTTCCGTCTTAGAATTTATCACCAAAACGCTTAAAATCCAAGGTAAAAAGTAAGTACTTGTCAAGCGCACGGCTTACATTGAATATTTAAGCATGGTTGGTCATGAGGTCATTATGGTGTAGGACCACCATAGATTTTTTACTCTTCAGCTATATTAAAATTTGATAATTTTGACTTATCCTAGAAAATTATAGCTTTGTTTCAAATTAAGTGACACTTCTGTCCCCTATAAAAATGTACTGGCTGAACATTCTGTCAAAATTTCACAATATGTTTCATTGCATATAAGAAAAAACGCTCAACCTGAAGTCCACATGGTCTAAAGATCTACTTTCACTTTCTATTTCAGTCCAAAAATAGTGCTTGTCCCTAATTGACTCTCAACATTTTTATGTTCATTTAAAACCAATAAAACTTTATCCTCAAGTTTCCTAGAATATTCAGCTTTCCAAAAATACCAAATTTATTCTGGTATCATGTGCAGTTCAAATTCTATATGATGCAAGAGTGAACCTGTCTGTTGACTAGCACTACTTTTACATACTAGTACAACATCTGGACTGGTTCCCGGTATTTGGTGGTCCTACACCTAAAGAAGATGTTTTTGTTCAACATATTAAATAAAATTTTTAATGGTCTTAGATGTATGTTAGTCGAAACAAATTCTAAAATTTTGTTGAATTCCTTTCAGCGGTTTTCAAGAAATGCATGAAAACATACAAAGACCTCACATGCGCGTTATCATGAAAAACTACCTTAATGATCAAGAATTGCATTATTCCTTAATTTTTCAATTTCTTAGTTGCAGATGTAAATAGCAAGCTTGACAATATACATCCAACACAAATGGACTTATTTCACACATAGAAAGGCACTAATTACATAATTTTATCATAAATTTTGCATCTTTTTTAGTTAATTTCACCCCCCCCCCCCCCTTTTACAAAGTGAGATACTGAGTACCTTCAAACTGTTGGGATAAGACTTTTATCTCTTGAAATACATTTCAATTAAGAAAAATAGTATGAAACTGTCCTAATTGTGCACCTAGTACATCCTGAGAAAGTTTTGAGTTCAAATTTAAATTTATTGATATTCAGTTGTACTATATTTTGGAGGTGTAAATTAATAGTTTCTAAACTGAGACTACAATTTTATGAATTTCATTAAATGCGTTCACTATTCCATTAAGCTTAATAGTTAAATGAACATTCCTTACTAAAAAAACACACTAAAGTTCAAACTGGCATACAAAGAAACAAAATTATATCTTGCTTTGGTATGAAATTGCAAAAATTGGCCAATTTTCCATTACTGCTCATGTTTAAGGAATTTTTGACAGAAGTACCATCATCTCAAAGCCCAATTATCTTAACAAGTTCAACTATTGCATATGGTTACTAGTTTACTAACAAATTTACCCCTAGCAAGCATCATATTAGAAAATAAATAATTTTAGTATTAACCCATGCCAGCAATGTAACCGACTTAAGCCACAGGTGTAAAATTGACAAATTCATCTTGAAAACACTATTTTTCTGCATACTAGAATGTCTACCAGTTCTAGTTTTATACATTTTGACCCTTTCATTACATCCAAAACCTAAAACAGGAGTTTATTTAAATTAAAGCACATTGTACTAAGCGCGGACCACTGCAGACCCCATAATTTCATACAATATTACATAATACCATATTTAGGCTGAAATTTGACCCCCCTATAGGTTTTGGCTCTGATAAACAATTAAAATGATAGTCTTGGTGATTTACCTTCTTTCAGTACCATTTTTATCAAAAGAAATAGAAGTTGATATACCTGTCTATGGCCTCTTCAGATGTAGGACCACCATAGATTTTTTACTCTTCGGCTATATTAAAATTTGATAATTTTGACTTGTCCTAGAAAATTTACCTTTGTTTCAAACTAAGTGACACTTCTGTCCCCTATAAAAATGCACTGGCTGAACATTCTGTCAAAATTTCACAATATGTTTCAAACGCTCAACCTGAAGTCCACGTGGTCTAAAAATCTACTTTCAGTTTCTATTTCAGTCCAAAAATAGTGCTTGTCCCTTATTTACTCTCAACATTTTTATGTTCATTTAAAACCAATAAAACTTTATCCTCAAGTTTCCTAGAATATTCAGCTTTCCAAAAATACCAAATTTATTCTGGTATCATGTGCGGTTCAAATTCTATATGATGCAAGAGTGAACCTGTCTGTTGACTAGCACTACTTTTACGTACAACCTCTGGACTGGTTCCCGGTATTTGGTGGTCCTACACCTTATCCATTTGGATGGCCTGTGCAAAGGTAACGGAACGGGCGAGACATCACAATTTTTTTATAAAACAAATCTTTCTTTCACTTAAAAATTCATATATGGGGCCTAACACATATAATGCTAAATTACATAAAAATAGAAAAAAAGATACGTGTCCACGGACTTTTGCGGGAATTTTACCTTAAAGTTTAATAACGGTTTTTCTACTTTCATTTCAATATTGTGGTCACATTGTACCACATTCCACTGTAAAGACATTGACTGAAAAAAATATATTCTTGTTCTACAGTATACCTATAACTGTCAAAATATCCAACTCATAAGCAATAGCAGTTACTAGTATAAGCAAAAGCAGAAACAAAAGAGAAAATTGGGACTATTTTTTCATCTTGCCATGTTTTGACATGCACCGGAAATTCATTCCATGAATAGGATAATGACCCCTGATGGAAAGAGCTAAAACAATCAGGTATTACTAAAAACATTAAAAGAAATAGGTTATATGAACACCCAACAGATATAACATAGAATGGAGGGAGCTTCTACTAGAACTTTTAGACGAGGTAGACCCAGACCCGTCGTCTTTAGGAAAAGCTGACACCGTGACCGTCACTGTTTCACCAAAGCTGTCCTCCCCGTCCTCGGAAAATTTGTATTCAGATATCGAGGAAACAGTTAGTATTGTAAAAAATTTCGATGACAATTTGAAATTTGCTACGCTTGAAATGGACCAGTTCAACCCAGACTCTTCTGAACCAAGGGTTACATCAAATAATGTATCTACAGCGTTAATTTTTTTTTTACCAGACTAAAAGTAAAACATTTTCCATCCCAGTGCATACCGGCAAGTAAAAATCTGCCAGGTATAGCAAAGTGAACTTGTCTAGTAAAAAAAGACAGAGTTCGACAGGCCAGTCCAAAAACCATGTCAGAAAACATGTTTGTTTGTTTGAATATTGTTTTAACACCAATTTCAACAATTTTTCAGCTAAATCATGGCGTCCAGTTTTTATTGGGAGAGGAAGCCGGAGTACCTGGAGAAAACCCCGGACCTGTGGTAGGAAAACTGGCAATCCTTGTCAATTAAGATTGGAGTCGAGTACACCCTGCCCGCACTCAGAATCGAACCCGCAATCTCAGTGTTGACAGACCATGTGATCAATAGCAGACGAACTACCTTAACCACTCGGCCACCAAGGCCCACCAGAAAACATGAAAAAATACATATTTTTAAAACATAACAATTAACATGTATTTAAACATATTTATAAAGCCTTTACTGAGCATTGTGTCTGAAACAGTATTAAAATTTATGGGTGTAATGTCAAATTAATTGTGATACTATTTTTTGCATTGTGATACTTTCCCAGGATTCCGTGGCAATACAGTTGCCATTCTTTTGATTTGTTGTTGAAAGGTATAATAATAACTTTACATTTGAAACAGTTCTGACATGTCTTGCTATCAATATTTCAATTCAAATTCTGAGTGGGAACACCTGATGGACAACTGACACATTTATTTAAAAACTTGCTAGTATTGCAATATCATAACTGAATTGACGACTTTCCAATTTAAAAAACGCCACCTAGTGTCCATTTCCGGTACTAAAAACTGCGGCTATAGCCGCAGTTTGTCCTGTTGAAACCTTTTGAAATGGACAATTGTCTTTGATAAATTTTCACGCTTCATTTGAATGACAGGTGTCAATATCTGAGTGAGGAAGGTTATTAAAACCGCCTGCTGTGGGTTTATTCTGGCTATTCCAACATTTTAAATTTTAAAGGTAAAATGTTAAAAATCCAAGTTGGAGTAGCCAGAATACTTGTATAAACAAGGGATTATGTTTGTGTATACTGTAAACACATCTTATTTTATTTTATTTGCCAAATTACAGGTAAAATGTGTTGGAATTGAAAGAAAAGATACATTTAAAGAAGGAAAATATATTTATTTGCATTAGCACTAAACAAAATAAAATAAATAGCAAAAACATGTTTACAGAATTGTCAAGTCATAACCTCATAATCAAGAAACATAGTAGTTGGTCGAAATAAAATGTTGTATCTCTGGCAAATTTCCTGTATTACAGTTAGTAGTCTGGTATATAAAGGTTGATCCTTTCCGGGTAGGAGACTGTAAACCAGTGGAAACATGATTCTGTCAACCATAGCATGGAATCTGTACAGTTGGAAAAATAGTGTGGGACATGCATAGAATGTACCATCACAGTAGATAGTGTCTGCTGCTGTAAGATGTGTCAGGTTCTCTTTGTGTACTGAAGCCCAGCATGCGTCCATTGGTGTTTGGAATATTATTATGGGTGTTTATAGTTGCTGCGACAGTTACGGGTGGAACACTGCCAGTAACATCTCTCTCCTCGTCTTAACTTGAAACTTAAAACCATTATGTATCAAGTTCTGGTTGCCTAGTCTGTTTGTAGCAAATGTAACATCTAACATATAATAATTTATTAAATGAAATTAAGTAATACTTACAACATGTTAATGTTAAATAATTAAAAACACACTTTATTTTTCTACATATTTTAATTCTAAAATCCTATTTTATTTGAAAAGATAAAATTACATTTACAAAATTTACCTGGAAAAATAATTAAGGACTAATTACTAAAACAACACATTACACAATAACAACATCTATTGTTCTGAGCATGTTGGAATAGCCAGAATAGGTAATTTTAAAATGTTGGAATAGCCAGAAGACACCCTGCTGTGTAAACATGATCATTAATTAATTAATCTATGTTCATTATCCTATTTACCTGATGTTAATTGGAGGTAGAACCCCAGCTGTTTTATAGCTTAAATAAACAAGGTTATCAGTGACATCTGTGTTGTATTCAAACTCACCTGTTGCCTATGGCTATAGTAACATCTACTTATGAGGTTAATTAGATGAAAAATTTAATTGGCATAGACAAACAATATTAAAACAATCCAAAATCTTTATTTCAATATCATAGTCTTTTAGTAATGATAGCCATAGTTTTTTTAACAGGAAGTAAAAGGGGAGATAAATCATGTAAAACTGGAAATGGGTCAATTAATTAATACAGCAATGGTACTACATGTAAGTGCATCACTGAAATAGTGGAATATTTGGAAAGATGCATTATGAAATTTAAAAAAACAACCATAACAGGATATGTACTCTGTCTGTATTTAATTTAATTGGCTTGGATCATATTTCTGTCGTTTTACACTTTGTAGAATGAATTTGTAACGATAACATTTGTATACTTATTGGAATTGTGAAGAAATTGATTTAGGAATCTATTGTCAAATTTCAAATGCTTTTGTAAATGACCAAAGTGGCGAGAACCAAAAATTTAACTGGATGTAATTCACATTATATAGCCACATATTGTTGTCTACTACTAGTACGTCTAGGAAAACTTCTAACACACAATTAACACCAGAGACATATAATAAACGTCTATGTTCAATCAAGTGTGTATGGTAATATAAAAAACAGATGGATTGATAAAATCTTAGTGAAAACATTTTGTTTTTCTTCTATCATGAAATAATGTGATAAAAGATATACATGAACTATCAATAAAACTTACATCTATACGACATCTACACATCGGGGAAACACTGGTCCAGGGGAATGAAGCGACGAGAAATATGAATTCGTCACATCCAAAGATAGTCCGAGAATTATCATCCTCACAAGTATTAGCTTTCCTAAAAAGCTAGCCGTCTCTAAGCTTTATTTTTCGTGGACAAAAATACGTACTGTTTTTTAATGTTATTATGTATTGTTATTATTAACATCACTTCATTATAAGTATACAATGTTTAGATAGCCAAATCAGGCAACCGCAAAATATAGGTCAGAGTCAGCATATGAAGCATGCACTATGCTAAGCAGCTCTAGATGCATCATTCTACGCGGTAAGATAGTTGATGTGAACCTTGTCAGTAAGCATGAAAAGATTAAAATTGTTCTCCTTTTCTCACTTGTTTTTCCGTTTTTCTCCGTTTAAGTTTTATGATACACATTTTATGATAAACATACACAAATCAATGCGACTTTCCTTTTAAAACAGTTAAATTCCCATTATCTTGCATATTTTTTTTCCTTTTTTTATCGTAACCGATTCGTGATCGCTCGGCTTTTCTCGAGTGGCAACGAACGGCGGTCGGCCTATTATTATTGCTACCGCAATGTTATGCGGGTTTTCATCACTAACTTAGCTCTGCTTATTTGTTGAGTATTTTAAGTTTGGTTTGGACTAGCAGGAATGATGTATGGGCTTGAGATAATGAAATGTAGGCAATATGAAATAGAACAACTAGAAAAGATGCAGAGGAAAATCTTGAGGCCTTCCAAACAAAACCTCAAATACTGCAGTTTACCTATTCGTTGGTGCAATTCCAATACAGATGTATATAGATCTTAATAATATACTGTCACTCCTTAAGAATATAATCAGATGCCCATCATCAGCAGAGTATAATATCTTAATTAGACAACATTGCTTCAACAGAAATAGCAACGAACTTTTTACAGAAAGGGCTGAACTAGTTTTAGAGAAATATGGAATGGAGACAATACATGAACTAACGAAAAACATTAGATCAAAAAAGGCGTGGAAAAAAGAAGTAAGGAAGGCACAAAAATTATACTGGTCTCAACAATGTGAGGAAGATATAGCTAAGAAGTCAACCCTTTAATACCTCCAGTTACAGAAAAACCCGATGTCACAACCACATAATATTTGGGAAGGCGCAGAAAATGTACATAGAAAAATAAGAGCGGCAGAAGTCAAGATCTGTCGCGAACTGTATTCACGATATTACATGAACAATTGTAATTATTTTTACTTGTTATTATTTTTTTAATTATGCCATATTATTATTGTTATATAATTTGTTTAGAACAAGGATGTTATGGTTTATTCTAGAAATTAGTTGATTGTACTATTGTTTTTCTTGAAGCTTCTGGAATTTACATGTTACTATTATTAGATAAGAAAGATTTAGATAATTATAGAAACTACTTGAATAAGTACTTTCTACAATATTCTTTATAAAATAGTATATAAGACATGGTTGTAACATTTATAGGAGTTCAAGTTTAAGTTTAAGTTCAAGTAAATAGTTGTAAGATTAGACAGTGACAATAGCAGTTATCCAATGTGGTATTGTTGAAAGTGAAAGTAGCTGTACATATTGTAAATAGAAGTTTGCAGTTAATAAAAGTTAGAAACCTGATTCCGTGTTAGTTTGGATTTCGCCACAAGATCAGCTTGTAACTCAAACATACCTGTTTAATACAACAAGAAATAAGTATGGGGATAGTTATATCAAAACTATATGCTGCCTATGCGGAGATGAGCCAGATGATCTACAACATTTTATTCTCAAGTGTCCAAAGCTGGAAAACGTTCGGAGGAGGCATCTTCGACATATCAAAAGCTACCTAGATAACCCCAGAAACGATGTTTACCACGAGTTTGTCACCCAAAACAACCTACTTCAACTCATACTGGACTGTACAAACCAACAGATGCCGTATATCAGTAAGCTGAAAAAACAAGGTTATATAGAGCTGTAGGAACTAACCAGGAATATGTGCTATAACCTACATTTGGAAAGGATGAGACAGTTAAAGGAGGGGGGCAGGATTCTAAAAATATATAAACTATGTATAATCCGATGCTTTTAGTGTTTTAATAGAAAAAATGCAATAGTGATGATACCCTTCTTGTATATATATATCTATGAATTTTATTTTGACTCCACGCTTGACCAAGTGCATCTTATCGTTTTAACTCAAGCATCGTGTTTTAGCAGCTTTTATAGTTTTAGAAATACATGCCCTTTTTGATATCAGAAAGTAAAATTTTAGATTAACAATATTTAAACATTTTAGTGCATTTATGACTAGTGCCTGATATTTTACGTATAATGCTGCTTCTTGCCTTTAAGTGCTTTTAGTGCTTTTACGATAAAGTAGTAATTGTAGACTGAGTTTAATAACTCTACATTTAAATAACTTATATGTGATGCCTACCCATACACTGTACATAAATGTTCACCTGACTCCGTCAACTATTTGTATTCTCACTGTGACTATAAGCACCATACACATGCAATGATGTGCACCACATATATCTATCCAGAGGATAGAGTGCGCCGACTAACGGTGGTAGTTACCTGAACAAGACAAGACAGTTGGCCAATCGGCAGCTGTCTCCCGATTTAGCCTATTATGATTGCTACCGCCCCGTAATTATGCCGGGTTTTCATCCCTAACTTAGCTCTGCTATTTGTTTTCCAATCGGCAACTATCTCCCGATTTAGCAGCCAATCAAGACACAGCATTGTTTATCTGTTATCCTTGAGATACGACTGGTTTCCGCTGTTTAGCTTTTGATTATTTATCCCGTCTCGCATGCGAGACGGGAACAAGTCAGCACACGAATAGAGTTATTAAGTTATAACGTGAATTGGCTGCAATAGTTGCATCCTTGGAGTACTGCATAGCACATCTCACAGGCCAGTATTCGGGGTTGCAAGTATTGTCAGACAGTCAAACAGCAGTAGGAATCCTTACTCTAGGGTGGGCATCTACCAATTACACAGACCTCATAAGAGATATCAAAGAGAACCTTGCAACCCTACAAAAAACAGGAACAGAAACAGAAATATTGTGGGTCCCAGGCCATGCAAACATCACTGGGAATGAAGCGGCAGACAAACTGGCAAATGAGGCAGCTGAAGAAGCGAAAACAATGGATGACAACTACAACATCATCACAAAGTCGGATATCATCCAAGCAGCTAGACAAAGTACATACATAAAATGGCAAAAAGATGGGATCTTTCACAGTCGGGCAGACACCTGCATACCCTGATACCATCTGTTAACCACTCGTATACTTTAGACCTCCCAAACCAGATGATAGGTCGAATCTTCACTGAACTGAGGACTGGGTACAGCCACTTAAATGACTACCGACACAAGATTGGGGTAGCACCATTACCATACTGTGAATGTGGAAGTGTTGAAACCACCGAACACTTCCTCCTATTCTGCAGCAGATATGAAGCAGAGAGGACCCAACTCCAGATCAAAATTAAGGAATTAACCATCCCTCCAAAAGAACTGTCAGTATCCTATCTACTCACTAAAATAGATAACAACTACCAAACAATAACTTCACTTGTTGCAGATTTCATCAGGAACACACACAGATTCGATGACATCTGTCCCTCTGCAACAAACTCCTGATCATGACCCTACACTGCGCATCCCTAGCATAAAGAGCAACGTAAAGAGAAATTTTTTCAGTGTGTAAACCAGTACCAGGTGACCAGTTGTGTGGTCAGACCGTAGGATCAGGATCAGGAATTGACTACTCATGACAACAAGCAACCTTCAGTATACTGTAAACAAGTAAAAAGGGGTAAGGTGTTCACATACGACGCTACCAGAAACAGTCTATACTAATATAGTCTGGAGGCTACCTATTAAAACATGTTTTTTGTTTTTTTTTTAAAGTTTGGTTAAGTCGCATTACTCTACATGGCATTGCGACTTTTGTCGTTAAAAAATTCCAAATCAAGGAGATTAAAAATGTGTTTTGAACAAAATAATTGCTCATTTTGTCTTCGGTATGTTTGTTTTCCTTTTAATTAGCCTATAATTGAGCAACTTAGCTTATTTGTATTGATAAAATTGTGATCAATAGTAAATGCATAATTGCCTTAACCACTCAACCACCGAGGCCCAATAAAACATCCACATTCGGATCCTTATCAAATTAAGATTCGAGTCGAGCACACCCTGCCCGCAGTGAGACTCCAACCCGCAACCTGTGTTAACAGGCATGTGATCAATAGTAGATGACTAACTACACTAACAAATCGGCCACCGAGGCTAATAAAATTCTCGACCTTAGGTAGGAAAACTCATCAAAACTCCATCGAAACACCAACCCGAGTGTTGACAGGTCTACACGTGATTATGAAACACGAAAACGAGGCTGAACAGGACGGCAGACATTTTTACACAGAGGAAAAATTTTGTGAAAATTTTGAAAAAAATCCCAGGAATTCCAAACAATAACATTGCATAGTCTTTCAAAACACCACCTTACACTCTGGGTCACTGGCCGAACAAATGTAAATGGCTAAGATTAAACTCATTTCGATAATTTTCCGGTACGGGCTTACCGAACCGGGACACGAGACATTGAACTCCTACCTTGATAAACTTTGGTGTTTCCAATGAGTATTTTAATACCGTAAAGCACTGTTACATAAATTTCATAGTAAATTCTCCATTTTTCAAACGTTTTTTGATATACTAGACTTAGGCTAGGGCTTGGCTGTTCCAACACCCCTACCCTCCCCAACACACAACACAATAGAGTAGTTCTACAGGGTATATCATTAGTTAAACTGCAAAAGTATGTGTCCAAACCAGATGAACCATTATCTGGGACCCGCATCTTAATTCCAGCTTTATTATCTGACAGACAAGGCAACTACCTACAGACGCACATAAGACCAGGCGTAACGTCACAAATTCGTTTTTGGTTAGCTAAAGGTCGGTCGACACATAACGGACTAGAGTGGATGAGGAATGACTGGCAGCAAAAGGTTGGTCAACTGGACAATATCTCGCTCTATGTGTGGTTGGTAACCTGTGATTTAACCTTGTATGATCATAAATCCAGATATCTGTCCTTGAATGAGAATATAGAGGAAGCAACGACGAACGCAATCCAAATTTTAGAGAAGATCGTTGCATCATACCCTGCCTGTAAAATCACCTTCTTAGAAGTACCTCCATATTCTATTTTCATTTGGAACAGCAAACAGAACCACCTAGAGGTAAAACATTTTAAAAATCAACATGTCATCATTGCCAAAGGTATCCAGGCAATTAACCAGAAAATCAAAGACCTTAACTCCAGACTACAAGTACAAGCCCCATCTCTGGTACAAGACATGTCACAATCAGCAAAAATCTTCAAAGAACAGACACCACAGGGAATCCGACAAGTACAACTTTACATTATATCAGGACGGTATCCACCCAGCACCAATATTGTCCATTGTCTGGTTGAAGAACATTGGAAGGCAGGTACAAGCCGACTGCTATCGGTGACATTTTGTGACTTCAGACTAGAGTTAGCAGCAGTCGACAGTGGGACCTTCCACGACGTACGTGCTAGCTCTCAGTTCTCGAAATCTCAGATCTGTCATGATGGCAAGAGGAGGAAAAGAGTCAATTAGCGATACCAACGAAACAGATTGGACAGCAAAGCGTAAAACACAGCAAATAACTATTGTAAAGAACTATACACTTAATATAGAAAAGGCACTAATAAAGAAGCTTGAGGCAGCAGATAGAGAAGTCAACTTAGAATACAAATTCACAAATGGTGGCATAGTTTTTACTGCTGATGCAGCATCGTTTGAACTAATAAAAGAAGCAACTGTATAGTATTACAATAGACTGCCAAAATCTGTAGCTACGATCAAGGTCCAGGAGGAAAATGATGAGACCAGAACAACAATTACACAAATAGTCATAAGAATTAAAGGAGAAGATGGTAATAATTTTACTGTCAAATTATATCTGACCAAGAGTAGAATAATGGTAAATGGCAAGGACCAATCTGTCTTCATGGATCATGATATGCCTTTGATTCAAAAGATGATAGAAACCTCAATGTCTGGGAATGCATCTGTTACTGTCCAACAGCTCTACAACATACTGAAAGAGAAGATACAACAGGCACTATCAATAGATTGTAAGAAATGCAAGAAAGAATGAAGAACAAATGGGACCTTCTGCAACAAGGGGCAACATTGGATCCACCACAATTGCCAGCGACTATCAAAGCAGGAGATAGAAGAGGTAGAAAAGGAACCAGATAACCATGACTACACCTGTAAACTATGCACAACAACAAACCATGCCATTGAACAAACAGACTCTAACGTACCATCCCCTGCTGCTGACCAAAGGCTGGTGACACCAATACGTCTTAATCATAATCACAATGTTAATAGTCTAGATGAAGAGACAAGTAGGACGGATGAAGTACCCGAACAACTAGAAACCTGCCCATCATGTGATCAACTTATCCAAGGAGAGGATGGGCATATGTGCATGGCCTGTAATGTGCTGTTTCATACGAACTGTATGACAAAAGACGGTGACCAACTTACTTGTTACCCATGTTTTGATGTCGTTAGGAAAATAACAGCCATGAACATCAAGTCCAACAATACAGAACATGAAGAAAGCCTAGATGATGATACAACATCTGTAAAAAGGACTTTCAACCAAAATGTCGGGCCACCAGCAAGTCAAGCGGTGGCAAAGAAAAAGCCATCTAACACTTGGCATGAAGAATAAGGTGCTAAAGAGGCCGAAAAAAAAAGAGATCCAAGCAGATGCTGGAACCCACAATCATTACTCACAACCAACAGTATGCCAATTCCGAAGAACAAACCAAACAAAAAGACTTAAGCCATCCAACACTGGACATGAAGAATAAGGTGCTAAACAGGCCGAAAACAAAAAAAAAAAATAAAATAAAAAGAGATCCAAGCAGATGCTGGAACCCACAATCATTACTCACAACCAACAGTATGCCAATTCCGAAGAACAAACCAAACAAAAAGACTTAAAAGATCGGGAGCTAAGATTAAGAAAAGCTGAAGAACAATTTAAACTGGAGGAAGAGATACTCAAAGAGGACCAATCGAAAATAACTCTACTAGTGACTAGATGTCAGTACTTAGAGGCAAGAAATACTGAACTTGAAGCCCTGGTAGTAACTCTGAAAAAACGAGTGGATGGACTTACCTTCCCTAACAGCTCGACATATCATCAACAACCTTTAGCAGGCAGTAAACACATAGAACAAGCACAAGATAAGCTTCAAGCACGGATAGCAATCATTCATGAAAAGATAACGGGGCTCATTAAGTGGAATCCCAGCTAGATTTGGTAACGAATTAGGGAAAACCTCAGACCACACCAATGAGAGTAAACGAGAATATCAACTTTGCTCAACAACAATATCCATCATTTCAAAGGCAAGAGCCATATGTAATAGCAACAAACTGGGGAATACCACAGTCCATGAAAGGAAGCGAGAATGGCATCCCTTTCCAACATTTAGAACCAACACAGCCACAGATATCAACTACAAGTTAGCCAGCAGGAACTTCCCCAAGAAAATATTAAGGAAAATAAACGATCGTCAAACCAGAACATCCCGCCTGGAGCAAACCTTGCAGAGGGCAGACGCCAACAATATCCCACTAGACGACATGAAAATAACCAAATAGCAGGTGAAACACAACTAATTACACCAACATTTTCACACACGCAGCTGATGGGAACTCAACTCAAGACACCCCAATCCATCTTCTACCAATACCATGCCAGCAAGTTCATATTCCAACTATAACACAGGCTTATTCTCCTTTGCTGCAAACCGTTCCACATATACAACCACATTAACAAAGGGACCACATCACTGTCAAAGATAGGAAACACCTAAATACAATAAATACCTCGATGCATGAGGAAAAACGGGCAGACAATCTGGACAACATCCTACCACCATTAACCATAGCACATATAGCCACTTCAATGGTACTGGTACCTATAACCAAGCTAGGCAAAGTGGCCAGAATACGCAAAACGGTCCATTTCCTCAACAGAATCATTTTTAGACTACACCAGCCTCTTGCATCAACAGCAATAACACAGAACCCATCCAGTCCAAACTCAAATTTAAAGGTGGTATGTTTCAATTGTAAGGGAGCGAAACCAAACTGGCACTCCATTGCACAGCTCATAAAAGACAACAATATCGTACTGCTTCAGGAGACATGGCTCTTCCAGGCTCATATTGATACAATTTCTGATCTTGAGAAAGACATCTGCTATGCAGGAAAGGGCGTTGATAAATATGAACAATTATCACCACAATACCAAGGGGATTTGGTGGCGTGTCATATGGAACCAACATTTAGATAATACAGTTAAACCGTTAGAGGATGGGAGAGAGAGAATACAGTGCATTAAAATGCAAGGCTCAACTAGTAGAGTGTTTCTCACTGCCTCAGTCTATTTACCAGCGATTGGGAGTCGTAACCATGAAGACGACTATACAGATACAATAGTTCAGCTACACGAAATAGTACAAAAATATCAAAGCACCCAAGAAATCATCATTGGAGGGGATCTGAATGAAGACTTAGCAAACGAGTCTAGGCATAACAAACGAAAAGACTATCTACTTCAGTTTATTTCGGAACTTGGGTTTATCTACAAAAATTCTGGCAAAACTTTTATCAGACCAAATGGGGAGAAATGCTCAGAGCTTGACTACTTCTATTTAAGATTAAGTCTAATGATCCTGGGATATCATCAGCAATACATCGGACCATTCCCGGATCAAAAGAGAGATTGAACAAGTCTTTACAAATAGAGACAAACCAACCAAACCCAATCAAAAGACAAACTTCTTATCAATTAAATGGGATAAAGTTGACAAAGATCTGTAAGAGGCTATGGTAAACAAGCACCTAGACTTGTTACTCAGCAAACCCCTTGAGACAATTAAGGATGCTAATGAGATGCTACATGAAGTACATGACATGCTTAAAGATGGGATGCATATAGACAGAATTTTTTTAATTACATCAGAAATCCGTGGAATAGTAACAGTAATACAGAGTGGGACGAGCTAGACAGAGAAAATTAAAACACAAGTTTTACTGGATATAACTAAACTCAAATCAAAGAACACTCCAGATGAAGTTATAACCCAAATTGAGTAGCACGCTAGGAGGATGATTTACCGGGTTCACAATGCCAGGAGTAGATTGATCCTCAAGAAATAGCAACAATTTCCATGAACCTGAGAAGGGGGGTAGGGTTGGGATTGTGGGACAGCCAATCTACACTGTTGTGCTCATGAATTTTCAATATGCTTTCAATTTTTCGCCCACCAATTGATCCTCAAGAGACATCGATATTTAAATATTCTGTGTCTAGAGACTAGAGTTAGCAGCGGTCGACAGTGGGGCTAAATATAGACAATTTGTACTTTTATCACATTCAGTTTTTATAACGGTTCTAATTAGAGACCATTCGTAGTGCGAAATTCTAGATTTTATTAGTGCTATTAACTTTAATTGCAGTGCAACACAGAAACAAGCCATAGAGCCAAATTTGAGATTTTAATGACATTTAATTTCAGAACAAGGCGGCCTATAGACATTCCGCGCTGTGAATTTTTAGATTTTATCATTAGATTTTATTATACTGCTACAGAGTCAGATCGTAGTGTGAAGGGTTTTCAGATTTTACCGTACTGAACTTTTAACCAGTCTAGTAGACCAACACATTTTTAGACTTTTAACTGCTAATTGAGAAACTTTTATTTGTGCAAAGGATGAGCCCAATGTATATAACCCTAAAGTATACCGATATGTACATATAAGCCAATTTGATAACTAACACTGCATTCCAGTGATCCAATCGGATCCGTACTAAATTGAATGGTAATGGTGTTATAAAGGAGGTGAAGGATTGTTTAACATTCAACTACACCGTTGGATGGTTGTCCTGGACAGGACGTAAAGATACACAAGAAGAAGAAGATTAATGGTAGATGACTAACTAAGATGTTCAATTATTTTAGTATCCTGTGTTTGAATGTCCCACCAGACCGATTAAATTGTTTTAATGCCGCATTTCATTCTTTGAGTTAAAAAATATGTCTACGGTAATAACTTTTTCGTGTTTTCCTTAAAGTTTTCAAACAGGGATCAAAATATTCTCATTCTATCTGAAAAGGGTGTATGTTATTTTTAACCCTCCAATCATCAGCGATTAGGAGCACTTTTGTCCCTACCATAAAAATGACGTCCTTATAGTTTATTGAATTAAACAGTTTTTTTTAATTACTTTGTATCAAATAAAACAGGAAATAGTTTTACTTTTGATGATGTTAGTTTCGCAGTTCAATCATGATGCTACGGATGACAAACGTTCTTCATAGGTCATGG
Organism: Limnoperna fortunei; assembly: GCA_944474755.1. NCBI lineage: Eukaryota > Metazoa > Mollusca > Bivalvia > Mytilida > Modiolidae > Limnoperna > Limnoperna fortunei. The sequence continues at coordinate 17,142,888 of OX104112.1, read as the reverse complement.
TGTGTTTGACCACGTGATGTAATGGCAAGACACTTGTATGTTTCTTTCCTTTTAAAAATGTTAACAATATCCATTTAAACTTTATTTAACAAAATTTTTGTATTGCTTTCTAAATATTTTATTTAGTACATGAGATAAACGGTTTAATAGATGTATCACGTATTGTTTACACTATCTCTTTCCTTATATGATAGAAATACTAAAAAGAAGCATCAGCTACCATACATCATTTAATTGTGTAATAAATGTATTGGAAAATGATTCATGAAAATAGTTGCATGAAAAATGTATCGGAACAATAAACATAAACCCATTTTCATGCAACTATTTTCATGAAATTTAAAAAAAAACTTTGTCTCGATGGCTACCAGGGCCGTAACTTATAAGAAGGCATGAAGGCAACATCCTCCTATTGCAAACTAGCAAAAAAAAATTGTGACCAAAAATAAAATAAAATGAAATAAAAGTAAAAAAAAGAGAAAATAGAGAGAAAGGAAGAGATAAAATAAAACAAATTATAAGTACAAATGCCATTGTTGTATTGTCTATATTCTATAAGTGTAATGAAGGGTTGAAAAATTCGCGATTGGTAATGATACACATGTATATTTTAATATGCGTTACGTACGGCAAACAATACAAAGATGAAAGAACAATGATTTAGTCTGCGGTTGTTTGGTGGAAGTTGATTTCAATTGATGTAAATCTTCGAGCTTTGAAATTAGATGAGATGGTGTCATGCGATGGCCTTCCATTCATTCGTAGGCAGGCATCCTTCGGTGCATGAGCCTGGGAATTCCCTATAGTTGCCGTCATTTGTACTGCTCAGTAATTATATTGATTATAGTTTGCAATAATGTAGGTAGTTCACAGAAACATTAAATAGCATGCATTTTTAACACCACAATCAGTAAACTCTAAGGAATTATTTGCATAAACAAAATATTTGTTGAAAACACAGAACCTATTGATGACCCCTCCTTTCCCCGTCTGCAAATCAATTAAGTTTTAGCACCTCCGCTCGGGTGAAGATAGTCTGAATGTTGTGATTTAGTTGAAGCATTTGTTCAGGCACGACCCTTGTCTGTATCGTTGTTAGACATACGGGAAAATGCAGAGAATACATTTAATAGTCTTTTTACAGGAGCATTCACAATTGCTGACGATAACGACGTCATAGGGCAAATGCTAAAGCTTTAACCATGGAACAACATTTTTATAGCGCTTATTGATTACATCATCAAACATCTAAACGACAGATTTCCTGACATCAGTACGCCAATACTCTATGGTTTTTATCTCTTACCTTGTTACTTTCCAAAACTGACCGATGAAATTATAGTCTCTATTGCTGATAAGTACAGAAACGATATTCCATACCTCGATGATTTGCCTCAGGAGATACACAGATGGAAAACTTTATCGTCCATTAAAAGTTTTTGATCTAAATGAACTTTAGAAGAAATGCTGAAGCACACTTTTTTTACCCTAACATTAACCGAATTTTTCTTCTTTTGTTCGCATTGCCTGTTGGGTCTTCCAGCTGAGAAAGGTCGTTTTCAGCGATGAGACGTTTAAAAACCTGGAACAAGTCTACAATGGCGGAGACCCGCTTATGCGGTTTGGCGATGCTACATATCCATGACAATTTAAGGAAAATAGACCCCATGAAAGTGTTAAAAAGATGGGACTTGTCAGGCATATAAAAATTGCGTTAGCATTTGAAAAAGGATAAAAGAATCCTCTGATTAAAATACTATCTTCTATGTTTCTTATTACGCCTTATCTCAAAAGTTGAGATTTGTTTTGCTCTTCCGCCCATCTTATTCGAATCCACAAGTAAATGTCAATAAATATTTTTTCTCAAATATCTAGTTTAAATGTCATGAAACCTTCTACTAGCTCAATACAGCACACATACATATAAACCAGAAAATAAAGTGCTTATTTCGTCAGTTAAATAAACTGAGCTATTTTATAATGAATTAAATAAACTAAATATACCACCTTTTCTGTGTGCATCTACGTTAAATTAATATCAAACCCAAGACAGTAAAATTGTTATAGTGTCTCAGTAAACAAAATTCAGAGTTTTATACACTAAACCCCCATCATAAAAACCAGTGGAAAGGAACCCAGGATTTACCACATAGCAGGATTTTGCACAAAAATGTGCTCAGCTTCGGGGGGGGGGGGGGCGCCACCCAGACCCCCGCCTCACTGCCTCCCCTTAGCAAAAACAAGCTAAATCCAACCTCACCCACTAAATCAGTTATCAATAAAAAATGTGAGCCTTTTTTATGCCTTATATGTTAAGGGGTTATTAACAATCCTTTAACATGCATTTTCATCGCAAAAAATTGTAATGTTTTCTTTGTATCTCAGAACTACTCAAGATGGCGGACATGCCGGACGACAGAAGAAACTAGCATACAAATTTTCTGATAAATGTGACTTCTGGATCAAACCTGTGGTTAAAAATGACTTTTTTAATTGTGCAATTGTTGCTTGCACCAGAAAAAAATGATATGCTATGGATTTTGTGGATTAAATAGATGGGAAAATCTAAAAAAAAACGTAAAACAGTGAAAAATCTACACTATCACCCTCGGGCAAGGCAAGTAAACAGTGAAAAATCTACACTATCACCCTATGGCAAGGCAAGTAAACTTAATAAAGTCAATATGTCGGGAACTAACAAATCTGAGCACATAAACAACACAGTTAATATACCGAATAATGATAATAGTTTACTTAGTGTCGTGTTTACTGCGGCAAATCAGACATTACAAGGGTTTAATTATCCGAATACACCATACACGCCATACCAACCACCAGGTCCTTATACAACACCAGCTGGACTATACACAGCACAGCCAGGTGCATTTGTGCTTCCTTCTCTATCCCCACCGCCGCCGCAGTTTTATGACAGATTGGACAAATTCATGAATGATGTAAACAGAAAACTTAATAAGTTGGATGTACTCGACGATTTATGTCTAAGAATGTCTGACCTAGAAAAATTTAGTAATAATTTAAACTCCGAGTTGGAGCAGGTAAAAAAGACAATTACATTGTAAAAAGATGGAGGCTGAAAACTGCTCAAAGCATATGGACGATATTGAGGGTAGAATGAGCAAGCTTCAGGACGATAATAGGTGGCTATACAATGAAAATTGTAAACTAAAAGAGTCAGTTCTAGATTCTCAAACGAGATCAATGAGAGACAATTTAATCGTTAAAGGGATACCAGAAACTGACGGACACGAAAAAATACAGAGGAAATACACTTCAAATTTATTGTAGTAAAAGTAAATACAGAGGAATGCACTTCAATTTATTGGAATTGAAAGCAAATTAGTCATGAGGTTTGCAATTTCAGGTTAAATATTGCAAGTTAAAAGTAATGTATTGTTAGGCTGTATCTATGTGCCCCCAGAAAACTCTAAAATATTTCAATAAAGAAGCATTTGATGAAAAAGAAAATGAATTCCAAGAGTTGTCTAAAAAAATGTATCATGCCCATGCACTTATTGGTGATTTTAATGCAAAAACAGGTGTTCTCAATAATTTTATTGTATCAGATTATACATTACTTGACATGTTCAGTATTGAAGATGATTCTAAAATTGATAATTGATTATCAAAACCTATGTTGAAACAATAGTAAATTAGTGTCAGTTTAAACCAAATAATTATGGCCATAAATGATTGAATTTATGTAGAAAACTTAATTTGTATATTACAAACTCTAGAATTGGTGAAAATAAAGGTATAGGGGCTAAAACATGTAAAGATGCAAATGTCTTACTATCTCATCGGAACATCACAGTTATTTCCCCTGATTATAAAATTTAAAGTTGAACTGTTTGAATCACTGTATTCCGATTGTCACTGTATGATCGATTTCATTTACCTGTTAATACTTCCAACACTGTGCGTTAATGGTGGTAACACCACAGGGTAGTGATATGCGTCTAGTACGACAGAGATCAAACATCTCTAGATTTCTGTTGTCGCTGGCCAGCCTACTTGTAGGTGAAAAGGGAGAGTCGAGTGCGTAAATCTTTCCCTACCAGTACATAGCCTCTACACTACTTAGACTCATTCAGTGCCTCCTCGTGGCAATGCACGGTAACTTGGGTCTCGCACTCAAGGCTAAATTGAAGAGGATCTCGGAGTAGCAAGGACCCTAGAGGTGCATAGTGCAGGCCCACCGGTGTGTGGACACGTTCTGGCTCTCACCAACCTTGCCCCAGCTATGGGTTAACTAGTATAACTGCCTTGCGATTAGACTATTAAGTCAAAGGCTATGAAAGTAAATCCAGACAAAAAATCCGGGTAGATAGAACTCGTTAGCAACTGCGCTCTTCTAAGGGGAAACAACCCCTACAGAAAAATTGCCGAGTCCAGGGGGTTAGGCGTAGGGTTAATCACCCAACCCTGGAAAAACCAGCTGATTACAGAAACGACCTTTGAAGCAATTACTATTCTTTCTCGTCAACGACTTGAGGAAGTACAACAAAACAAAAATAGAAAACAGCGTATGACGCGAAGGCCGATGGAGCTGTTTTCAGCCAAACAATCAACAAGAATAGGCACCTGGAATATAAGAACCTTATGTCAAACAGGAAAGAGTATACAACTAGCTTAAGAAATGGATCGATATGAAATTGAAATTTTAGGCCTCAGTAAAGTCAGATGGTACACATCGGGCATGACCACTTTAAACTCTGTATATACCATCATATACTCAGGAAACATAAACCAAGATGATCCACATGAGAAAGGAGTTGGATTTCTGATTACAAAAACCTATACAAAAGCACTTCTAGAATAGAAATCCAGTTTCACCAAGAATAATTAAGCTAGATTTAATTCTTGTTTCCAAAAAACCACCATTATTCAAGATTATGCTCCAACAAACGATGCAGATGAAAATTATAAGGAAGATTTCTACCACCCCTTACAAACAACCGTTGACCATATACCAAAAAGAGATATTTTAAAACTAATGGGGGATCTAAATGCAAAAGTAGGATCCAATAGAGAGGGAAAAGAAAGAGAGATAGGACCACATGGCATAGGTAATATGAACAAAATGGGGAATTATTGTGCCACTAATAACCTAGTTATAGGAAGGCCTTTTTTCCCCACAAGAAATGTCACAAAGCTACCTGGGTGTCACCAGCAAGAAATGTCGAAAAGCAGATAGACCATAATGCCACATCTCGAAGATGGATGTCATCACTCCAAGATGTTAGGGCTAAGAGGGGAGCCGATGCAGCCTCAGACCATCACTTAGTCGTTGGTAAAGTACAACTGAAACCCCTTGCTCAGAAAAAAGTGGAAATCAATAGAAAAAAGTTCGATATAGGAAAGCTCAAAAATCAAGTAGTAATAGAAAGCTTCCAACTTAACATCCAAAACAGGTTTACAGCTCTTGAAGACTATGGAGCTCAAGACAACAGTATTGAAAATATCTGGCAAAAAACTAAAGACGTACTGATTACAACATGTGAAGAAACCTTAGGATATGTACAGCAAAAGCGGAAAATCTGGATGTAAGACGAAACTTGGGTAAAAATTGAAGAAAAGATAAAATGCAAACAAAATATTCTAAATGCCACCACAAGACAACAAAAAAAGACAAATCCAAAATCTTTATTATGAGAAAGACAAGGATGTAAAAAAGGGATTAAACAAAGACAAAAGAAATTACGTAGAACATCTGGCAAGAGAGGCAGAAACAGCTTGTGGCAAAGGTGATATTAAGTCCCTTTACAATACAACCAGACTACTTAGTGGTAATACATACAACACCAGCCTAAATGCATGCACCTGTTAAAGACAAAAACGGTTCGAACATTACAAAATCAGAAGATCAATTGAACAGATGGCAAGAACATTTTCAAGAGGTGTTAAATCGGCCCCTCCTACAAACCCACCTATCATAGAAAAGAGAGATGATATAAACATAAACACGGGGAAGATTACAAGATCTGAAGTAACTGCAGCTATTAAACATTTAAAAAATGGAAAAGCTGGAGGAATTGACAACATCCCACCAGAAGCTATGAAGGCAATGAATAACATATGCATTGAAAAATTTCTAAATCTTTTAAATAAAATATGGGAAGATGAGTGTTTAACAGCAGACTGGAGTATGGGAATATTGGTAAAACTGTCAACTATCTCATCGCCACCAAGACTCACAAAACCAAGCTTCCAACCTCGAGTCAGCTGCAAAAACGTAGGACTCTACATCAATTATGCTTAAACAAAATCAATGAGAATAAATGCCAATCAACAAAACAAAACAATAACTAGAGGTGCAGAAATCGACGACATTCAGGAATTCACCTACCTGGGAAGTGTCATCAGTACAACAGGTGAGTTGGCACTGATGAAGATATCACAGCGAGGAAAAAGAAAGCACAGCAGGCTTTTGCTGTATTTAGACCAATCTGGAAAAGCAAAGCTTTGAGAACATGCACAAAATTGAGAATCTTCAATACAATTGTGAAGTCCATCCTTCTCTATGGATCTTAAACTTGGAGACTAAGCACAGTCACTAAAAAGACATTACAGGTTTTCTTAAATAGGTGCCTACGAAACATCATTGGAATAAAGTGGCAAAAAAAATCAGAAATGAAGATCTATGGAAACGTACAAGAGCCAATTGAAAGAACAATAATAGAAAGACGGTGGAAATGGACTGGTCTCGCACTGAGAAAGAACAACAACAATGTGACCAAACAGGCACTAGAATGGAACCCAAGGACATCGTAAAAGAGGCCGACCAAAGAACACCTGGCGTAGGGATCTAACATCCGACCTACAGAAGATTGGTAAAACATGGGGAGAGGCAAGAACAACAGCCAAAGACATGAAGAAATGGAGAGCAGCAGTGGTCGCCCTATGTCCCCCGTGGGACGAAGTGGATTAAGTCAAGTAAGTCACTTCCAACACTACTAATCCTCCAAATCAATTGTATGTTAAATGGAATAGTAAGAAAACAAATAACTTTGTGAATTATGTTCATGAGGATCAAAACGGAGTTAAACTAGTTGTGCTGAACGAAATCGATAGTTTTTCATCGAGGCATGTTATACAACAGAGTGATGTGAATAGTATAGTTAATAAAATAGCAGATAATTTTATAGATGCGCTGCGCAGGAAACATTTGGCAAATTTTATGGTAGTCAAAACTTAAAAAAACATAGAAACTCAAAACCATGGTTTAATAAGAAATGTGCAGTAAATAGGAAACAATTTCAAAAAGGGCGGAAACGATATAGCTTTGTGAAAAATGCCGAAAATAGGCAAAATATGCCTCAATAAGTAAAAATTATAATAAATACACCTTAAACTCTGAATATGCTAAATATCAACATGCCTTCGCCAACAAATTAAGGTATACTTCTCTAAAAGACTCGAAATACTTTAGGAAAATACTGAATAGTGTACGAGAAAATGTTAAAACAAATAATAGTGATACAGATATTGAGACACTATACAATCACTTTAAAAACCTTAATGATGATGTAGATTTGACAGATTGTACGGAACTAAATCTTAACTTCGATAATATTCCGGAAGACGCTCAAAACTTTTTGAATTGTCCCATCACTAAAGAATAAATCCAGAAGGTAGTTAAACATCTCAAAAATGGCAAATCGCCAGGAGACGACGATATTTTAAACGAAAATATAAAATACACACGAAATGACCTTACGTATATTTATGTTAGATTATTTAACATTCTTGACACAGGCGTAATTTCCGATGGATGGTGTATGGGTATATTGACCCCTATCTTTAAAAATAAAGGACTCCGAAGTGACCGCGCAGCATACAGGGGAATAACATTAAATTCCTGTTTTAGAAAAAACATTTACGTCTATTCTGAATACTGGCTTAAATGATTTAGCAGATCACATTGAACATATTTCTAAATGTCAGGCAGGATTTTGAAGGGGGTTTTCTACTGTTGACAATGTTTTTGTCCTCTTTTCTTTGATCTCTAAATATTTTTCAGCTGGCAAAAAGCTTTTTGCACTTTTATTGATTTTAAAAGCGTATTTGACACTCTATGGAGAGCGGGTTTAAGGCAAACACTGATACGATCAAATATTACAGGTACAACTTTTGCTGTAATATATAATATGTACAAAAACATTAAATCATATGTAAAATATGGAAATGAATGTTCAGATGTCTTTACCTGTAAAATAAGGGCGAAGCAGGGAGAGAATTTATCTCCATTTCTTTTTTCATTGACATTAATAATATAGATAGCTTGGAAAAGTTTGATGACCTATGTCAAAATGAATTAAATATGTAAATGAAAATATTTCTGTTGTTGTATGCTGATGATACGGTATTGTTGTCAGAAAGCGCTAATGGCCTGAAAAACGCTCTAAATATTTTTGAACAGTATTGTGAAATGTGGAAACTAAAAGGTGAATACAGAAAAAACTAAAATCGTGGTCTTCAGTAAGAGAAAATCCACTCAAAGTTACAAATTTAAACTGTTTTGTCATGATATTGATATCCAAAACTCTTATTCATATTTTGGAATTGTCTTTAATTATAACGGTAGTTTTTGTACAGCAAGAAACAAATTGCACGAACAAGCACAGAAATCTCTATATGCTTTGTATTAAAAAATTTAAAATATAAATATACCTGTAGACCTACAATTAAAACTTTTCGACGCATTAGTGACGCCTATTTTATTGTACTCATCTGAGGTCTGGGGTTTTGAAAATAAGGAGACTATTGAAAAAACGCATTTACAGTTTTGCAAAAAAATATTAAAAGTTCCTACCAGTACCCCAATCTACATGGTCTATGGGGAGCTGGGACGATACCCACTAGAAATTGTTATAATGCAAAGGATGGTATTGTTTTGGAATAGCCTACTTCTGAACAACAATTAACTGTCATCTATTTTACATAGACTAATGTTAAATCTACACGAAAAGAATCCACAGAAATGTAAATAGATATATGTAAAATCTATTTTGAATGAGTGCGACATGAGTTTCATGTAGGACAATCAGATTCCTCTCAATAGATCTAATCTTAAATCTATTATTAAACAAACACTTACTGATTAGTTTATTCAGCGTTGGTTCTCGAAAACAAAAAAATACTTCTCGAGGTTATTTTTACTCATTGTTTAAAAGTAAGTTTACGTTAGAACCATACTTGATGAGACTTAATACAGCAGATAGAATCATCATTACAAAAATTAGATGTTGTAATATTAAATTTCCCATTGAAATAGGCAGATGGGCGGGTATTCCAAGAGAAAACCGAGTTTGTAGTTAGTCAGGATAAAATAAGCGATGAATTTCACTACATGTTTGAGTGTAAGATGCCGCAAATTAAAGACCTCCAAATTAAATACATACCACTCTATTACAGATCAAATTAAATCAGAGTAAAAATGAATAGTCTCTTTTCAATTTGTAATGTTCCCTTATACATAAAAATATCAATTATATTTCTTAGAAAGCTGATAAAATAATAAGTGATTTTATACATACATGTTTGTATGTTAAATGTATTGTGTATTTTCTGTATGTCTCTGTTGTCAGGTTTGTCATCTGATATTGAAAACTGTATTATTTTGTCCTCTTGTACACGTTTGTGTATGAGTGAATAAAGCATTGTCTTTTCTAGTCTTGCACTTCATTTAACATAAAATTAATTTAAGTATTTATGATTTAATATATGACCAAAGATTGCATGTGAGCAAAAACGCTTAATTTAGTTTAAGCAGTAAATAAAGTTTGTTAACGAGGACTGTTCCAACTAAAACTAGTTCTATACAAATGTTTATTAGATTATTAGTCAATTACAAGGATTTTTTGAATCGAAAATCCGAGACGCTTGCAGGACTTTATGTCATATCAAAACCTACGGTAATCGTTTTAAAATATGTTTGTTTTGTTTGTTTGATATTTGTTTAACGCCACTTCAGCAATTTTTCAGCTATATCATGGCGTCCAGTTTTTATTGGGTGATGAAGCCGGAGTACCCGGAGAAAACCCCCGACCTGTGGTAGAAAAACTGGCAATCCATGTCAATTAAGATTGGAGTCGAGTGCACCCGGCCTGCAGTGAGACTCGAACTCGCAACCTCAGTCTTGACAGACCACGTGATCAATAATAGACGAACTACCTTTACTACTCGGCAACCGAGGCCCCTTTTTAAAATACGCTTTTGTGGTCTACACGCTGTATATATAACCTCTGTTTTGCAATGGAGTCTATGCAAACACATGATCAAGGTTCAATACGTTATATGTGAATTTGCTGGGTTTGTAACCAACCTGAATTCGCCCTTTTCTAAACACGGTATCAATAGGTCCCTAGTGTATTTTTCTTTCAAATTTAATATGTAAACCACCCACAAAACCTGTAAGACAAAACCCAACAGCATTTGCAAAAGCATGTAAACAACAATCAAACAAAAACGAATTTGTCCATTTTTGAACCTGCAGACTTTTTTACCATTTGCATACATTTGTTATAATTGTATTTCTAATGAAGTAGGAGGTTTTTTTAAAACATGCTGTCCAATAAATATGCCTCATTTGTTTATATTTGTATTGATGTTACCAGGTGATTATGACCCATGTGGAGGATTTCTACTGATAAACCAAATATCTAGATTGATCGAAACCCACTTACAATGCATTTTGGAAACTGGATATATCGGAAAACTGTTTAGATATAATATAATGAACACAACCCATGATATCTGAATAAACCCATCTAAGATTAACATTTTTGTCTGATTGATTTCATGTAACAATCCGACATGATTTCTACTTGAACCGTTTCTGTAGAAAATTCCACTTTACTTTTTTAACCAGTAAATTCAGAGATGAAATGCATGCGTTAGTTTCTCGCTTTGTGCTAGCAGCTCGATGTGTATACGCAGATCTACCATACCAAAGAGGGCCTCGGTGGCCGAGTGGTTAAGGTAGTTCATTTACTTGTGATCGCGTGGTCTGTCAACACTGAGATTGGGGGTTCGAGCCTCACTGCGGACTGGAACCGTTCGACTGCAATCTTAGACACGCCATGTCCAGTAAAAGTTAAGCACGTTTATTCAAATACAAGTGAAGCATGTGCGTCGAAAACAAAGTTAAATACTTCCAGAAAAATACACGTTAAACATACTAAACACGTTTTGTGAAATACAAGTCAAACATGTTAACACGTCGAATCAAATATAAGTCAAACATAATAAACACGTTCAATAAAATACAAGTCAAACATGTTAACACGTCCAATCAAATACAAGTCAAACATGTTAACACGTCCAATCAAGTACAAGTCAAACATGTAAACAAGTCTAATCAAATACAAGTCAAACATGTTAACACGTCCAATCAAGTACAAGTCAAACATGTAAACAAGTATAATCAAATACAAGTCAAACATGTTAACACGTCCAATCAAATACAAGTCAAACATGTAAACACGTCCAATCAAATACAAGTCAAACATGTAAACATGTCCAATCAAATACACGTCAAGAATGTAAACACGTCCAATCAAATACAAGTCAAACATGTAAACACGTCCAATCAAATACAAGTCAAACATGTAAATACGTCCAGTTAAATACAAGTCAAACATGTTAACACGTCCAGTTAAATACAAGTCAAACATGTAAACACGTCCAATCAAATACAAGTCAAACATGTAAACACGTCCAATCAAATACAAGTCAAACATGTGAACACGTTCAATCAAATACAAGTTTAACATCTTAAACACGTCCAGTTAAATACAAGTCAAACATGTTAACGCGTCCAGTCAAATACAAGTTTAACACGTCCAGGTAAATACAAGTTAAACACATCTTATCAAATACATGTTGAACAAGTCCTGTTAAATACAAGTTAAACGGAGTTTTGCAGGATTTTACAATTTGAGCATTTTACCGCATATCAAATTCCCGCGATCCACCCTTTCGGTCAACTTTGAAAAATTTTTCCTTTTATAAATATAATAAAGTTATATATTAATGATTTTGCTATAATATTGACTAGATTAATATATTAACCAGTTTTGACCGGATACTATAGGATAAACAAAAATTCGTAGAAAAGAGTTCAATCGTATTCAATTTTAGTAAAAAATACCTTCAAGTTTTAAATGTTTTAAATCAAGATAATTAAACTTATTTTATATTTCTTGTGTATAAATTTCTATTATCTTTCATTATCCGTTTAAATTACATCTATATGTTTATCCGTTCACACGCTTTAGAAAAAAATATTCCAAAAACCGCTTCTGGTTGTTCCACCCTCACGCTAATTATGGATGTCCGGGAAACAGTCGATGTACATGTATAATAACCTCTCAGCTAACATAAATAAATAAAAGTATAAAGGCACATTGTCCAATTTTCAAACATTAGCTATCAGTCAATATAAGAAAATCGGAAAGCCAGAGTGATTGTAGTTAAGATTATATCATTTATTTTCATACACAAAAATATCTAAAGATACCATTTGTATATAGTTAAATCAGACCCGTGTCGAATAATCCGCTATTTTGTCTGTTACAGTGCGCTCGGACGTACCACACTTCCTTCAAAGTCTAAAAAAGCGTCGGACTACATGCAGTTTAGTACAACGCAGACAAATAAAACATAAAGAAAAGCTTTTCATACATTCACTCACATGTTAATTATACATGTACCAGTATTTATTTTAGAAATTTAAATTTGTCTAAACTCAAAAATCCACTGCCGTTAGTGGTTTAAGAACATCGTGTTCATGCAACGACAGCATCAGTTATGTTATAAACATACGTCATCGATTAATAATGAATTAGTTATATTTACAATTTTAAATAAAGGGTATTATGAATAATTTAGTCTACCTGTTTTGTTGTTATTGTCGTTTTCAGTTGTTACTGGTTTCCTTTTTGCTTGTTTATTGTGTTTGGTAAGGACGTAGTTATTAGGTTAACCGGTCTTTCTTTACAGTTTCACTCTAGCTGTTGTTTATCATGAAGATACGGGGCAAAAACTACAAAGGTTCGTACACAATTGTTATAAATGGACAACAACCCTTATTAGGATTCATTAGAAAACTTTTAGACAATAAAATAATGTGTAGGACTTGTCATTCTAATTGTTTTTGATATCTACAGTTTTATTTTAGGTATAACAGTTTTTGATTTCTAAATCAAAAACAAGTAATTTTGTCTTTAAATCCTATATGGAGTCATCTGACATATAAAGAAAATTATAGATCTTGTATTTCTAATCATTTTTACAATAAACAGTTTCAAATATCTGTCATAACTTTTAAAAACTGAAAATTTAAGAAAAGATTGGTGTTTGCCGGGCAATACCCATATAAGAAGTGGTCAGACAATTCTGGACCAACTACGTCATGCTAATCATTCAGCAACTAACAATGTCAATCTGGCTGTTATAGTTTTCAAGTTTTATTTTAAAGACTGAAAATTTGTCCAAAAACCCGTAATTTAAGGACCATAACTCCAGCAGGAAAATATTGCATTATTATTAATTATTAACATTTGTAGAGCTTGAGGCTTTGACAAATTGGTAACATTTTTTTAATCTATTATACTTTTTGAGACATTGACCAAAAATGAGTATTAACCTATGTGTTTTATTTTAATTAAAAGCAGCCATCTTTGACCATTGCTCAATACCCTCGATATTAATTTCAAACAAGGAACCTTAAAGATGATTGGGGTCAAGTTTGAAAAAAAATGGCCAAGTGTTTCTGATGATTTTGTTTATGGACGACGGACGAACGACATCTGACAGATGCAAAGTGATGAGAAAGACTCACATGGACCTTCTGTAGGCGCAGATCCATATATTATTTTTTAGGGCTTTGAAGGTCTACGTGCCACATAGCACTAGTAGGGGTCGGGGGATCGGGGTCTTTGTTCCTTGCATACTAGAAGATTTTAACCAATTTTGATAATTAAAAGTATCAAGAAACGTTTTGACTTTAAATTCGTCATAACGTTTTCAATTTTTGATCGAAGTTACGCGAGGCTCCAGGAGTGGCCAATTGTACTTGTATCCGCGACTGTTCAATCAATGTGAGATAAAATGACTCGTCAAATTTGCTCGATTAAATATGCTGAAACTTTTTCACCAATTCATTTATATTTCCTTCCAGTTTTCTTTACTATTTTTGTCACATTAGAGCTCTTTACATGCTATGGTTTACCCATATATATATATAAAGGGGTCCTGTTGGATTAAGGGAGGAGAACCATGTAAAAACCCCAAACTAGACACGAAAACGATCAATCCTTGTCAATTTAGCTCGAGTCCACTCTGCACCCAGTAAGTGTTAAAGTTGTACACTACGTGTTGACACTCTGATGAGTAATAGGTGATTACATTAACCACTCGGCCACCATGACTGAGACCGTAAAATATACGTCTTTATACGTTGCATGTTTTTCAATGATTGGGTTTCACACCACTTTTACCTAGGAGGAATAAATACACTAGTTATCGTCGTATTATCTGTTTTTTTTTTACTAAAGTGCAAATCCGGATTTGTTATTTTTATATCAAAATTTGACGTTCTGCTTTTACGTCCATATCGGTCGAAGACTGGCCGTATTATGGGAACACCCGTCGCGCTCGGGTGATGTCCGCTCTCTAACGCGAACAGTGGTTGTCTGATCTTCATTAAACTTAGGGAAAATGTTTATGGCATAATATCTCGACCGAGTTCGAAAACCAGCCAAACCACTTCAGCCACTTCAGAGTTATGGCCATTTAGTAATAAAAAATGGCAAATTTACCTTGTCTGCTCTCTAACTTGAACAGTTGTTGTCCGATCTTCATGAAACCTAGAAAAAAATGTTTAATTGCATAATATCTCAGCCATGTCCGAAAACCATCTAAATCACTTCAAACAGTTCAGAGTTATGACCCTTTATTTATCGAAAAAAAGTCAAATTAGCCTTAACCGCTCTCTAACTCAAACATATGGTGTCCAATCGTCATGGAACTGGGAGAAAATGTTTATGGGCGTAATATCCCGAACAAGATTGATAACCAACCAACTTGCTTCAACCATTGTTGAGTTATGGTCCTTTATTTTTTGTGCAAAAAATTGCAAATTTTCGACGGGCGTATTTTGTGGCACTTTGGCTCTTCCATTATATCACTTAAAGTATGTTAATTCATCAGAGGACAAGGAGGTCGATACTTTGTCTGAGTGGGTAAAGGCCTTGAGGTCATTGATTCAAATAAGAATAAGTCGTTTAAAAAGGTCTATGAGTACTAAAGCATCATCAGAAATCTTGATGCTCTTAAAACTTTGTCCGACATTCATGACAAATATGTTGTTGTGCCAGCAGATAAGGCCCCTAACAATATCATTTGTATCTGCAAAAACATTACATAAAGTGTTTAATTAGTTAGGCATTGATAGTTCACTAGGCAATCCTACTTACACATTAACTGCACTTTTAAAAGAGGAGATTATTGAAAATCACAAATCGGTATTGGCATCCTTTGATCTCAAAATCAGAGTCGAAGATTGTGATCTCCCTTTATTGTATTGGATTTCTAAACTTCATAAAAATCCATACAAACAGCGTTTCATAGCAGGATCGTCTAAGTGTACTACCAAAACACTATCGCAACTCCTGACCACTATTTTAACAACAGTAAAAACGGGACATCAAAAATACAGTAACATTTTCTACTCCAGAAGTGGAATAAATGAAATGGATATATTTTAAAAAATCCAAAAGACCTGATAGACATCTTGAGGTCTGGATCTCTTTCCCATTGTATCAGTATTAAAACATTTGAATTTTCAACACTCTATACGGCCATCCCTCATACACTGCTTAAAACCAGGCTAAAAGATCTTATAAAACGCTGCTTTTTCAAGAAAAACGGAAAGAGACGATATAAATACCTGGTAATTAGTCATGACAGATCTTACTTCGTCATCAATAACTCCAAAGCTAATACTAAATATACTGATGACCAAATCTGTTACATGTTAGATTTTCTAATTGACATGTTGTCAATATATTCGTCATGTTTGGAGGACATGTTTTTCAACAGACTGTTGGTATTCCAATGGGTACTAATTGTGCTCCTCCCCTCGCCGACCTGTTTTTGTACTCCTATGAGGCTGAGTTCCTACAAGGCCTACTGAAGAGGACTCTGGCCCAGACCTTTAATTTCACATTCCGCTATATTGATGATGTTTTGTCCATCAACAATGCTAAATTTGGTGACTATATACATTCAATTTACCCTAGTGAGCTTGAAATTAAAGACACCACCAATGCACTAAGATCAGCCTCTTACTTAGATCTACTTCTAGAAATATACTCAGGAAAACTACAAACTAGCCTCTACGACAAGCGTGATGACTTCAACTTCCCAAATGTCAACTTCCCGTTTATCGACAGCAACATTCCAGCAGCTCCAGCGTATGGTGTGTACATTTCACAACTTATACATTATTCCAGATCCTGCGATCGTTATTCAGATTTTCTAGACCGATCACTGCTGTTGACTGCTAAACTACTCAAACAAGGGTTTGTTGTACCTAGGTTGATGTTATCTCTCCAGAAGTTCTATGGTCGGCACCACGACTTAATTGATCGTTACGGGAAATCAGTGTCTCAAATACGATCTGACATTTTCGCTGAGTCATAGGTAGTGTTTCCTATTCCTGGATTTGACTTTTCCCTAGACAAGACAATGAGTAACTCGACGGGTGTATATTTAGAGGCAGGCACTGCTTACTCGTCCGAAGCACCTGAGTGCACCCATGGTTTTTTTTATTGGGTTCGGATTACTCTCTTTATGTGTTTTATGTTTTTGATTTTTGTGTTGTGTTTGTCTATATCCGGATTTGTAACTGTCCTTTGGTTTTTGGCTCTTGTTGTTCGGTCGGTTTTCTTTGCTACTTTCTATTGCATTTGTTGCTCAACTGGGCTGTAAGTAAACTTTTATCATATCTGGGCATATGCCCTCTATCGTCCGTTGTCGTAAATCTACTTTGAAATCACGTTGACGAGCACATACAGTAAATAGCTACTGATACGAAATAGGGGGCAGGGGTGCTGAAGCATTATAATTGTGTCTATATTTTGTTAACAAATTGTTAATGGAACTTTATGAAATCTTTTACATACTATGTTATACAGTGATGCAAGGACAGTCTATATTAAAGGGATATGTCACTCTCAAAGCTAAATCTATATGACAGTCAGATATTCTTTGCCACATATGAAATTTACCGTGTCCGTTCCGTTCGGTTTCAGATATTAATATTCCGCTATTTTGTTGACAGTGTGCTTGAAATTTTCTCCCGAAATTGGTTATTTCACGAGAATACACTCAGTAAAATAAGAATAAGAATTTATTTTCTATAGTATGTTTTGATTTCGTCAAATCTAATATTGAAATCTTAATCTCTGTGTGATTTCAACAAACTTTTGATTTTGTAAAAAAAAATATAAATAGTCCTATGCATTAGACTGCCTACATGTAGGTTTTATGTGTTTTTGCTTGAATTTGGAGGATTGGAAATGTGTTGATAGTCGGGACAACTTTTTCTGCCTTGGCTACATACACCCACTTGTATATGCCATAACTTCATTACCCTTTGTGTGGTTTCAACCAACTTTGTTTTTTTTATGAAAATGTACTAATAGACGTGTGCATTAGACTGCTTAAAAGTATGCTTTATGTGTTTTTGAGTGAATTTGGAGGAATAGAGTTTGTAAAAATATACCAGTGCCAGACACAAATTACTTGTATAAAAATTCGTATTCCAGTATACTACCGGTAAACAAATTCACATGTGTTGATAAACCAGAATATTGTTGGTTATTTACAATAATGACATGTTTTCATTATTTGGAAAGAACTGATAATATCCTCCGATACATTTGCTTGTCCCATTTAACAATTTAGTATGAACCATTTTCTATTTTGATCGCTGCAGGTCCAAAATGTTGCGTCTTTAGGTAACGAAACCATATAATTTCTCAATTAATTAGAGTGACGACATCTATTTTAGTTAGATTTATCACTTCAAACTTTTAATTTTGACTTCATACTGTGTATTACAAAGAAAATAATAGAGATTGCTTTTCTATATAGCCTTGGTATCATCCCAAGACGCAGTTAAGGGCTAATATGAGTCGAAGCACGATAACAGGCCAATAAAGAGAAGGTCAATATGACGGCAATCAAACTCATGCCTATGTTGACATAGTAAATGATTAACCATTTTAATCTGCTAAATTTGCACTACACAGCCTCAGAGCATACAGAACACTAATTTATTATATTAATTATTTTAAAAGTAGCTTATAGCTTATAACGATTTATGCAGTAAACGAAAAAAATGCTTACACTAACAAAAACAATGTTTGGATTGTCGTCCTTGAAATTGAACACACTATTCTGCATAATGGCATGACAATCTGATCGCCAGCATCGACAGTATATGGCATCGTTCCTCTCTTTGTTTTTCTAATATCCAAACGCCTCGCGGATCAAGACCTTCCCGCCGGGAAAGAATCTTGAATTCTTGTAGCGCAGAAGAAAAAAATCACATTTTGGTGGGTATGGAAAGGCCAACCCATGGATATGTCCAGGCATTAAAGCAAACCTTATGAATTAGTAGATTGTAAATATTTCTATTTTTCAACAGGACTGAAAAATATGATTTCAAGAATTGTTTAGTTTTATTCATTACAAAAACCTTTCTCCCCTAAATGGGACGATTCAAAGTGAAAGGAAGTCGTCCTTAGTTTGTACAATGTCGCCGCAACCTCCAATGCTCACATAGATTTTATAACAAAAGGCGGAATGTTGCATGTTTGAATTACATTAGAAGGCTTCACATCGTGCCAACATACATTTTTTCACCCTGAGTCCTCGTTATTTGTTCATTATGGAAATATACGCTATCAAAAGACGATTGTATATTACAATTACAAAGTTTATATAAACTGTGCATATTTCTGAGGTGAAATATAGTTTATTTTTCATTTCAATTACATATATGGCAATGAAACGGATGTGTTTTTGCGTATCAATGACAACAACCCATTGTTCATTAAATCGAACACTCTTTTTGGTACATATAATCCGTAACATAGCAGAATGATATTGTATAGTTTTCGTTAATTCGAAAGTTAAATGATTAGTAGGAATAGCTTGAACAGTAAGATTTGATCGAACATATACAAATAAAATATCTAATATGTACCTAATTAATGTTAACGTTCACTACATTATGTTTTTTGCCATATTCTAGAAACCAAAAGCTAAATTCCTATTTAATATTTGCAGGAACAAAATGCTGCATTGGGATTTGTTTAACACAAATGTTTAAGAAAAAAGTCATACTTTATTGTCGTTTTAAGTGAATATAATGTATTCAGCATTAAATTATTTTATCGAAGGAAGACTGAGTAATATAGTTGTTGGTTGTTGTTGCGTTCCGCTCTAGTATTCCTTAAACAAATGATTGGTGATTTGTTAAACCTGTCCTATATAGAAAAACCTAATCGAGGTTTGGTCTTTTTGAAAATCTTCTGCAAGGAGCTGACAGGAAAAATGTCGGTTTGGCAATCTAAATTTTTTAATCCTTATTAATCTTCCATTCAACAACACGTCTTCGGAAGAAAAATTTGTTTAATGATCTTCCAACCCCAGAAATCTCGAAAAATGTTATTTTGTTTCAGGATGGTTTAACAATTTCATCATGGAGCTCCCGACATTTTATCAATATCTTGTAATTCTAGTTTCATATTTCCCCTAAACAATAATAATAATAATGTTATGGACATATTAATACGATTATATCATTTCTATTCAAATAAAAATAGGAATAAAGCCCTGCTTCCCTCCTTCACGGTCACAGCTTTTTTTGACAGTAAACAAAAAAAAACATGAATAAAAGTGATGTCAAGAATCTGGACTAAAATACTAAATGGTTGAACCATTGGCGATTTATTAGGAAAATACACTTGTGCTATATATAATGGATGTAGTGTTGTGGATTATATTATTGTTTCTAATATATATTTAATATTGTTGCTGATTTTACATTATTTCACTTCTTTACCAACCATTGTATGATTAGTTCATTGTCAACAAATTTTCAGGTAAAGAGCAGCTTTTAAAATTCATTGGAACCACTTTCATGTAAATTTATATCGACGAAAGAATCAGTTGAACTGTATTCCCAGAATATAAATAGCATTGAAAGTAAACAAAAACTTGATACATTTGTGACAACTAAATTTAATGACATTAATTTGTCTACTGATTCCTTAACCACAACTTTACAAGAAAATGCCAGAAATTTAGCTAAAATTTTTAAACCCTCTAGCAACATTAAAAATAAAAAAAAACCAAACAAACAAAAAACAAACAAACAAACAATAAAACTAAAACTAGACACTGGTTCTCAGAGTCATGTAAAGATCTCAGGAACACAGAAAAATTATGAAAAACTCGTAAATAATTTTTCCGGAAAAGATGAATAAAGGAAAAAATTCTATTCATTTAGATCAAAATACAGACGTCTTTGCAAATTTGAAGAAAAGTCATAAAAACAAAATTTGTTCTGTTTTACGTAACGACTGTGCTAAGGTCCAAAAGTATTTTGAAACATGATAAATAAACTTGAAAGGGAATCAGCTGGTCGAATTGATGACGCTGATATTCCAAAGGAAGAATTCATATCATTTTACAAAAAAACTAAATAAAGCTGACACTGCATATAGTAATGAACAACAAAATATCACTCAGGAATTTGAGACCCTAAAATCAAGTATTAACTTCGCAGTCTCAGGTGAGTCGAACAATGAAATCACCTGTGAGGAGATAATAAAAGCAATTAAATTACATAAAAATGGTAAAAGTGCATCATCAGACCTAATCTCTAATGAAATGCTGCAGAATAGTACCACAGCATTAATAAAACCACTCTGTAAACTTTTTAATTTGATCTTTTCACATGGTATCTTCCCTAAATCTTAACCATGTACTGTACCATGAGTTTGTGCAAATAAATATTTGTATTCGTATTTGTATTTTGTCCACATTTCCTTTTAACATGAATTATTGTTTTGTATTCACAGGAATGATTTCACCTTAATGTTCTGAAACCATTTATGTTAAAGGTACAAGTCATACCGGACCCAGCTTAACTAAGACTGGTTACATAATTTATTGAACTACCCGGATCAGTTTCATTTTACATTTCTTTTATGGTAACCGTTGTTTTTGCAACAATTTACGATATGGCCAGTTAAAATAAATGAATTACATGCATCTCCGGCAATTTTTATTATCAAAATAATTTAACATCTTATTTATTGGATCACGTCAGCTGGGCGTCTATAGTTTTGCGTTTTAGAGGCCCAGACTTGATTTAACACTCAGTGGGCACCGGACTACCTGTTTAATTCAAAGAGTGATTTCACATTAGCATGGCAACACATTCCTACATGAAAAGAATTGTCACTGAAGATATAAAATCTCTTGGAATGCAGAAAGCCAATGTTTTTTTCAAAAACTATATTAGAATCCCTTCATGTAAATAAAATTTAACTGTTTACACATATTTTCCACTTGATATCTTTATAAATGTTTATTGCTTTTAATTCTAGTATATACATGTATATTAGCAAAACACTACAGATTCCGAATGCTATACAAGTATGGCAGGTCAAACATATTGTAATATATTTTGCAAAATCGTTAATGAAATCGCTACTTCGCTTCCTTTTCTCGAATATTTTCAGGTATTGGGTTAGCTTGGAGGTTGTGAATTGCGGAGCATTGCAAGGAAACACACGAGTTTTGCCTTGTTTCTTTTGCCTTATTCTCTGGTCGCTGGAAATTTTTAAAATAATTTCGACAAATTGTGTTCATGTTATTGACCAAAAATGTTACATAAACAAATATTTGGACAAATCTACATAAAAAACTGGACGCCATGATATAGTTGAAAAATTGCTGTAAGTGGCGTTAATCAACATTCAAACTAACAACATAAATATACTAGAAGTTTTTAATTTGTATATACATTCAAGCACCGACATTCATGTGCTATTTAAATTTGTTATTCACATATATATATATATTGATGTAGATATGCCATATATATACTAGAAATATATTATATTGAATATAACAGTGCTATTTCAATTTGTTATTCACATATATAGATATAGATATGCCATATATATACTAGAAATACATTATATTATATATTAGTTATATATTAGATATAGATATATATTTAACAGTATTGGCACAGCTGTGCAGTTCAAACCCCCCATTCTGTGGCGGCTGCGGTTGTACTTATAAAGCTGTGGCCAAATACTGCCAATCTAGATCTTTGTTTTTATTCAGCATTCTGTGAGATAGCATGAGTTTGCATTATATTCGTGAATATTTTGCCCCAAGCGATAGCGTTATCACGTTTAAACGACAATAAAGTTTGGTATGCATGAATTATTTCGATTCTGATTATGACAAAAACGGTAATATGTACATTGAAGCGGCATAAAAAATGTGTACAATTCTATGGCTGTTCCATATTACTCCCGCGTGTCATTATGTAGAGTAGTGAGACAAACAATTTACTTGATGTGTGTTGAATCATACAAATCTCAAACTTCAGTTTAAAAATAACAATTTAATTAACCTAAAAAACCGATAATTATGGTAAGAAAAGTGAAATTTTTAAAAATAAAATTGAACCTACTGAAACCGACAACTGACGCATGTACGAACTCAATTTATAGGAATTTTAACATGGGTTTGTTTACATAGCGAATGCATGACGTCATACTATAATTAAGAAATAGATTATTGCGAGCGGGCTCTATGCGAATTAGATCATGGTCAGACCTTATATATGTCAATATGTTATACCCAGCGATAGCGAGGTATAAAATGAAGAGAAATATAAGGTATGGCCATGTTCTAAATCGCATAGAGCCCGATTGCAGTAATCTTTTTCTATTCTAATATGTCTAACAATTGTTTTAAAATTTCGAAGCGGCTTTAAGAGGATGCTTTCAGTGGTAATACTGTTTTCTGAAACTAATGAGATATATTCCAAAACAGTATACTAAACAAAATAAAGGTGACATACACATATATTCTCGTCGTTGTATTGAATATACGTACCTTTTAAACAAAAATATTGAGAAATCGTAACGAAATTGCATTGTTCCTGTTTGAAATTTTCAGTTGTGCGTAATATGACGTCGGAGTTCTAGTTGTGACGTCATATTAATTCAAATGTATAATTGTTAAACAAATAAAGTATGGGGACAGGAGTATGTCATATCATACAAAGTTCAGAATTCAGACTAAAAAACTGCATTATTAACAATAACGATAATTATGCATAACATATAACAAACAGCATTTTTAAGTCAGTTTTTACAATTTCATCAAACACAAAAAATACGCATGTGCGAACTAAATTTCTTGGAATTTTAACATGGCTTTGTTTACACAGCTAAAGCAGGACGTCATATTAGAATTTTGTTTAAGAAATAATTCATTATCGGTACGATGTTGTATTCATTTACACATGGGCTTGGCTTTTATATTCGATTATTTTTTACAAAGCGATAGCGAGATAGAAAATATGAATATAAAGGCCCAGCTCATGTGTAAATGAGTACAACATTATACCTACCCAGAATTAATTATTACAATTCTAATATCGCAAAATCCTGAGTTTTCCTGTTCAAGCGGGCCATATAGACCATGATTTTCTAGCAGCCATTTTCATGATGAAGCATTTTGGTCAAGAAATCCTTCCAAGTTTGCAACGTACGGTGGAAAAAATACACTGTAACAAAATATTTATTGAACATTTTACTATAACGTGCCTTCGATATGTCTTATTTATTGACTTTCATTTTAATTAAAACTTCGAAATTCAGTCGTTAATATTGTGACGTCGTAACACTTTTTGTGACGTTGCGTTGTGCATGTGCGAAGTGGGGATATATCGGGTATATATTATACCTACATGTATATCAGTTTATTCCTGGTTTTTAATGGCCAATTACACGTCTAAACCAATAAACCCGGGTGTTGAAACAGTTATTTGCAAAATTGTATGCAAGATATATTTATATTAGAAATGGTAATTGATTTTGCTTCATATACAGGATGATGAAATCTTGGACAAAATGATCTAAATGTGTTTTATTGTCAAGAGAAAAAGAAACCAAAGATATGCAGTTTAAGAAACAGCGACGTCTTTCAGCGCCAAAATTTATTTTGTCATCACATGTTTGAATCTAATCGACACATGGTTTTTTCGAGAACTTTAGGGTTAAACAAAGATGTTAGCCTACATCTTGTAAAAAGTGTTAGTTTTATATAATTTCAATGAGAATTTCTTTGATAATAAGGAAAACGTTACATTAACGTCTAACATTGCGCTGACAAAGTACCTAAAATCCATAGTTTCAAACTTAAACCGGGGATAGATTCGTTATACAAGTTCGTAGATATGGAGATTTTAGCACCTTCAGCAGCCATGTGCATACGGATATGAACATATATAACTAATAATATATCGTTTGACGTTATAAGGACGTCATATTAGAATATGAAGTGAATTGCGTTTCCATAGGACAAAACGAACACATTTTGTCCATGCTATTTAGCAAAACGGATTGATGGATATTATATTGACTGATTGATTGATTGATTGGATGTTTGCTTTACGTCCAGAGAGCAATATTTCAGCTATATTCAGGACGGGAACAAGTTAACAAACAATACATCAATTGAAAAATGGGTGACATGAGACACAGGGAACAAAATTTTGACTGCCACTGGAAAAGTACGGAGTATTTGGTAGGGTCAGAGAATTTAGCCTTTTGTAGCGCTTACAATGAGCATACTCTTTTCCGAAATCTACAAAATGAATCTTTATCGTGCAAAGAGCGTGGCACTCTCCAAACACGTTGTCAACTATGGTCCGCGGCCAGGCTTTCCGTATTATGACCTGACAACACCCCAACGAGAGGGTCTCCCCTATCTGCCACCCGGGGACGTGCTGGGCCGCTCTGTGGGGTCGAGCACTGGGAACCGTCCCAGTATGGTCAATGCAATTGTAACAATGAATAGGCTACTGAATTGTGTGTATAGGCCAGATTAGCAATTGTCATCACCAAAAGAAACAACACTTGTCATCAATTAAGGAATACTTATTTATAATTTAATTTTAACTATAAATCTTAAAAGTTTTTATGGCAACAACGTCGATGACGTAATGGAGCTATTTGAATTTTAACGGCGTAAGAATAGGTCATAGGTCACGCACGTTATATCTTACAATATGGGTTCGATTTGAATTGACCAATCAGATTTCAGCTTACAAGGCAAATTAAATTATTATTTATTTAATGTCCATTACAATGTTTATATTTGTATTCCAATAAAAAAAAATTACCTCTACCGCAGGACATTTAGGGAAATAATGACAAAAATCATACACATTTTATTTTAAAAATGCAATGTTAATTAAAGCCTCATTTAAAAGGTTTATTTGATTGTAATGTTTTTATTGTATCTCAGAACTACTCAAGATGGCGGACATGCCGGACGACAGAAAAAAATAGCATAAAAAATTTCTGATAAATGTGACTTCTGGATCAAACCTGTGGTTAAAAATGCCTTTTTAATTGTGCAATAGTTGCCTGCAACAGAACGAATGATATGCTGTGGCTTTTATGGATTACATAAATGGGAAAATTAAAAAGAAACGTAAAAACAGTGGAAAATCTACACCATCACCCTCGGGCAAGGCAAGTAAACTTAAAGTAAATATGTCGGGAACTAACACATCTGAGTACATAAACAACGCAGTTAATATATCGTATAATGATCATAGTTCACTTAGTGTCGTGTTTAGTGTGGCAAATCAGACATTACAACAGTATCCGAATACACCATACACGCCATACCAACCACCAGGCCCTCGTACAACACCAGCTGGACTATACACAGCAAAGCCAGGCCCATTTGTGCTTCCTTCTCCATCCCCACCACCTTCTGCGCCGCAATTTTATGACACATTGGACAAATTCATGAATGATGTAAGCAGAAAACTTGGATGTACTCGACAATTATTGTCTAAGAATGTCTAACCTAGAAAATTTTGTAATAAGGTAACCTCTGAGTTGGAGCAGGTAAAAAGACAGATCAATGGGAGACAATTTAATCGTTAAAGGGATACCGGAAACTGACGGACACGAAGAAAATACAGAGGAAAACTACAAAATTCCTTACAGAAGAATTAGCAATAAATGAAAATATTCCATTCCATGTTGTCCATCGACTGGAACCGAGACAGAATGATCAACCACGCAATATTGTTGCGAAATTTGAGAGACGCAAAGACCGAAAAAAAACTTAGAAACTCAAAACCATGGTTTAATAAGAAATGTGCAGTAAATAGGAAAAAATTTCATAAAGCGCGAAAACGATATAGCTTTGTGAAAAAAGCCGAAAATAGACAAAAAATGCTTCAAGAAAGTAAAAAAATTTAAATCCACCTTAAACTCTGAATATGCTAAATATCAACATGCATTCGGCAACAAATTAAGGAATACTTCTCTAAAAGTCTCGAAATCTTTTTGGAAAATGCGGAATAGTGTAGAGAAAATGTTAAAACAAATAATAATGATATAGATATTGAGACACTATCGAATCACTTTAAAAAACTTAATGATAATGTAGACTAGGAAGATTGTACGGAATTAAATCTTAACTTTGATAATATTCCGAAAGACGCTCAAAACTTTTAAAATTGTCCCATCACAGAAGGAGAAATCCAGAAGGTTGCTAAACATCTCAAAAATGGCAAATCGTCAGGAGACGACGATATTTTAAACGAATATATAAAATACACAGTCTAAATCACCTTATGCCTATTTACGTTAGAATATTTAACTTAATTCTGGACAAAGGCGAAATTCCCGATGGATGGTGTATGGGTATATTGACCCCTATTTTCAAAAATAAAGGACTCCGAAGTGACCCCGCAGCATACAGGGGAATAACCTTAAATTCCTGTTTTAGGAAAACATTTACGTCTATTCTTAATACTTGATTAAATGATTTTGCAGATCACATTGAACTAATTTCAAAATGTCAGGCAGGATTTCAAAGGGGGTTTTCTACTGTTGATAATATTTTTGTCCTCTTTTCTTTGATCTCTATATATTTTTCAGCTGGCAAAGAGCTTTTTTGCACTTTTATTGATTTTAAAAGTATGGAGAGCGGGTTTATGGCAAAAACTTATAAATTGTTATAAAGCAAAGGATGGTATTGTTTTGGAATAGCCTACTTCTGAACAATAATAAACTGTCATCTATTTTATATAGACTAATGCTAAAACTACACGAAAAGAATCCACAGAAATTTAAATGTATATCATATGTAAAATCTATTTTCAATGAGTGTGGCTTAAGTTTTATGTGGGGACAATCTGCAGCCATATTCTCAAAAAATCTTAAACTTACTCTTACGTGTAAAGATAAGATAGTCGTAACTTTACGTTTACGTTTACGATTGTTCGTATTCACGAAAGTAATCGCAGTTTTGCACGTAAAATAGCAATCGTAAATCTTACGTTTGCACGTAACGTTATCACGCATGCTCAGTTACTTCTTTCACTTCGGAAAAAACGTATTGAAAGAGAAATAATAATAAAGCAATAAATAACCTAATCCCATTTTAACATAAATAAAACAGCATAATGTAAAATCGCAAATCATAAAGGAAACGTTTAATTTCCGGAACGTTTTTTCATAAATTCGGTTGTTGTTTATTTCTTTTAAAATTATAAATTTTTGTAAGAGTTATTCCCCATGAGTAACACATTTTTCAAAATATTTGCAAATTTTGAATGTTTTTTTTTCGTCGTTCTATGTCACGTGCAACAAAATCACTAAGTAGTGAATGGCTTGAAAAACAACGATTTCTCTTTGCAAAATTATGAAGGACGCTAGGACTCAAGAGCAGACGTAAGTTCACGATCAATTTTACACGTAAATTACAACTACGAATCTTTCAGAATATTAAAACAGACGTAAACTTACGCTACGTTTAAAATTACGTCTACAATTTTTTGAGAATATGGCTGCAGATTCCGCTCGATAGATCTAATCTTAAATCAATCATTAAACAAACACTTAGTGGCCAGTTTATTCAGCGCTGGTTCTCGCAAACAATAAATACTTCTCGAGGTGATTTTTGCTCAATGTTTAAAAGTAAGTTTATGCTAGAACCATACTTGATGAGACTTAATACAGCAGACAGAATCATCATTACAAAATTTAGATGTTGTAATATTAAATTTCCCATTGAAATAGGCAGATGGGTGGGTATTCCAAGAGAAAACCGAGTTTGTAGTTAGTCAGGATAAAATAGGCGATGAATTTCACTACATGTTCGAGTGTAAGATGCCGCAAATTAAAGACCTCCAAATTAAATACATACCACTCTATTACAGATCAAATTCAATCAGAGTAAAAATGAATAGTCTCTTTTCAATTTGTAATGTTCCCTTATACATAAAAATATCAATTATATTTCTTAGCAAGCTGATAAAATATTTTTAATGAGTGATTTTATACATACATGTTTGTGTGTGCTGTATGTTTATGTATTCTAGCCTATAGGACGTATATGTATGGTATTGAGAACTGTGCCTATAGGTAATTGTTTTACATGTTTGTATGTTATGTGCATTGTGTATTTATGTATAATGTCTCTTTTGTCAGGTTTGTCTGTCATCTGATATTGAAAACTATAATATTTTGTCCTCTTGTACACGTTTGTGTCTGAGTGAATAAAGCATTGTCTTGTCTTGTCTTGAACTTCATTTAAAATACAATTAATTTAAGTATATTTATGATTTAATATATGACCAACGATTACATGTGAGTAAAAACTCTTAATTTAGTTTAAGCAGTAAATACAGTTTGTTAACGACGACTGTTCCAACTAAAACTAGTTTTATACAAATGTTTATTAGATTATTAGTCCATTACAAAGATTTTTTTAATCGAAAATCCGAGAAGCTTGCAGGACTTTATGTCATATCAAAACCAACGGTAATCATTCTAAAATATGCTTTTCTGGTCTACACGCTGTATATATAACCTCTGTTTTGCGTTGGAGTCTATGCAAACACATGATCAAGGTTTAATACGTTCTGTAACAATTTGTATTATAATAATATTATAAGCAACGCAAATGGTGTATGAGACTATGGTGTATGAGATGATAAAACATAACGTACATGTATGACTTGTAAAAAAGACTATGGTGCAAAGAACATAATGTCCCCATGTATTGCACAATATGGTTAATAACTCTTAATCCCAATTATAGTGGGGGGTCAGACATGTCAAGGTATTGCACAACAACATTAGGGTCATACATTTCAATGTAGTGCACAACAACATACGTCATATCTACGTAGGGTAATACATTTCAATGTAGTGCACAACAACATACGTCATATCTACGTAGGGTCATACATTTCTGTCCTGCCAAGTCAATTTTCAATTTGTGAATTTTTATATCATTTATGCGTTCCATACTTTATCACCGGAAGTTAGGCATGTTTATGAAATTTGGGAAGTCACTCGTTAACATTCTTACAGAAATTAGCAACGTCAGTTGTCCTACTCTTTAACAGGAGAGTAATCAGAGAACGATAACGGCATGATTTTTTTTGTGACTTCCGGTTGGGAATCCCGTGATACTTAACATTTCACAGAGCGAGGAACACGTGATAATATTCTAAAGTTACCTGACATTCGTTTTGTGGAGATTTAGTTTTTTTATATTGAACTGCATTGAATAGCAAGTTTTCAATTCATAAATATTGCACAAGCGTAGTAAATAAGTAGTTTTCCGTGGAATTCCTTCATCTTTTTCAATGACGTCAGTACCATTCCAAAAATATTTTGCAAACAGTTAACTATCTTTGTCTAACGATGCCTTACGTTTCACGAGACGATAAAACATATAGTTATTGACGTTTTAGTTAAAACACTATATCTCTTTTATGGTGAAATAACATGAAGCTTAAAATATATAATAATTAATTATTTTATTATCTCCCTTTATTCTATAGTCCATTTCTTTATTCAGATTTTTTTTCAAGCATTTTTTATCTCCCTTGTTTTAAATTATCTCCCTTACTTTTATTTATCATTCAAGTTAATAATCTATATTAAAGCCTTTTAAGTGTCTGCAATAAATGCTGGTTGTTTTATTTCAACAAAAAAATACACAAACAGTAATTTTTTATTTTATTTTCATAAGGCAAGAACAAAAGCAGGCAAAATAACAAAAAATGTCTTGTGCTATGAGACTTCCCAATGTTAAATACAAAAACTAAGACTTAATTTGAATAAGGTGCCTTTTTTAAACAATAACGTAAGCTCTATCGATGTTTTAACTTAATACAAAATGAAAAGATTGTTAATATTAATATTACAGAAATGGCTAGATGTAATCTGGGTACCAGGTCATTTTGGCGATTCTAACCTAATTGTAACAAATGTTCGTCATGCCTTGATGTATAGATTAGTTTATAGAGAATATTGTGGTGTACTTCCAGATACAAATATAACTGAGGCACTTGCACGTTTTAGTGGTTTGTATAGAAGTGGCTGCCAGTGTGCTCTATGTTCACCACATTACAGTGAAATTGCCACAGTTGCCTCAATGGATTATGCTGATTCATTGTTTCACATAAGTAACAGTTGGTCAGAAGACTCCATTGATGTGACAGATAGTTACCAACAGGAATCATTAATACTTGACTCGAGCATTAATGACACCAGTAACCAACGTTTCTCTTGTGTCCAGGAGGTTGAGTTGCACAGAGAACCAGATTATCCACTTCCTGTTTCCTTGTTACAACTGAGTTTTCCAGAACTTGGGAACAGCTATTGGGATTCAGACTGTGAGCATAATTCATTATCCAGAAATGAACAGCTGATGTTACAGCCATCAGTTTCTGATAACAGTAAATTTGATGACTATGACAGTCAGTTGTTTTCTGATTCTGAGGTAAATATTGTTCCACCTTCTTTAGAAACATCTGACCCAAGTTTCAGTGATGCTGAAACTTAATGGCCTCCTGTTTCTATTGGATTTCAACCCATAGAACCAGTAGGGCCAAGTTGTAGTGACTCTGAAACTCGGCAGCCTCATGTTTCTCAAGAAGTTCTACATTTCCCACATTTCAATAGTATCAGAAATAGAGAAGAAATAATTTCTAGTGACAGTGATTGTTCCTCTCATTCTGTTAGCATTCTGAAATAAATTTTATATTGATTATCTTCCTGGTGGAAAGTATAGCACACCATCCCAGCATCAGATCATATCATCAAAGTCATGCCCATCAAACAACATCTCATTAGAAAGATTAATGGCACAACTGGACAGACAAAACGTTATTTCACCCAACATTTCGATCCCTATCATGAACTCGAAAATTATGTATTCAAATAACAAAACTTCTGCATGGTTAAAATCTAAAGGTTCACTACAAAAAATGATATCATCGGTAAAACAAGAAAATTACTTTCATCCGAAAAAGAAAATGACAATAAAGAAAAAATAAACTTGCAACAGGAGAGGTCAGCGATAATTGAAAAAAGGAAAAATGAGAAGGAAGAAAAAGAAGAAAAGATCTTCAAATATAAAAGAACTATTTGTTCTGACATAGAAAAATTAGGTGGTCTGTGGCTTAGCCCTGCAGATATGCACAACTTTATTACAAATTGCAAATATAAGAAGGACAAAGTTTCTGCCATAAAATTACAAATTACTTATCGAAAAGATATTTTAAATCAGGTTGTTGATGATAAGGAACTTTAAAAAAAAAATGGAAATTTTGAAACCTTACAATCAAATTTAATAAAATTAATGAATTTAAATACCTCTACACTGGACCAAAGCCAACCAATGCAATTAGACCCATGTCCTGCTGAAAATATAGAGCCAACTTTTGAAATCGAAGAAATGGAAATCGTACAGTCACCACAACTTAATGCTATTAATAATAACTATTTGAAATCGCCTACAAAATGTGTTGGAAAAAAAATATTACATACTTGGTGTGAAGGCAATGGACTGTTAACAGACTACAACGGCAAAATTTTAGATTACAATGAATCATCTTCAACATTTATGGTAAAAATTACCCCCCTCCCCTCCACCCCCCCCCGATTCCTTTGTTTTAGCACATCTTTGATAGCACAATTTCTTGTCATAATACAGTACTCAAACAGTTTTCTTTACAGTTTCAGAGATCACATTGATTGTCAATACATATATGTGTTTGTTTCTTTTGTGAAATATGTCTTCTTTGTTTGTTGTTTGTTTGTTTCTATAAAAAATATTTGAGTACTGTGTTGTGTACATGGGTTCTCATCCCGATAAGTACAAAATTACATATCAGGACACAAGAATCAATAAAGCAGTTAACAATATTTTCTACATGTGAAAAAATGCAGAATGAGGACTCACATGTTTATTAATCAATTTAAATTGGCATTCCTCTATCTTCATTTTCTTTTCTTTCTTTCCTACTTAACACATTTACCGAAAATTATGAAAATATTGATATTTATTTTTAATGCATGTTTTTTTGGTGTGGACTTTAATTTGTTTCTGTACAATATAATAGAATTTTAAGTTTAAATCTTTAGGCACATTCATACAAAACCTTTAAAATTCATATTTGATCTAATATGTATTGTTTGTTTTTCTCTAAAAACAACCTACTGTTACTGGTTTGAGATATGTTTAATAGTTGTTGAGACATAACATAATTATATAGTTTAACTGAAGCAAAGTATATGTGCATATGGTAATTGACAAATATTAAAATATTTTAACTATATGTTATGCATATAGGTAAACAAAAATGAAAAAAAATCACTAAGTTATATCTTCACAATAGGGCTGATATTCTTCATTAAAGCTGTTACACAAATTTTTTAATTTAGTTTTTTGTAAAACATGAAACTGATGAAGTTATGGAATGAAATTAGGATGTCTTTTCCTCAAACACTGAAAACCAACTAATGCAGTGTTCTACAGCTACTTGTTGATGAAACATATATAGACATCAGACAAATTATTGCTTGTTTTATTTTCCAGATTACTTATTGGAAGAAAGACAAAAAATGGCATTCAAGACTGCCAAAATATAATGTCCATTTAAAAGAATTAGAAGACATGAATGAAGGAACCCTCAAAATAATGTACGTAGCATTAAATTGTGCTTTTAAATATTGTTCAATGAAATAAAATACCAGTCATTTTAATATTTAAATTACTGTTTGTTGAGATATACAAGAATATAAATTTATCGATAGCTTGTTATAATTTTTTTACTTAGTTACACAACTTTTTTTTATGTTCACTTATATTTTTCTTTTTTTTTAAATCAGCAAATATTATTTCTAATAAACAATATGTGTTCTTATATAGATGATGTGTTTAAATGTGAACCTGAGAATTTTGTATGTTTTGTTTTATTTTCCAGAGACTAAAGACTTGAAACAGACTATAAAAAATTTTGTTAATTAACACCTGTGTAAGCCTAAAATTAAGTTAGAACAGAACAGAACATAATTTTTATTTGGTCTAAAATCCAAATACAGGATTGTTACCAATACAGTTACAATTTATAAACACATACAAACATATATAAAAGAATACGTCTACTAGTAATTTAGACATATGCCTCATTATTATATATATCAGAAAGATATACTTTACCAGGTTGGACTTGGCTTGCCTATTAATAATAAGTATATATTATATATTGGATTATTCATTAGAGGTGGTGGTGTAGAATTAATGCATGAATACTTTACATTAATATTAATAAATAATAATATGAGTTAGACAACTACAATACACTTAATCACAATTATTAAGTAACTCAAATCTCCTTTTATACATTTGATTAACACCTATGACAATAACTTTTACTATATCATAGTCTTTACAATTGAATAAAAAGTTAAATTTAACATCTGAGTCGAAGTTAACAAAGGATGGAAAAATATCACATATTTCTGTAAAAAGTTTTTCTCTAATGTTATTTAGTGAAGTGCAACTAATTAAGAAATGAAACTCATCTTCTACTCCTAATTTACATAATGAACAACCCCTATTTACTAGTGGGGTTTTAGTGTGTCGCCCAACTTCTACTGCAAGTTTACTATCGCTTATTTTGATTTTTGTAAATGTTTTAACTATATCTCTGTCTATACCTAATTTCAAATATGTATCAATTTCATAGTTTTCTTTTATTTTTCTAAATGTTCTAAGTTTATGACCATTTACAGAATGAATATCATCAAAAATACTGTTCTTCTAATATTTTAAATAATTTTCTTTTAACTTGTTTGTAAAAGCTCAGAGCAATTTGCGTTGTCAAAAAGTACCATGGTTATCCCAAACATGATCAAAATTAAGTTTTTTTAATAATATCTTAACTTTTGAGGCAAAGTTATCTTGAAGATTAAGATTAGATTTGTAGGCATCATGTACTAGTAAATTTTCCGATTTAATGATATGTAACCAATATTCAGCAACTGATTTCAAGGCTAAAATAGATATTGGGTACATTCCAAGTTCTGCAAGTACAGCCAAATTCAATGCAGCTCTGTTTACTCCTAGAAGTGATTTCGCAAATTTAATTTGAGTTTTAACTATTGGCATTGATAGATATTGAGATTCTAGTTCATGTTTATTGACCATATTTCACTACAATAAAGTAAGATAGGTTTAATGCAAGCATCAAACAGTTTTAAATGAGGAACAATATTAGAAGAGTCTGATGATAAGTGTTTTCTAATACAGAACATGGCTTTTGTTGCCTTTTTACATAGATGGTTAATGCCATTTGTAAAGACTCCAGATGGTTTAAAAATGATTCCCAAATATTTATATTCGTCACAATATTCAATCCTGTCCTCTCCTAGCTTAAAAATATCTTTTGATAATTTTCTTCCTGCTTTATTAAAGATCATAATTTTAGTTTTTGATAAATTTACAGTAAGGTCCCAGTGATCACAATAATTGTTAAGTTTATCAATACAATGCTGTAGACCAGAAGCAGATTCTGATATAAGTACTAAATCATCTGCATAAAGGAGACATGATATATCAGTTTCATTTAGCTGTACAGGATCACATTTACTATCAAAAAGTGACACAAGGTCATTAATGTAGAGTGAAAAAAGGGAAGGGCTCAATATACACCCTTGTTTAACTCCAATTTTTGAATGAAAGAAATTTGTAACACCTTCTTGAACTTTAACTGAAAATAGCACTTTCTTGTACATATCTCTTAATATATTTAAAAACCTACCTTTAATATTATAATTAAAAAGTTTTAAAAATAAGGCTTCCCTGTTTATAGTATCAAATGCTTTTTTGAAGTCTACAAAACATGTATATATTTTCTTTTTAGATTTAAAAGCTTTATCAATAATAGTTTTCAATGTTAAAATATGGTCGCTGGTTCTACAGCCCTTCCTAAAACTAGTTTGTTCTTTTCTTAACACTTTATTATCATCTAAATATTTTTCTAATCTATTGAAAAGAACTCTAGAAAAAAATTTCCCTATACAACTTGAGAGGGCGATTCCTCTATAGT
The DNA here is from genome assembly GCA_944474755.1 of Limnoperna fortunei. Lineage (NCBI taxonomy): Eukaryota > Metazoa > Mollusca > Bivalvia > Mytilida > Modiolidae > Limnoperna > Limnoperna fortunei. The sequence goes on along the minus strand of OX104112.1, from coordinate 17,107,088 downwards.
TAGAGGGATCATTAAATGAACCCCCTTTAAAAACAGGTGTTATGTAATTTTTTCTCCATAAATCTGGGTAGATACCTGACTTTAAAATTAAATTAAAAAGTTTAACAAACATGTTCATGTTTCTATTTAATGTACATGAGGTTTTAATCATTTCATTAGTTACACCATCAGGGCCACATGATATATTATTCTTCAGTGATTTCAATGCAAGCACCACCTCCTCAACAGATATTTCCTTATCTAATATAGACTGGGAACAAGATTCATCATTTGACAAAACAATATTCAAGCTATCATTATTATATTCATTATTCATAAGTTTATTGAAATAATCAGACCACTCTTTAGGGAGAATATTTGAACTAGGATCCTTATAATCTGATTTTTTTAACATATCTATGGATTTCCAGAACTCCTGTGGATTTGTTTTGGTTGATTCACTGATTTTGTTCAAAAGGTCAGATTTAAATTGTCTATGTTTTTTTCTGACTAATCTATTAAATTCTTTTCGTTTTGATTATAGATGTATTCGTAGGTTATTGTTCCATGGTTCTTTACATAGTTTTCTACTTATTGATTTTAATTCTCTGTATTTTGAGTCACAATCTTGAACAAAATATTTCTTTTTTCTCTTTCTTCTATGTTGATTTTTAGTTTTACTTTCTTTTGGGTTGAATAGTTTTGTAGAATTATAAAGAATCTCAGAGATGTTGTTAACACAATCATTGACTAATAGTAAAGGGGAGTGATTAGAACTGGACAAATTCTCATCAGTGTTTACTTTATTTACTATTGAATCAAGTTTATCCAAATTAGTCCAGATATCTTTAAAATCATGTTTTTCCAAATTATTAATAAAATTATATTCTGTCTTATTTGTCCATTTGATCTTCTTCATAGGCTTATCGAGATCATTAGTAGATTGTTTTGAAAATTGTGACATTAGTTTTACTGTAATAGGTCTATGGTCTGAGAATGTTGGTTCAAATGTACCAACTTGAAAATTTACAATACTTGGGAGCAGACTGGAGCTGCAAATACAATAGTCATCAATAGATGTACCGTTATGATTAATAAATGTAATTTTGCCACTAGAGTCCCCTAGAGATCTGCCATTTAAGATTCTTAATTGTGCCTCATTACAGAGTTCTATAATAGACCTGCCATAGCTATTAGTGGTCTGATATATTTCAGTATTTCTAGATTTACATATAGTATAATTAGTTGGTAGAAAATCATCAAGCACATCATTGAGTTCATTTGCCATATAATCTAATTCATTTTGATTTATATCAGCATTGAGATCTCCAATTAACATAATGTCACCATGTACTGAATATTTTATAATATCATTCTCAAGTTTTTCAAATATATGTTTGTCACACTGAGTTCTCAAAGTGTAAGATGAATTATTAGGGGGGATATAAATCGTGCATAGATATATATCTTTATAAAATCCAAAAAAGTTTTTATTTAGCTTAAACCACATCAAATCATCAATAGTTTTATCAAAAACTATAATCCCAGGTAAAATGTCTTTTCTAATAAATGTGGCAAGGCCACCACTAACTCTATTATTTTTACTATCCCTACAATTCATATAGCATTTAAACTCTCTGAGGGCTAATATATCACTATGTGAGGCAGGTGTCTCAGAAAATGTTATAATATCAGAATCTATAATGTCATGTAAATGATTACAAGAAACACTATCATCAAGTTTACATGTACGATTTCCATTAATTCGTTTAAAAATTCCAGGATGTGATTGATAGTTTTTTTGAAACTTTTATGCACATGAGGTTTAACATTGTAGTTACACACAAGGAAGGATTGCCAAAATATAGGATTATGAAAAACTTATATAGCTTGCAAAGATAATTAAAATCTTGAATATATGTTTTGTGTAAGGCTTCTTTAGAGAACAGAAAAAAGAAGAGAAAGAAAAATGAAACTATTTGCAATAATATTATCTCACTTTTTCCTTTAAAACTGTTTGCCTTTATATGATTGGATTATCTCTCTTTCCACAAAAGTATACATTTAAAGTCTAAGGTCACATCTTGGGGAGTATAGACATAATATATAACATCAATTAACAAATTAGCACTTAAAAGTGTTAACTAGCAGCTTTTGTGCATTAAAAAAAAAATCAGAACAAGTGAAAAAATACAATACATGTTTAGAATTAGAATTTTTGTAACACATTGGCAATTGCTGAGGCGATACTGGATGCCATAGCTGAGATGTGATTCTGACCAAAATGCTGACGTGCAGAAGAAGATTGGCCAGTCATGTGATGAGATCTGTTGTAAGCTTGGTTTTCACGAGGATAAAAGTTGTTGCCGGAATTGCCTTTCTGATAACCTAGATAGCCATTAGTGTGTTGCATATGATCATTGTTATTCCTTTTCTGCTTATCATATGGTTGTCTACTAGGGTTGTATCTTATACCAAATGTGTGTCTTAAGTTAGCTGCGAGCACTTTGATGCCATGGTCTCTTGAGAGTCGGGTAGCATTTTCATACAATTTATAGTCAACTTTTCCATCTGATCTAAAGAAGTTGTTATTCTTACATATGAAAATTCCTTCAGATTTTCCAAATTTTGCTGAGATAAGATCATTGAATTCCATTATTTTTTCAGTAAGCTTTTCAAATTTGCATGGTACTACTAATGATATTGTAACTGATGAAGATTTTAAGAGAGCCTTCTCAATCATACATATGAATTTATTATACACAATTTCTGTTGGCTGCTGTTTTAGGTCATTAATGCCTACATGGATTATTACTTTATTAGCAGACTTTGTTGAGTCAAGTTGAGCTGACACCTCATCAACTGTGTATGTGGTTCTTTTGTCTCCTTGGTGACCTGTTCCCTGAAGTAGTTTGTTTATGTCAATAGGGTGACATATTGAATCATGACAAAAAAGTACATCAAATGTCTCAGTGGGATGAGAGATATCAGTCATCGCTTGTCTTGGTGGGTAACTTGTATTAAGTCTAATTTGTTGAGAAGTACAAGTACTGGTATCATGCTGACTAGATGTGGATGTGATTTGGGTAGTTTGCATAACAGGTTTGGACTGGTCAGACACAGGAAGGTCTGAATTACTAGTATTATTGTCTGAGTATATAACACTTTGTTGCTTCGTTTGATTTTTGTCAGTAACTTTACACCATGGTTCCCCATTACAATCATATAGAAAAGATTGAATTCTGTCCTGTAAGTCTCTAATGGTTTCATCTTTTTCAAAGCTAGATTTTTTAGATTTGGATTTAAGTTGCTCTATATCCTTCAGAAGAAGATCTATCTTATTACTTAAATTGTCAATTTCCTTTTCTTTGTTAACAGTCACAGTGCGCATTGCTGTAATTTGTTTATCATACTCGGCCTTAACACTGTCTAACTCCTTTTTATGTCTCGTTTCTTCATTTATTTGGCTTTTCTGAAGCTTGTCAAATCTATTCTGAAGACCCTTAATTTCTAGATTCGTGTCTAAAATCTGAGATTCCACCAAATTTAGATCTGGGTGAGATTGGTTGATGGCCCTGACTGATTTAGTAAGTGATTTAATTTCTTTCATTATGTCATCTTTAATATTTTTCTGTAATGTTAGCAACGACGTGACGGAGTCAGAGCAAGTAAGAAGTGATTGCTCAAAGACATTCAGTCTGTTATTAACTTTGTCAATTTCAATGTTAATGGATTCTACAGAGTTGTTGCCCATTACTAGATTACTACAGTTCATGTTTGTGTTTGTTTCAGTGGTATCACTATCTGTCATACATGTATTCATAGTTGACTTATTGCTTGTAGTTTCATTTGAGTTTTCTATAAACTCACGGTCCTGCTGACCCTTATCTGTGTCACAATCACTTGTAACAAGCTTTTCACTAGCCTCATGCACTACATTTATAATTTCTGAACTATTTTCATGGGTCACAACCCACTTTGCTATTGTCTGGTCAGTTTCGGAAGAAACAGTGGGAATATGACTAGAAGAGATTGTGTCAACAAGGGTCTTACATTTATCAAAAAGATTCCCGCAAAACATTTCCCATTCCTTACCTTGTATGAGGATTTTTCCAGTTGTTAAATGCACTATTATCATATACAGGAACCCATCTAAATGTTGCAGACGGTCTGACAAATCAATACTCTTATCATATACAACAAAGTCTATTTGAACTATCATCTCATTATTGTCTTTTTTGTCTATCCATGTTACATTTTTATCTTTTACACCTTCGCTGTTGTATATGATGTTGGCGAGAGCTGAGATCCACCCATGCATCCGTTCATTGGATGTAATAAAACTAGCACAGTTTGCATTACTTTTATAAAAAGTTTTATAAATTATTTCAAAAGGGATGTATCTTCCATTTGATGCCTTTTGCTTCACTTTGAATGTATCAGTTATTGGGTACAGTTTTATTATATTTTCAATGCTGGTATCAACGTTAGATTTCTCAACAGACATTTTCGTTGTACAGTTACCTGTTATAACTTAAATATGCGTGAAGTAGAGCTTAAATGTTATGGTCAACCGTCCTTGTGTGTAGGTACTTGGTTTTTAGGCTGTTTGCATGCCTATTCTATTCGAGTAAAAGTCTATAATTGGGTTATTAAGACATAAAAATCAGTCCAAGAAAAAAACACTGGCGGTCGCCATTACCGGAAGAAGCAAAAGTTAGAGTTATCTCTCTTTTGATATCACTTTTTCTTTGGGAAACACCACAAATCTATTAATAGATTTACTAATAAACTTCCATTAATTAAACAGCCAATGAAATTAGGAGATAAACCTGTTATTGTGAGACTTTTTAGTAGCGATGTAAAAAAGAAAGTTATGAGGGAAAAAAAGAACTTAAAAAATAGACTAGTGTTCATTGACGATATTACCAAACAAAATTATGAACTAATGAAGCGGCTTAGAGAATCTCATAGGTTTGAATCAGTGTGGTATTTTAATTCTAGTGTCTATGCACGAACAAATGAACATTTGCAATTGAAATTTGACCTTTATGATGATATTGATCTAAGAATCAGACAAGGACATTAAGGTATTGTAAGACTTTTTTCTTTCTGTTGTTTATGTTATATATACAGGTATTAGTATATAGAGACAGTTGAAACAGAATATCAGAAATATGAAACATTTTTCCTTTACCAAAGATTCAAATTTAACCTTATTTTTATAGACATACATGTACTGAATATAGCTATATATTATGCAATAGGAACTATACTATAGAAGAAAATATCAATACCTTTTTTTTAACTACAGTACAGATACATGTACTATACGCTTGTAAACACAAGATTATGATTACCTAATTATGAGGTGAAAAAAAAACCTTATACATGTATCCAATTATTACAGGTGTATATAGGAAAGCAATGTTATTATCATGGATTATGTAGTCAACATATAGTGAATAGTATTCACGACTTTACATGTAAATATACACAATAGCCCTTGAGCCTGAGAGTATATATTTTTCCTTTTCGTTTTGAATGTGTTTTTTTCACCTACTACTACTACATGTAAAATCTTCACATCTACCAATTAGTATGTGATTTCACAAAATTTTTGCAATGGACAAGCGAATATAGCTCATATTTTTTTTTATTTCATTGTAAGATTTTCAGCAAATATTGTGTACTCACCACACAAAATAGCAACGCCAATTGAAATTTTTCTAAGAGTGATTGTTATGTTTAGGTCTGTATAGTGACTAAGGCTGATATATCCTTATATGTCCTGTGGTCTGTATAGTGACTAAGGCTGATATGTCCTTATATATGTCCTATGGTCTGTATAGTGACTAAGGCTGATATGTCTTTATATTTGTCCTATGGTCTGTATAGTGACTAAGAGTGATATGTCCTTATATGTGTTCTGTGGTCTGTATAATGACAAACGCTGATATGTGGTTATGCATGTAGTGAAGGACGTATATTGACAACAGCTGATATGCCATATGTCGTTTGACCTGTATACTGGAAAAAAACTGAGATCTGGTTGTGTATGTCTTGCGGTCTATATATTGAAGTATAGTGAAAACGGAATGTATAATAACAAATGCTGATGCACGTTATATTTATTATAGTGACAAAAGCTGATATGGAGTAACGAATGTCGTGGAGCATGTAAAATGACAAAACCTGATATACGTTATGTATGTTGTGTTTTTTTATTGAATCTTGAATGTATTGTGAGAATATCTTATATATCGTTAATTATGAATGTCATGATGTCTGGTGACAAAATCTGATATGTCGTTATGTATGCCGTGCGGAATGTGTAGTGACAAAACATATATGTCTTTATGTATGTGGTGTGACCTGAATAGTAACAAAATCTAGTATGTCGTTATTTAGGTGGACTATATATCGGTATAAGATTTAAACTTCAAACTGTGTTAAACTGACATGTGATCGAAAGGTCTGTAGTTACAACAGCTGTTATGTATGCAGAATATCCCATGTCAACATGTAAAGTTGTACAAAGAGGTGCTTTTGCGAGCCCTGTCCGGGACTTTATAATTACAGCCACGACACCTTTCCCCGGACTGCTAATGGTCCTGTTTTACTAAATCACTGTTTCATCTTAAAACTGACTTTTGGATAGTACTTTTGTTTAAGGCAATATTAAATTGTCTACTATTAAAACTCCCATATTGTATATTAAATACTATCTCCCCAAGGTGTGCCCGACTTAAACCATAAATGACAAGGTTGAATGTTTTCTGCCAGGAATCGCTGCTTTGCACACTTTCCTAATAAAGACAAGAAGCCATGATATTGTTGTAAAGTTGCTGAAAGTGATGCAGTTAACAAATCAGTTGTTTAAGAAAGTCATGAGTTAGTTAGGATTAACTATCATGTTATATATCATGACATCATGATAAATGCTGATATGTCATTATATTTGTCCTGTGGTCTGTATAATGACAAATGCTGATATGTCATTATATTTGTCCTGTGGTATGTATAGTGACTAAGGCTGGTCCTGTGGTCTGTATAGTGACTAAGGCTGATATGTCCTTATATATGTCTTGTGGTGTGTAAAGAGACTAAGGCTGATATGTCCTTATATGTCCTGTGGTCTGTATAGTGACTAAGGCTGATATGTGCTTATAAATGTCCTGTGGTCTGTATAGTGACTTAGGCTGATATATCCTTATATGTCCTGTGGTCTGTATAGTGACTAAGGCTGATATGTCCTTATATTTGTCCTGTGGTCTGTATAGTGACTAAGGCTGATATGTCATTATATTTGTCCTGTGGTATGTATAGTGACTAAGGCTGATATGTCATTATATTTGTCCTGTGGTATGTATAGTGACTAAGGCCGATATGTCCTTATATATGTCCTATGGTCTGTATAGTGACTAAGGCTGATATATCCTTATATGTCCTGTGGTCTGTATAGTGACTAAGGCCGATATGTCCTTATATATGTCCTATGGTCTGTATAGTGACTAAGGCTGATATATCCTTATATGTCCTGTGGTCTGTATAGTGACTAAGGCTGATATGTCATTATATATGTCCTGTGGTCTGTATAGTGACTAAGGCTGATATGTCCTTATATTTGTCCTGTGGTGTGTAAAGAGACTAAGGCTGATATGTCCTTATATGTCCTGTGGTTTGTATAGTGACTAAGGCTGATATGTCCTTATAAATGTCCTGTGGTCTGTATACTGACTTAGGCTGATATGTCGTACGTGTTCTGCGCAGGTTACGTTCGCGGCGTTTTGGGTCGTACGTGACTAGAGCAGAGAGCACGCACGTCACACTCACGGTTGCGCAAGGTGTGACTATGTTGCCCTCACGCCACGTCAAGGGGTAAAAGGTTGCGTGCATCGTACGTTCCGTAGGTGGTAAGAGTGTTGTACGCGCTGACAACGTGTTTACAACGCGAGATCTGCGTGCGATTTCCATGTCAACGTACGGAGGCAGTACTGCTCACGTACGGTATTCTTACTCTCTCGCCAGTTGTAAGTGCCTGCAAGTGCGGTGAACGTGAGTTATTTTCGGTGGCTATTTGGATTTTTTAAAAAGACTCGCGGAGGCAGCGCGTTATGCGCTCGTGGACTAAAGAGCACGCACGTCACCCGTACGGAGGTGAATCCGTAGCCAGCCTGCAGCTTAAACGCAGAGAAAGTTTTTCATTCACTAAAAATGCTACGGCGCGCAAATTCGTACGGAGGCGGTACTCATCACTCACGGATCCCTGAATTAGGCCCACGCTACAGCACACACTTGTAAGTACGGCGGGTTGTGACCGGGGCTTAAGTGAAGTGTACTTTGAAATATTTTCTCCCCTACCCAACCTCAGCAAGATGGCGGCAAGAGATCAGGTGTAGTTAAACAAGTGGTCATCTTTTCGAAAAGTCCTATATGATGTGTGTGTTAAAACTGAATATAAGGTAATGGACATGAATTGTATATTATCAGAGATGTAAAATACAGGATTTGTTGGAAAATTCAAGACGTAATTATTGATATATTGATAACCATATTTCGTATTTCGAAACAATTAGAGTAGTACAGTAGTGAAAAGTAGTGAACAGTTGTCACTCATGTAAACAATAACATAAATGGCGACATCATGAATAGTAACACCAATTCTGAAAAAGTTACACCCGAACCTAAAAGATTCCGACAACATATTTCTGAGTCGGAAACTGACAATAGTACACCGCGATATCTTGAAAAATCCTTTATAATGGAAGAAAATCAAGCTCCGTCAGAGGTAAAAAAACAATCACAGGAGAGTTTTATGCATCACCCCCTATTGTTTTCACAACAACAGATGGGCAATCAGTTGACCTCACCGACGTTATTAAATATACAATTTCAAGCCCTGACTTCATCCAATCTATAGGCCCTTTACTGGCCAGTTCAGTAAAAGCTAGCCTTGATAATGCAATGCAAAATTTTGTCTCAGTCCTGGAAGCCAAAGTTAAAAGTCAGGATGAGGTTATTCAAAATCTTTCAAGATCTAATATAGAATTAAAAGAGTCAAATAAAGCGCTGAGTGACAAAGTAAATCAGTTAGAAGGAACCATTGAAGAATTGGAACAATATGGAAGAAGAAATTCCTTGCGATTTCATAACGTTCCACTACAATCAAATGAGCTAAATCAAACAGATGATAAGATAATAAAAATATGTAAGGAACGATTGAGAGTGGAAATTAACCAGAATGATATAGACAGGTCACATATAATTGGAACAATCAAAAGAAACGGTAAAGCCCAACTTATTTGCAGATTCAGGAATTGGAAAATAAAAAATTCTATATACTCTCAAAAGAAACTCTTGAAAGACAACACTGATAATATAGTAATTACGGAAGATCTTACACAATATCGGCAATTCTTGATGAAAAAACTAAATGATCTCCGCAAGAAAAGAGAAATAAATTCCTTCTGGACGATGGATGGTAGGATTTTTGCAAAAAAATCTGAATTCGGAAATAGACACCTCATCAAAGATCTTGCTGACATTAATGAACTGATCGGCGAAGAGCCATAGCAGTTACAAAACCCCAACTGTCACTAACAGTTAGTGTGTTATGCATACTTACCTTTAAACACGAAACTTTACATACAATGTAGCTTGTTTTAAATTCATTGAACAATATTTCTAATTATTTATAATCGCTCAAAATAGTATTGCTAGTAGTATATTGCTTGCCTAAGTATTTTTTTTTTATTTTAAACTCCTCACTGAGATCAAACAGGTCTTATGTAACACTCCTCTTATTAATACAACTTATTTAATATAATATAACACATAAACAAATAAAAGAACTTCACGAAAACATCAAATAAATACCCTTCCAAAAAATTAATTTTGGAAAATAAATAAATACATACAAACACACTTACACATTTTGGTATACTCTAATATAAGACTGGCGAACTCGAATAATGTTATCACTGATTGTTACTATTAATAACTATGTTCTCATACATAAAATCTAAATATAGTACCTGTTAAATTGATTTGAATGTTTATACCAACTAAATAACAACCAAATCGCATCAGTTTCTTAAACTAATGTCGCTGTTTTAATACAATTTTAGCGGGTGTAAATAAATATTGTAACTAAGTGTTAATGCAATTAAATATACTAAAATATATAGTGAAAAGGACTTTCGATATGGTGACTTGTTCCTGTAATTGGATCAAACCCCTGTCCCCTTGTTTTTTTTCACAATTGCACATGTGTGTACGAACCTTTTTTGAACTTTGTTTTTACTGTATATTTATTTTCCCCGTCTCAAGTCGAGCTCATGATTATAAAATAAATCACTCAAGAGAGAATGGATGTGAACATGTATATGATGTATGTGTTTATTGCTCAGTTGTATTGATAGTTAGTTTGTATGCCTCTTGGGATCCTACAATTATAAAATCTGGTGACATTACTGTAAAAGACAATGAATACTGATACTGTATTGTACAGGATCTCCTTTGGCAATTTTTATAATAAGTGTTATTCGCAACTGAAACGAAAAATGATGTTTGTTGCAAAAAGGTGTTCCTTGCTATGTAGACTGTTATGCTTGCATTTGTTTATTTTAAACTTTTCATTGCATGTATTATTTAATTGTGTATTTAAAGAATTCCGTACAAATATTCACTTATTAATGTTTTTATTGTTGCTAATTATATTGTCAAGTGATGTAGAAAAAAACCCTGGCCCTTATAACAATGAATTATCAATATTTCATGTTAATGCTCGGAGCGTTCGTACGAAATTAGGCTATTTCGAGACTATAGCACTAAATTCGTCCGTTATTTGTTTTACTGAAAGCCATTTAGATGAAAACATTTTGAGTACTGACTTACAACTTCAAGGTTATAATGAAAACTTATTAAGAAAAGACAGAAACTGCTTCGGTGGTGGCGTTCTGGTGTATATCGCCGAATCACTTAAATATAAACGAAGGTTAGATTTAGAATCAGATGACGTTGAAGCCGTATGGGTAGAAATAGTATTCCCAAAATACAAGCTCCTAATTTGTGCTGTCTATCGATCCCCGGGTGCAAATCTTACCTTCTGGCAAAGTTTTGAATACTCAATAGAAAAAGCTCTTAATTATACCACCAAAGTTATAATTACAGGCGATCTGAACATTAACCTATATGGTGATCGTAATAACAAATTAATGGATATTATGAATGACTTTTTTCTTCAGAACGTAGTAAATGAACCCACCCGCTATGATCCTGTTACAGGTAACTGTACACTTTTGGATCCAATACTGATTTCCGCGGATTGTAATATTGCATTTACTGAAGTAATAGACATTGATCGTGATATGAGTGACCATAACGCGACCAAAACTTATTTAAGTATTCCAGTCTTTACACAAGACTCATTTAAGCGTACTATTTGGATCTATAAAAATGCTGACTTTGGAAAATTTAACAATAGTATACGAGATTTCGACTGGCAAAATTCGTTAAACAATTTTAATAATGTTGATAAAATGACTGAATTTTTTACTGAAAAATTTATAAATCTAGCAAAAGATTCAATTCCAACAAAAGAAGTCACTATACGGTCATCGGATAAACCTTGGTTTAATTCTGAAATACGAAAACAAATGCGGACACGAAACAGAATGCATAGTAAAATGAGAAAATATCCAAATTTTAACAATATACAAAAATATAAATCTCAAAGAAACAGAGTTAACAACATGATAAATTACGCAAAAGAACAGTTTTTTCTAAATGCTAATGGGTTACTAGACAAACAATCAACTTCGAACCCGAAAGGCTTTTGGTCACTTGTCAAAAATATTATGGGAACTGGTCGTTCAACTACCATCCCACCGCTAGTTAATATGTTTTCTAATGATATATTAGTTGATGATGTTGAAAAGGCAAATCTTTTAAATAGTTACTTTTGTTCTATATCGTCGGTAGACGATGGGAACAGAGATGTACCAGAATTACCCGTTAGAACTTTATCTACCGTGGAAATTGACGAAATTTCATTACAAGAAATTATTGATATATTAGATAGTTTAAAACTTGGTAAAGCATCTGGGAATGATGGAATTAGTCATCATATGTTGAAATATACATCAAAAACAGTTGCTTTACCTCTTAGTATTATTTTTAACCATTCACTTAATACGTGTAAATTTCCAAATAGTTGGAAATTAGCAAATGTATTGCCCCTTTTTAAAAAAGGTGATAAATCAGATGTTTCTAATTACCGTCCAATAGCGCTATTGAGCTCCGTTGGAAAGGTGTTTGAAAGAGTTATATTTAAACATATATACAACCACATTTCTGACCAAAAATTATTGTACAAATTTCAGTCTGGTTTTGTACCTGGACATTCAACTTATCATCAGTTGATCGAACTTTATCATAAAATATGCTTATCTTTAGAAAATGGGGAAATGACATGTGTTGTCTTTTGTGACATATCGAAGGCATTTGATCGTCTTTGGCATAAAGGTTTAATTTCAGAATTAAAGGCTTATGGAATTCAAGGAAATCTTTTGTTATGGCTCCAAGATTATCTAATGAATCGCCGCCAGCAAGTATTGCTAAAAAATTCGAGATCTTCAATTGGTAATTTGAAATCTGGTGTACCACAGGGGTCAGTATTAGGCCCCTTACTGTTTTTATTATTTATAAATGATATTGCAGATGAAATGAGCTCCTTAATTAGACTTTTTGCTGACGATAGTTCTTTAATGTATTCATCTGCAAGCGTTGAGGAAATAGAGAGGAATATAAATAGAGATCTAGAACTGCTTAACGAATGGGCTAAATTGTGGTTAGTAGATTTTAATCCCCAAAAAACGGAATATATGTTTTTTTCTTTTAGAAATCACGAACCCCTGAACCTCACATTCAATGGTGAAAATATTGCATTAGTTGAAAATCATAAACATTTAGGAATAACTCTATCTCAAAATTGTAAATGGTCTACTCATATTGATAATATTTGTAAAAGTGCTTCTAAACAAATATTTGTTCTGCGAGAATTAAAGTATCTACTGTGCAGAAACAACCTGAACATTATTTATTCTAGGCATATTCTTCCTCTACTGGAATATGCTTGCGAATTATGGGATGGTTGCTCTGTCACTGACAGGGAAAAAATTGAACGTTTACAGTTAGAAGCTGCTAGAATTGTAACAGGACTTCCTCGCTTTTCCAATAATGAATCGTTAATGTTCGAAACAGGTTGGTCTTCTTTAACGAATAGACGTTATATAAGAAAACTAAATCTTATGTATAAAATCCGTAATGGTAATGCTCCCGAATATTTAAGAGATATTCTAAATGACTACTCTGATGTTGGACGTTATAATTTAAGAAATCGACTAGATTACAGAACACCATTGTGTCGACTGGAGACCTTTTCAAAATCTTTTTTTCCTTCAACAGTTAGATTGTGGAACTCTCTTCCTTTAGATCAAAGAGAATTACCAACTTTTATGAGCTTTAAAATGTCACTGAAAAGAGAAAACTATATTGTCCCACCATATTTTCTAATAGGAAGCAGAAATTTAAATATTATTCATACTAGATTACGTCACCGTTGCAGTTCCCTAAAGGCCGATTTATATAGAGTAAACATAATCAACGACCCAAGCTGTGCTTGTGGTTGTCCCTTTGAAGACTGCATACACTATTTTCTAGAATGTCCACTTTACGATAACATTAGAAATCAATTTTTACATCCGTTGATGCGAATTACTAATCTCTCTATTGAAATTGTCCTATTTGGTTCTGATAGCCTTAATAACGAAGTGAACACTATAATTTTTAGACATGTACACAGTTACATTCACCATTCTAAAAGATTTTCTGCATAGCTCGACCCCCTCCCCCCCCCCCTTATTACTATGGTTGACTTTCTTGCATTGTTTATAATGTATTGCTTTGTATATTTTGTTATGTGTCATGTATTTTTTCTGTATGTACTTAAAATTGTGTAGTTATTTCCTTGTTGTCATCTTGTGAATTATTTTGTAAGATTATTGAACGGAGAGAACTTCATAAGTTGTAATAACTTGTGTTCAATCCTATTGGTTATTTTTGACAATAAAATATGTTTAAACTAAACTAGCAACAAAAATGAATACAGATATATCGCCGTCCACTTGGGCGACGATAATTATAATACACTTGAGAAAGCCGCTTTCAGAATTTTTATCTTCTTCGTTGAAAAGAAATAAAGCAGAAATAATCTGTGAATGATACAGCCATATGAAGATATTAAGCCAGAGACAGCAACAATTAATTCAAGAATATTTTACAACTTCTTACATGATACAACCAAAACATTTTATTGATCTGCAATGACAAAGTCACAACTAAATAAATGTCCTAAAAGGAACACTCTTAACAGCAAAATATAACGAAACGTTGCTTTGCAACTAACATGTACATAAATACAAATTCAAACTTTACTGATAGTCGACGATAGTCTCTTCTAGGTTTTCATATCAATTAAGCAGTTTCCTCTCCAGTTTTATCAATATACTGGTATGCAAAAAGATAATCATACTGCCCTATCACACAAGTAAAATGTTAATATGATTAATATTATACATAATACCAGTTAGTTGCATGTATGTTCTTCCTTATTGTTATTATGTATTTTTGTTCCTTGTACTTATTTATTATAGGATTAAACACTGGGTTTTAGGAAATTATCAATGTGTAAACTCCGGCGACTCACTCACAAACTAAATAAAGTCCGAAGGACTTTATGTCAAGTTTGTGAGGGAGTCGCCGGAGTTTATACATTGATAATTTCCTAAAAATCAGTGTTCAATCCTTATAATTCTGTGAAATAATCGTTACGATTTTTAAAACAGCAAAAACATTTACCGAAACCCATCTATACCGTAAAACGTACCTAGGATGGAAAGCGTAGGGATATACAAAAAATTGTACCAAAGGAATCCCGGTGCCGTAGATATAAATAGGAAAAAAACAAAATTAAACACTAAATTGTTTATATATTATATTTTGTTAGACATCTCAGTCTATTTAATTGGAAATCATTGCGGCAGAGAAAACATTTTCCCCTCTCCCTGACGATACGCTAGGAGGACCCCATCTTGTTGACATTGGATACTGAAAGTAGTCCGCTCAGAGAAAATATCGATGTATAAATTATCTGAGATGACGGCAGTTGAGTGTTTTTATCCAATCAAAACACTTAATATAAAAAAATTACAGCATGAATAGAATTATAGTATTTTGAACTTGTTGTCATCATTTGTAGTTACATAATATTATTGCTATAGACATGATAGAGAGGCATTGTAAGATGTTATAACTTGTGTCGAATCCATTTGTTATTTAGACAATAACATATGTTTAAACTAAACTACCAGTTAGTCTTTTCATGCGAAGCTATTAAAATATACGACGTTGATCACATTTGTAGTTTTTTGTTCTTATTTTTTACTACAGTCTTTAGCTGGTGATGCTAAAAATAAATATTGAACTGGTTATCTCAGGTTAATTTTATCATCTTCCTACAGATAACATGCGGGTTAAAAAATGGCTAAAACACGTTTTCATTTTTTCACGGATTTTAAAGTGGACTTAATGCTACATTGTTAGATACAGTCGTTTGAATAAATACACGTCATCTTCGTGTATAGTGATCACATCGCTACAAATCGAACCCAATAATGCTTTGACGAAAATATTCTTACAGGAACTTCCGGTTGAGATGCAGAGGAACCAAAATCGCTATTTCGGAAAGGTATGCATTTTTATTGTGGTCTCGTGTGCTTCGTGAAAAGAAAAAACAAGTACTATCTTAAAAAAAGATAGCCGACGCAGTACAGATATACATTAAGTTATGCATTGAACTACGAATCGCCATTATTGTCATACAAATTCCCCGTTTCAATAGACCAGAAATGTTTGATGAAAATTTTTTTGGGGAAGTACTGAAGGACAATTATTACTACGTGAAAGAAATCATGAACCTATAAATTAACACTAGTCTCAGGTGAAACGAGTATGAAATTAATAATCTCTACATGTGTGCCCATGTGTGTTTTTATATTTCAACAGATTATTTTATTTACGTGTTTTCGTAATTAACAGATTTACCAAGCATACAGTTAACCTAAAATAAGTAATTTACATACAACTACATGTACTTTGTTGTACATGTACATGTATTCCAGAACGTTTATTGCTATTATGTATTGAAACCCACTGCCTATAATATAGAAATAAAGTTTTTCTGCGAGTACCAAAGCAAAAAAATTACTGAATAAGCAAAGTATACTTTACAATTAGAGCCACAACTCTCTATCTATGTGTGTACTACGACGGACGCCCAAGAACAATAATAATGCATTTGATTTAATATCAACATGTATAAAATGATTGTTGATTTGTATTTATTAAAGAAATTAATTAAAATTTCTTTTTTTCGTCTTTTTTACACTCCATAAAAGCCCGCAAAAATCCAGCGTGTTAATATGCGCTTTAAATTGCGCTGTACTTCAAATAAAAAATATTTAACATTTTTGTATAAGTTGTTTGATATAAAATATTACAAACTGCAGCTCATCTATATCGTTCTTAATACTTAAATTGCGCTATGAAATAATTTTGTAAACAAACAGACGGTAAAATCTAATGATAATTGTACACAATTTGAAAGGTGAATTGCCAATTTACAAACCTGTTCCGAACCCCTGTTCAATTTACCATCCTGTTTCGAACCCCCGTCCAATTGGTTTTTGACTAATCAAGAAACATAATAACGATCACGTGACTTTCTTTTTTCGAGAGGTGAAGTGTCATGAGGTCAAAGGGTAAAAAGTGAATATAATACCGACTGCGTCGGAAAAAAAGAAAAATCTAAGAATGTCATCATACCCTTTGATGATCCCTCTGTCACCTAATAAAAGCTCTTTTTCATCTGTTGCGTAATGACGGCTCTAGACCATTTGGCAGTGATAAGGGGGTGGGTCGGCAATCATTCAGACGGATTACTATCTCTAAATAAAAGACTTAGATTAGGGTTACTGTGGTTGTTTGCTGATAAAAATACTAGTTTTGGCAAAACCATACCATTAACTTTTGTACTAGCAGCGTTTTATTAGATTAATTGTGGACGACAAAAATGACCCACCCTCTTGTCATTTTTAAGTATAAACGGAATATTGATGACATAAAAAAATGACTTAATGCACGAAACGGTAAAAAATGCTACACAGACCGTCGCATTTTCTTGTTTTGAATCATTCTAAAATTATTCTTATAATGTATTTATGTTCAAGTCAAGTATAAGACATTGTAATACACTACAATAATATACAGAGGTTTACATATACCATAGTACCGTATAGTTTATAATATGTATGATGTAAGCGTAATCAATTGTTTTGAATACACAGAATATGGTTGTTGTATTATCCTACCTGAGGCTATGCTATAATCTATCTCATAAACTGTGTCACTGAAGATGTCGCAATTTAGGACATCATGTATGCTTCTGTTCTTATCAAACTGCGGAATTTATTGCTGACTATATAGTTTTATCATAGAATGTTAAAATGCTTCTATTTTCTTTAAGTGATAAATGATACAGTACATTACTACTGTCTGTGATTCCTAAAACCATCTTGTTCGCTTTTTGCTAAGCACAAATCTTCTATAATTTTCGCAAATGACATGTAATGTGTATTGTGTATTTGCCTAATTATGTTATACCGTTACACACAATAAACACAAATGACTGGTTATTTTTCTGAAGATAGATAGATAGATAGATAGATAGATAGATGGATGGATGGATGGATGGATGGATGGATGGATGGATGGATGGATGGATGGATGGATGGATGGATGGATGGATGGATGGATGGATGGATGGATGGATAGATGATAGATAGATAGATAGATAGATAGATAGATAGATAGATAGATAGATAGATAGATAGATAGATAGATAGATAGATAGATTGATTAAGGATTGATTTATTGATTCAGTGCAAGTAAAATGTGTGGAAGTGACTGTTATTTGATTTGTCGGTGCATAATATGTATAATAAACAATTGTAAATTCCACCGAAAGACGCATTTGACAATCTATACATCAGACAGCAAGGTCTAAGCAGATGATTTAAACAAAGTAGCGTTACTTTATCACTAAAACTTTGGTACTAACCTGAATTCTAGCTAATTCCATAACTTTGTTAAAACTGAGGCAGATTTCCGACTACATTCCTCGTTCGAAGACAAACTATGTTTCCCTATCGTCACAACACTTTTTTGCGTGATCTAGAAAATCTGAATACCGATCGCAGGATCTAGGAACGTATAAGTTGTGAAATGTACGCTGGGGCAGCTGGAATGTTGCTGTCGATGAACTGGAACGCGGGTATGTTAAAGCACTTTTGGTTGATTTTTTTAAACCAGTTATTTCCCTTTACTGAAGCAACGTCAATGGCGTCGCTTCCATGGCAACGTATTGCTGCGTCTATAATAATTTTGGTTTACTACGCGTATTTGCAACATTAAATCGAATACGTATTTGTGTAGTACGATGTCTAACAGTGACAGGAAGCGTTAAACACATTTAATTTGTAGTAATATTGGGAGTATTATTAATGATACTGATTATTTTCGATCCGTTCTTGATTGCCCATATTTGGAAGATCTCAATCGCGGAGAAGCTTTAGAATGATACACGATGAAAAAACAGAGCACATGCTACCATCATATACGACAGGAAAGCAGATGATGTATAGTGGTAAGTTTACTGTTATGCCTTAATTTGATACTTAGGGGTAGTCAGTTTCAAATGTGGCGATAGTTTCATATAACTTATAGGTTAATTTAGACTTGCGGCTGTGGACGATGTCGTTGACGTTGTCGACAAATCATGTATTTGTTTTTTATAATTGTGTATATACATATATACCTGTGTAAATGTGTATTTTAAATGCAATTGAAAAAAACTACTTGATTTTATTCTACTTAACTCGGACAAAGCGTGTGACATTATAATGTATCCTCCCCGCCCCCAAAATTGGCAAACCCTTACTGCCTATGTTTTATATTCATAAATATTAATATTGAAATTATAACTGATCAGCATGATAATTCCAAAGACTAACATTGCTTAGGGACAATTGACCTCCCCTTTCCAAATTTCCAACACATGTTTCCCCACAACCGGTAAACACCACATTACAAGAAAATTAAGTTAACAAAATAACCAAACCAATTTTGTTTTCATTTAAGAGTTACATAATATTTTTCAATAATTTGAAGGATGTTGCATTCAGTTAATATATTGATATTTAAATACTTAAATGTCCTGTTGATCTTTACTTTGTTAAAATAGTCTGCTTATGGTTAGGATGTACATTGTTATTTTGAATAGGTGTTTTAAAAAGTAAAGTTGTCAATGTACCCACATGTGGAACAAGACCCTTTATAAAGTTATGATCCATCAGTTTCGTGTTATAATAATTTGATAACTAACCAATGGTACAAAAAATGTCGTAAACTTACGTTATGTTTACATTTAGGTATACCATTTTTCAGAATATACTTGCTGGTACCCAAAACTTAGTTGACACCACTGACAAACTTTGTAAACTAGAAACCTTTATGACACAATGGTTTTTTTTCTATTACAATTTTACAAAAAAGACAAATGCTTCTGGATTGTGTTATTTAAATCAACATTTTCATACCATGTGATAATTTATGTGAATTCAGGACCACATACTCTTATACAATCTAATTAAAATTAAATCTTTCACTTGTTCCCCCCTTTTTGTTATTGGTCGCTGCGTTGTAAGCAAAAAGGGGGGAGCAAGTGAAAGATTTAATTTTAATTAGATTGACTCTTATAAAGACGTGCATGTTAAACTCTCTAGTCTATTAGGCTTGTGCAAAAAAAAAATATTTTTCAATATGAAAGTTTGATGCACTTTGATTCTGAAAACAATAAAACTTTATATTTATGTATTAAAACCATACGCGTACACGTTATATTTTATTTTTTTTGCAGGTCTACCATGTTCACTACCACCACAACATACTTTAAGTGCAAGTAAAGGCTTTATCTGTATTACAAGAATATAATATGGAGAACCAGTTGTATTTACTAAATAATATAGTGAATAAAGTAATTTTCCCTCCTGCCTTGTCCAAATGCATAAAAGAAAAAAAAAACAAATAATAGAAGTAAGGAAAAATTATGTTTTAAAGGTCAAAGTAATTCTTTCATATTAATCTTAATTACTTTTCCACTATCTTATTCTTGGTATGAAAGAATTGCATTTTATTGTAAATTTAAAAAAAAACCAAGTACATATACACATTATGTGTTTAATTGAGGATTCGTAAGACATACTGTGTATTTAAATTTCCCCAGGTTTCCATTCAGTTGACAGAAGTTTGTTTTACACCCATTCTACTTTACTAGTTTAATCATGTTAATCATACTTGTTTTATTCACACATTTCTTTTTTTTATTTATCTTAATAATGGTGTGGCAATTCCAGAAACTTCCAGGTAAATAAAAAAATAAACATTAGTACAATCAACTAATTTCTAGAATAAACCATAACATCCTTGATCTAAACAAATTATATAGCAATTATAAAATGACAGCATTAAAAAAAATAATCACAAGTAACAATATTTACAATTGTTCATGTAATATCATGAATACAGTTCGCTACATTCCTGATTACAAGACACATTTTATTATATCCATGGTGATAACTATCATTTGTCTCCATCCTGTAATTGCACTGATCATCATTAATCCATTGTTTACATCGCAACAATGATTGTATAATTAATGAGTTTATTAAAGAAATGGCATGTATTGTCTGTTTGCTTGACTCATGCATGGGGCATTACCATTTGTACAGCGAACTATAGAGTGCTTTCATTTCTTCCCTCCTACCCAAAAAGACTAATTGTGTGCAGGGATTTCAGAGTGGACAGGTACTCTTACCCACCCAAAGTCATTAAGAGTACCAGCAGCTGAATTTAGTGAACCAGCAAAAAATAATTCATAAAAATATCAAGTCCGAAACCTTTTGGTACATTCGACATATTGGAAAGTACCTCCTGGTATAAAAAACTTTGAAACCTTTGTCAATGTTGCTACATTTAGTTTGTAGCTTTGTATACATCCTATAAGAATTATATCAGTATAACCGGTGTTAAACACAACACTGACTGATTGAAAGAGGGTTAATGACCCTGATTCATCTGTTACAAATACTAGTTCATTTGTCTGCAATCATTGATCTGGCATTGCTTTCATAATCTTGTTCCAATCAGTTTAATCCGTAATCGATAAATGAATTATATCAATCTGTTTATTTAGAGATAGATGCGCTTCTGTAAATATAAAAATTAAAGGAATATTATGGTATACTTTCATTCGTGGATAAATTACTGTTTTGTTTAAAAAACAATACCTTGCTGTTACAAAATAGAGCATTTCTGAAATGTTTTATTTGAATATTTAAATTAAAATTAGGAAAAAAGAATAGAAGATACCAATTAGTATTCAGGAAACGATAAGTGTAGGAAATACAAAACCTTGATTAAACAAGAGTAGAGAGCGAGAAAACTAACAGACACGCAGCACAAAAAAGTAACACAAAACCCACCAAGAACCTGGGGCGAGGCCAGGTACTCTGGAGGGTAAGCAAGTACTGCTCTACGTAAAGCACCTCCGTATCGCTCAGGTTAAAATCTGGTAAAAAAATTTAGTTAAAAATGCTATTCAATTTTACATTTAAACATCTCTGTAATATACATATTGTTTTAAGATTCATATTATTAAAAGTATTTATCACTTATTATTGTTCTGGTTATTTTTCAGGGACGATGTTTCAAACCTTTGGTTGAAATACACAGGCTTGAACAGAGATGACAGCTGTCATCTAAGTTTAAAAACATTTAACTAATGTGGTGAAAATCAGCTGTAAATTTATTCACTAATGTTAATAATCACTGCTGAATTGTACATGTGTGTATTTGAGAAAAGAACCATTCACACATTTTTGTACTTGAAGTAGCTTATTCTCTTCCTGGATATTGTGCACAATTAAGCTTACACTGATTGGCGCAATCTTAATAGCAGTTAGAAACCTATATTAAGACTACTATGTAAACAACAGTTTCGAACTATAGAACATAATCTGTTTAAATCAGTCCTGCAAGACTAAAAAAATCGTCATTTTTTCGAACTAGACATGTAGTTAAATAAAAACCTACTGATTAAGTTCTATATTTCATATTTTCTCTTGCCAAATAACATTTCATTAAAACGTTGCGAGTATATGGAACAAAATATTAGTTGTACCTGCAATAAGGTGGATCATTCTCTGAATTTTAATTTAAATTGTCACAGACACAGAACATTTGGTTGAAAGCTAAAAGCACATGGCGAGAGAGAAGAGAAGTAGGTATCTGGTCAGTGTGGAATGGATGTATCCAATTGAAGGCAAGTTATGTGAGTGCTTTTTATGTGAAGACCAGAAGAGACTTTCTATATATTGATTACAGGAAGGCACGAAATAAGATACATTTAAGTATGCAGTGCATTATTTTTGTTCTTGCCATAAAACAGATAATTGCTTCCTTGGTATTTAAGAACTTCTGTCATCTGGGTTTTGTTTAAATTTTAACACCACACTTTCAGCAATTTTCAAACTATGACATGCTGCCAGTTTTCATTTTAAGAGTACCTGATGAAAACCGCAACCTTACAGCAAGGAAACTTCCAATCCTTGTTAATTCAAGTTGCGAGTTGAGCACAACCTGCTTGGATTAAAACTATAACCTTAGTAATTGAAAGGCACATGATCAATATCTCAGACAACTAGCTTACATAACTACTGT
The DNA here is from genome assembly GCA_944474755.1 of Limnoperna fortunei. Taxonomy (NCBI): domain Eukaryota; kingdom Metazoa; phylum Mollusca; class Bivalvia; order Mytilida; family Modiolidae; genus Limnoperna; species Limnoperna fortunei. The sequence goes on along the minus strand of OX104112.1, from coordinate 17,084,150 downwards.
GCTGTTTAGTACCCATCTGAGTTTATATAACAGTACGTCAAATACTGGAAGCTCAATCTTCAAATTAGGATAAAGTGTCCAAATGAGTATTCAGCAAGCAAGCACAATACAGCCTACCACTAACTTACAAGGAAGACGAGGGCGTGAGCTATTTTTTTTACAGATCTTTAACTGTCCTATTAGGTTGATATTGGTACGAAGGATCAGAAACAAAATATTCTCTGGTTACAATCTTTTTTTTTGGTGCAGATGAACAACAAACTCAATTGTAATCAAGACCAAGGAATGAAAATCTATACAGAAAAATTACATGGAAACTATCAAAAAAAATGTTTCTGTTTGTATGATGTTTTATGCCACTTTCAGCAATTTTTCAGCTACATGTATGTCATGGCGTCCAGTTTTTATTGGCAGAGAAAGCCGGAGAGAACCCTTAACCTTCGGTAGGAAAACTGGCAATCCTTGTCAATTAAGATTGGAGTCGAGTACACCCTGCCCGCAGTGAGACTCGAACCCGAACCTTAGTGTTGACAGACCACATGATCAATAGTAGACGAACAACCTTAACCACTCGGCCACCTAGGCCCCTTAAAAAATGAGAGCTAAAATCAAGGGATGATTGCACATCTCCATTCAGACAAACTTGTAAAACACAAAACAAAAAACAACAAAAACTTGATTAACTGGAAGCCAAAAAAAAACCAAGGTTGCACGGGATGCGTGAACTGTTCAATGCATGGCACATATTTTTCTGAATAAAAATATATCTATTCATGTATGTTTTACATCTAAAAATATATTATATTGGAGGAGCTTGAAATATTGCTAGGGTCTCCGTCATTGAATGAACCTTCCATCCCCAGCCGAGGCAACATTTCATGGTCTACTGTTACAGTACAGTATTACCTCGTTCTTAATTGAGATCTTCAATATCTTTCTTTTTTAGTCTTGGTAGCTGTTCGTCTGATCCATAATGTTGATCGTTTTACTTTTAGTATTCGTAAAAATAAAGGAACATTGTTTGTCCGCATTCTATTTTGCCACGATAATTTGTAATATCCCCCATTTAGAGATGTTTTGCTGTGTGAATTCGACAAAGGTCACAGCGAACAAACGAAAGTGGTTTACCCCCCCCCTTTTATGGGTTATTATGCATTGAAATGATTGTATGATTGTATTGTGAACACCTTATAAAGTGGTTTAATTTACTTTATATATAAAAGCGGTTTAATTTATTTTATATATGAAAATAGACATAAACGCACGACACGTTACATTTGAAGATGGAAACGTTTTACTTGTATGTTCGTGGTGTCTAAACTTGTTAATAGTCGCTTCCCCTGGTACGTAATCATGCAAACGTTTGTAAGCAATGACCTTCATTTTTCTCATTGTAGACTTCAACTTACTTTTGCCAGCCCTACCTATTTTATCGTACTAATTAACACTTTTTATGTATCATTCTTTTTGGAAAACCAGCAAGAATCGTTCTTTAAAGGGCGATAGATTCTCACATGTATCTATGCAGTGCTATTTGCTGATGAATGTCAGAAATTCATGCGCTCGTTGCATCATCGATAGTTTTTCATGGATTTAATTATTTTCCAGCAACCTGCATGACTATCCCCAGTTTATGCATACAGTTAGATACAATTACGAATGTATTGGTGTAATTTCATGCTACAAAAATGACATTAAAAGATAGGGCCAACGCGAAATTTAAAATTGGTGGTTATAAATAAAAATGGTCACGTGATCATCAAAGGGCTATTCGTTGAAAGTGAAAGTAAAGATAATGCTATTAGAAGTATCCCTATTTAACATGTTATGGTCAAAATTGAGCATATATTTGTTGTTTGACTGTTTTCTGCCACGAAAGATTGATGAATTTAATGCTCGTATTTCTTGCATATTTCTTAAATACGGCCTAACATTCCCGCGAATCGGAAAATTGAAGTCATCACGTCGTAGAGTCTAGTTTTCCCGACACTATTTCTGGAAGTAGGATTAAGGAACTGGTTGTTTTTGTGTATTGGTGGTGTCTTTAATTTCAGACTCAAGAGGGTAAATTGAATGCAAATAGTCAACAAATTTAGCATTATTAAGGGATTAAACATCATCAATATAGCGGAATGTGAAGTTTAAGGTCTGGGCCAGTGTCTTTTCTTTCCTCTTCAGCAGGTCTTCTAGTAACTCAGCCTCGTCAGAATACAAACAATGTCGGCGAGGAGATGAGCACGATTAGTACACATTGAAATGCCAACAGTACGTTGAAAAACATGTTCTTCAAATATGACCAAAATATTGTAAATCAGAAAATCTAACATTTGACAAATTTAGTCTTCCGTATATTTATTATATGATTTAGAGTCATTGATAACGAAATAAGTTCAGGAAAGGGATCCGGACCTCAAGATGTCTATCAGGTCTTTTGAATTTTTTAATATCCACATTTCATTTTTTTAAAATCTAGTTTTTATAGTTGTCAAAATAGTGGTCAGGAGTTGCGATAGCGTTTTGCTGGTGCACTTAGACGATCCTACAATGAAACACTGTTTGTTTTGATTTTTGTGAAATTTTGGTATCCAAACAAGAATGGGAGATCACAATCTTTGACTTTGATTTTGAGACCAAATGATGCCAACTCCGTTTTCAAGAATCTCACCTTTTGAAACTGTAGTGATGTGTAAGTACGAATGCCAAGTGAACTGTCCATGCCTAATTCATGAATTTAACACTGTATATAATATTTTATTGCAGATAAAAATAATGTTGTTAGGGACGTATCTGCTGGCACAACAACATATTTGTGATGAATGTCGGACAAAGTTTTAACAGCGTCAAGATTTCGGAAGATTGATGGATGATGCTTTAGTACTTATAGACCTTCCAAAAGACTTATTCTTATTTAAATCAATGACCTCAAGGCATTTACACACTTTGCTAATATATCAACCTCCTTGTCTCCTTCCTTTCCCATTTGCTGGCATAGTACTCTATAGAATTGTTATGTTGAAATATGACTAAATGGGTATTTAATAATACTATTTAATAAATAAATGAATAAATACATAAATAAATAAATATACATGTCAAAGGTTTCCTATTTCCTTTTATTCCGTATTTATCAATTACAGATTACAATGATACGTGTAGTCATGAATATTTACAATGAAAACTAATAAAAACAAAATGCTCAGGGTATGTTAGAAGATATCTTGTACTTGTAGACAAATACACGATATCTGTCTCTCAAATAGGTATAAATTTCGATTTATCGAAGATTTTATGTAGTATCTTTCTTTCCGGAATTGACTTACAATTGGTCACATTTTTGTACAGACCATTTAAAATTTCATACAGTTTCGGCTTAAACAAATCAACCTTTCGTGCTTCTTTTATTCTTGCGTTCAAATCTAAATATGTTAAAGGTATTCTTTAAATGATATAATTGGAAGGTTTATTTATTTTGACACTGAAGAAGGCCGTTAGTTTGTTGAACTGTGTCTTTACTTTTGATTGAAACATTGTTATTTTTGTTGTTAATAAATAATAAATTACATTTGTATATTATTATTTGTTTATGCTGCATCGTCATTTTGTCTATCCGATACTTAGTTAGTATGCTGATTAGTAGCTTTCTTTAGACTATTTTTGAAGTACTTGTTTATTGGGTATTTACACGATCCAAGTGGACATACATATTCCATTTCCCAATCATGTTATATAAAGAACACCGTATACATTTTTAGATTTCAACGCCACCTTGTCACCTAGGTATTTTGATAACATTTCGTTAGAATATTTACACAAAACTAAGTAAATTAAAATTTCATCATATGCCGTAAAGGGTTGTAAATGTAGACGATTGTGAAAGGCAAAAAATAATCATCTTGATTATAATATCTCAACTTTGAGAAGAGTACTTTAATAAAAAAGGCAAAGTTTTCATGTTTTGGAAAAACAAATGTTTACCAATAAAAATACATTGATCATAGTCACGTGGATCTGTGGGGGGAAAATGTTAATGTAAGATCGGCAGTTACCGACAAGTTACTATTTCTATTGATTTAAATTTACTGTAATTAAAATTGTTTCAAAAGATTTGCAATTAAATGTATTTCAAACGTCAAACTAGCATTCATTTGCATAAACATTGCTAAGAACTTTATAAAATTTTCAGAATTTAAAATAAAAAAAATAAAAAAAACAATTTAAAGAAGAGTCTTATTTTGTAAATCAATTTATGAGATTATTAACTTCTATGATGTTGATGACCTTTATTCGAACGTAACAGAATATTTTTAATTTGTGTTATTATATATATAACTTGCTTCGTTAATATAGCTTAACATCAATATTTTTAAATCTCGAATTTAATAAAAATCTATATTTTTTGTGCTTTTTATTGTTGAGATTTTTTTTCCCTACTAATTTCTACATTTTTCACTGATTCAGACATCAATTTTTTTAAATAACATGCCTATTTGAAAATCTAATTTCATATAAAAATCGTAAACCACCACTACCACACAGGAATCGTTTACGAGAGTTTGGGATTTCGAAACCGTCAATAAACAAAACCCAGGGAAATTAAAATGTAATGTTCAAGATTAATTAATGTTCTACGTAAAGGTTCCATTTTCTACCTTATAAATTATGAAATAATACAGAAATCAGATCAAGGCTTTCTGGATGAGTGGTCACAAGCGCGTTAAACAAAATATGAAAATGCACTTTTATTATCAAATTATCTAAGTAACTAATAAAAGAAACAGAAAAAATATACATTTTATCATGTTATAATAAGAATGCATAAACAAATTACGAAGCTTACCATATAAATCATGAAATAATCCAAGAAATAGAATTGAAGCTATGCAATACATTACGTAATATAACATAACACAATTTTAAAATGCCTTTTTCGTATCAAATTAAATAACTAATTAATAAAAGAAACGCAAGTATATACATTTTATTATGTCAAGAATAAAATGCATTAATCAAAATAATAGGCTTACCCTACATATAGTAAAATAATCCAAAAATAAAAATTGAATCTATCTATTCGTACTAGAGAGATATACACTGATATAGCGCGCATTTATATGCAATTTTGCACATCTTTACTTCTTCTTATTAGATCGGGACAACACAATGTATTTTAAAGCTGGAAGGATTTAACAAATACGAAAAACTGTAAATAAAATATTTTCGTTGATATTAAATTAGCCATTTTATCACTTACAACGTGAACTATATTGTAGAGTATGATTTTTCACCTAACTACTCAATCGTACCCGAAAACAATTATATATCATTAAGAGATAATAAGAAGAGATCGAACATATGAAAACAATATAGAGAATGTTGAAGCTCAGTAATAACTATGAGAAAGTTCAAGATGTAACTGAATTGATTTGTATCGTCATTTATTTTTTTGAGGTCATTAGTTGGTCGAACTGTGTCTTTGAATTTGTTACAAACATCGTTATTTAACGCAGACTTGTTTGGTTGCTTTAAAAAAACATAAAAAATTATGGTCAAAACATACAGCAGAATGCTAGTACGGACTAATGAAATACAATTAAATAGAATATTTGTAAAATTTAAAGTTGTATCCCTTATACTTGTTTAATTTTAAAATTGTTTCGGTTATATTTTTGATATGAAGGCGTTATTGTTATTGTTATTGCTTATTTGATTAATTTATATCTTTGATAACGTTAGAATTCTTCAAGCATATCATAAATCAATGTTTTGTGTTCTTAAACGGTAAAAGAGAAGAACTTACAGGTATATGTGAAATAATTAATTAACTAGGTCAGTAATTGTTTAAATTATTACACATTATACGTATGTTGAGGTTATTTGTAATATTTCTTACGCAATGTGTTTTTTTTTAAATATCTGTGAAATGTTGCTATGTTACTTTTTATCAAGACAGATGTTTGAACTCAGTAATACAGTATTACTAACTGTGAAATTTGTAAACTGAAGACTTTTGTCTTGAATGAGCGAAATCAATGGAACATCTTTGATACATCAACATTGTAAACTAACCATGTGTGTAATCTGAACAAAACATTAAGTACCCTAAAAAGTAAAATACAGTCTTAATATGCACATGTTAACAACCAGTCATAGAATTTGTAAAACATATTAGCTGTCTAGCCGTCAACATATTAACCATGGTAAATCAGAAACATTAGTAATTAAACAAAGCTAACAAGTGACAAACAGTGTATATTTACCCAAAATATAAGTCTGTATAAACACTTGTCACACATAATTAACACACGTGAAACATTTGTGGATTTATATAAGTATATGAAATACAGTTGTTTAGCATGTGTGACACATGCATTGCTCAACATATGTGATTTTTTTGTTTCAAGAACATGCGTGAAACACATGAGTTTCGCATGTGTCACCTTCGTGGCATTTTAGCATGTCTATAATATTTAAAAAGAAAGTTATTTACATTATTTAGACAAATATCACACTTCAGTTGGATAAAAAGAATATTTCATGAATATAAAACATACAAGTTGGATTCTAAATAATTGATAAAACCACCACAAATATACATGTAAATTAGACATCCGGGTACTAATTCTAACTGTACGTTTTACTAATTTCATAAATCATATTATCATATAATGAATACAAAGAAGTTAATTACAATATAAATCTATTACAATAAAACCACAACAACATGCTAAATTAAAAAAGTCTGCAACAACCAATTTTAATGGACACATTATAAATATTAAAAGTCATATAAAGCTTATATATCGGCATTCAATATTCTATGTAAATAAACTCATTTAACAGTCAAAATTCATTCAATTCTTTCCAAACCATAAAAAACTATTTTGTATATACTATCGTACAAACTACTCTCTTCGGTATAAAACTAAAGATAACATTTGAATAAGAAACTTTAAATATACCCCATTGTTCATCATTTCTCAAAACAAAAAAAAACAACATATGTTTGCATTGTTCATTAGTACATCTAATTATCTATGCCAATAGCTTAATTATTAGTGCCCGCACAGCTTTAAATTTGTTTTCAAGTCTGTTTTTCTGGTTGTAATATATTAAAAATTCAAGATTGATGACTTGAATTGTCTAACCATAGTAACTTTCATTGTTTTTTTTGCCAGCATGCTTCATTAAAAAGTGTATAGTTATTATTCAGTCAGTACCCCATGAGTTTAAGCAACTAAAAATCTTACTAAAGTATGACAATAAACTATTGCATGAAAATTGGCGAATATTTTTCCAAGAAACAAATTTACACGAGCATACGTGTGCAATTTATATTTCACAAGGAAACATGCAATACCATAGTTTTGCAATAGATGCTATATTATTGTTTCAAACTATTGTAGAACGGAGTTCTAAATCGTCAATGATTTAAAAAGTTATGTTGCACTGCCTACAGAATGGGATAATGCTTTACTATTGCGTTTGGTTAGGGTCTACCATGAAATGAAAAACACTGCTATATAATAACATTATGTGCTTATTAATTGAGTAAAAGTTGTATATCAAAACTTTCTTTGTTCATAATATTAGCTTATTTTGGACATTATGGTCTATGCTGGATACAATACTTTCACATCAAGTCAGCTGGTTTACGGTTTAAATTACTTATAATATTTTGTTTATTATACGTTCTAAATAACTTTTTTCTGGTTAAAATATACTTATAATGTACAGTTGATCAATAATACATATTTAAGAACAATCTTAGCCGTAAACCTCGCTCAAACTACCGATCGCTACTGATTTGTTAATTCCTTTCCATGAAATCGGTATATCAGGTGGGTTAAGGTCAAAATAATTTGCTACTTGTGTTGAAAATGTAGCCATAAACCAATTCCAGAACGTTGAGTTTGACATGTCGGCATCAGGTGCTATATCCCAATCCTTCATGTATGTCTTATAAGTTTTATATCGGTGATGCAGTTTGCAGTTTGGCGTCGGACATTTACACCAATCTCCACATAAAAGATTTGCTGTACTTTGAACACAAAAATTGCAAGATTCAACTTTAAGTTTTTTATGTTCTGTATTAAAGATTCCAGCCAAACCATTAGGGCGATGTTGTATACACATATGTGGATCACCTTCCGATCCATGGTCCTTTTCAGCTTTTTGACATGGTTCAGCACACCACGGGCACTTTTCTTTACAACCCCATAACGATTCAAAGATTTCGTGGTATGGTGTTTCACCAGGCCACACCATTTGATTTGGATCGTGACTAGAACATTCAATAATTATTTCTTTTCGGACATCTTCCCTAAGTTGCTTTATAATGTTTGTCATAAAACCACGAAAGTCATTTACAGAATAATCCGTAACATGTAGAAATGAGGTTTTTGTTACAGTCAGGTGTTGTGCAATCTCTTCCTGTTTACGGAAGTGTTCTATCCACTCGTGGATAGTGTAACTACAATTTTCATTTGTTACTTTTGTTACAGCCGCAATTATATCGTCAATAAGCATATGCAGATTGTCATTTATCCAATTCATGAAGAGTGAATCTCCCGACTCTTGTGTAGTGTATATTAATTTATTTGTGAACTTTGTAATCCAAATCTGCACAAATTGTTCAGGATATTTGATATATTCCATAAAATCTTCAAAGTTTTCAGCGGTTGCTAAATCTGTCATAACAGCTTTGATCAGGTGATGCTTTCGAAAATTAAATTTTTGTCTTATTTCCCTTTGAATTTGCAACGGTAACATCTGATGCAGTTTCTCTTGTATCAATGTTTTTATTTCTGTACAAAACATGTTTGTTGCTATTATTTCTTGCGTTTTGGCTTCACAGGTTGAGATAAACAATTGGCGTGCTAAAGGTTTGTGATTTTGTAAACGTGATCGCAGCCCATGTTCTACTTCGTAAGCATTTATAATTATTTCAAACATTACTAATGAGTATCGAGATACATGCAAAGCCACAAATATTTCTAAATTTGGTGTGAGCGAAAACTCGTTATCGGAACTTTTGTCGTTATGATGACTAAACCGAGTTCGTATTACTTCTAAAAGTTTACTGATATGTGTTTTATCATACTCTACATTCTGCTTCAACAGTAACTCAAAGTAACCGTCTATTTTATTAAAGATATCATTTAATATATTCAAAGTTGCTTTCCTAAAATTAGTAAACCCAAAATAGTTGGAAATGTTTCGTTTTCTCCAAGTGACTCCTATATGCTCATCTAAAATATCTTTAGCTGTAATGCTACCTTTTAACTGCTTAATGCCTGGGTCTCTTCCAATACCATACATTTTCAAGCCAGTTTCAATCAAGTGTGAGTGTTTTGAAAATTTGTTATGTAAAGCTTCCTCGATATCTGCTTTCAAATGCTCTACCATCTTTTGATTTTTCTTTTGTGATGTAACTGGCGCCAATTCATCTAACAAATTCTTCCACATTTCTTCAAATTTTTCTTCGATTTCTTGCCGTGTTAGTTTTCCACTTTTGAAACTCTCTGCTAAGTCCTTCGCTTTTTGGTTTACAATTTGTTGTTTTGAAATAAGGATATCTTTGTTTTTAAAAAGAACTTTGTATTTTTCCTGCTCCTGTTTTATTTTTACTTTGACATCTGCATGTAAGCTGTCTGTTTTCATTTCAAGGTTGATAATTTTTTTGTCTTTCCAGTGAATCATATAGTCGCTAAGTTCCGAGTTTTCCAAAAAATAGGTCAACCGCTTTTTTACTTCTGAAAGCTTCTTCTTAATTTCATGTATAAATTCGATTTCAAGATTTAATATACAAATATCTAGATCTTCAGGCGCATCACAATTATTTAATCTCGGGTTTATGTTTTTATTTATCCATTCTAATTTTAACTCTTCAAGTTCCCAAATCAACTTCTGATTTTCAGACTCAAGCATGCCATACGCCTTTACTTCTAGACAATTTCGGAAGCTGAAAACAAAGTCATCGGCTAATATACCTCTCCATATCATATTAAAGTGCATGTAAAAATCGGGGATTGACAATGTGTGGACGTTTCTAGCAACATTATGTAATATCCATTGTGCAACATCACTAACTGACTCGCTATACGATAGACTCACAGGGGCCATAGGTGGACTTCCGTGCCATAAATCGGCAATGTATTTCACGTCCTGAGTTGGGTTGAATTTAACGACGTCTGTAAACGATACAATATCTCTTACACGTTCTTGTAAAGCGGCCTCTTTTGTCAAGGCGTCAAGATTGTTGATAATTTTTTTGTTGCCTTGAAGTGTTTGCCTTTTGGCATCCCTAGCACTGACATTTTGGTGGACAAACACACTATATTGACGTAAATTAAGTTTTTTATTTGCCTGTTTCAAACGTAATAGCCCATGGATAACGATTTGCAATACATCTTGCATATCTGCAATTGTTTCACCTTTTATGTTAATTATGACAATGTCTGCCAGACCTATCACAAGTGTTGCCAGTTCATTGTCATGATGTACGTTTTTACCAGCCAATTCTGGCGCGCGAAGACCTTCTGTGTCTAAAATCAATACATAATCAAAGTTTAAAGTCGAACGAGAGTGATCAACTGGTATTATTTGCGCATAAATACCTCTGGTACATCGTCCAGCTCTCACAGGATACTGCAATCCAAACATAGTGTTCAACAATGTTGATTTTCCAGAACTTTGAATTCCAAGTACAGAAATTACAAGACATTTCTTTTGACCAATCAAGGTTTCTAATCCAGAGAAAACTGCTTTCGTCCATTTCAAAGGTACATTTGCCGCATCACCATCCATTAATTCTAAAGGCTGACCTAATAGTAAAAGCTTTGCAACGAGGGCTGGTAGTAGTAATAACATCTGCATAGTTTTTGTTGCAATGTCACACTTTGCATAATCTTTGCAATAAATGAAAGCTTCATAAATTTGTCCCATTTCTCTGAAGAGATGTTCAATTCCAAATGAAGCATGAGTCAATTTAAGCTCAGCAGAGTCGACTATCGCCAAATTTTCCTTTGTTCTGGAATTTTCGTATGTTTCGAACGCCAGAGAAAATCTGTTAAATAGGTCTGGAAAGATTTGTCTTGATTTACAGTCCATTGTCTGACGCAACCAAACGAGAAAAAAATTCAATTTTTCTTCACAGTCTGATAATTGTAATAGCATTTTAATAAACAACGCAACCACTGTTGGAGCGTCATTTAAAGTTTCTACCTGTTTTTTTCGTAAACATATCATTGATTGCTGCAACGTTTCATCGATGTCATATGTAGCTTTGTTCCATGTTTTCTTTCGTTCTTTGTGCTGCTTACTCCATTGATGCCAAAATGATTCACATTGAAGAGGTAAGATGTAACTTTTTCGCGATGATACGTCTTGATATTTGTCTATTTGGGCTGATATTATTTCAGCACACCGTCTGCCCTCTTTACACATTTCACCTTCGTCTGTTATAATATTAAATGGCAGATTATCTAGTTTTTTCTCAAGCACGATTGCGAGACTTTCTTTAAATAGAATAGAAATAGTTTTAACTAGCTTGTTTTTTATTTCACTTACATTTAGCTGCCGTTGTTGTACCCTATCAAATAGAGACAGAAAATTGATTTTTGACTGTTCTACCTCTTTCTCCTTACAATACTCTTGTAAAATTGGTCGAGCTCTATTAAAGTCCGTAATATTTGTCATTATTATAACAGATGCTTTGCTGCTGTGGATTTTCCGTAAAATGTTATGGTATGTTTTCTCTTGTAAATCCTCGAATGTGATAAGAACAATGATAATACTAGAAATGTCTAAGATTACCTCGGTTTGTGCTTTAAAGGAAAATGCATCGCCACGTAGATTAAAAACTGTCAATGGGTATTGTATGTGATCTAGAGGTTCCTTGTACTGACTAAAATTTCCGTGAACACTTTCTATATTCGTCGTTAAAATATTAGTGTTTTTTGTAGGAACATACCAAGACACCTCCACCATACCATTGGACAGCTTACGATTATGCATCCCCAGAGGACAATCTTTATGGAAAAAAGTACTATGTTCTTCATTAAGGTCTCTAAGAAATTCATTTATTAGTTTCGATTTTGATCGCACTGGTCCGTTTCCGATTCGTAAAAAGGATATTGCCCTTATCGGTTGTTCTATCACAGATTCTGCGTTTTCGTCAATTCTTATTTCTCTTAAAGGCCAAAGTGAAATGACATACTCATTGCTTCCTAATAGTGGATAAATAAAGGGAACAGCCAGCTGACAAACTGACATTTTGTGTACTACTGTTCTTTTTAAAAAGGGGTCACAACACTGAAAAATTGCACTAAATACATCTAACGGATGCAACATTTTAGTGGAAAATACAGCCTCGGCATCTCGTATGTCGTCACATGGAAGAGAACTTGAAAGCAGATCATTAGTGTCGTCGTCTGATGCATTTGAACCTACAGTTTTGAAAAAGTCGCAAAGTACTTGTTCTCGAAAGTGGTAATTCATTGAGATGATTTTCCTCAGAATTAAGAGAGGGACGTCTGATAACCCTGTAGGCTTAGAATACTGGCTGTCCCGAATACTTAAGGCATCTCGAAGGGATATACGTCCAGGGAAGTATTCTGAAAGTCCAAGAACGTTCAGCACTTCCTTAGTCTCACTTTCTGCAGCAAAATCATGGGAATAGTCATTACAGTGAGTATTTAACTGTTGACATCTACTACTGCTTAAATCGTCAGAAAGATTTTCAAAAAAGTTCCATGATATTTTTGGATTGTTAGTTTTCTCTACGATATCATTTAATGCTGCTAGGATTGACTGTAACTCAACATTTATCTTAAAAATCACCGCTTTTATATCTCTTTCTATTTGTATATCAATGTTCTTTAAATGAAGTGCGATGTCTGAAAACCAGGCTGATGCCGTTTCTACTTTATGGGATTTTGGATCCTTTGTCACTATTACATGTATTAAGAACTGTATAGCAGAAGCCTGTTGAATTAAATTACAGTTCATTTGATTAGTTCTGTATAATGTAATATCTGTTTCGACATCGCTTAAAAATGATTCAAAATTTTCAATTGTTGGCTCAGTTCGGAAGACATTTTCTATTGGGTCATAGTCAAATCGTATCAGAATGGACATCACAAAAACGTATCCCGATGTATCATTTCTTTTGAGAAGTGCATCAAGTATATTTTTTACATTGTGTGGCATTTCAGATACAAATCGTTTCATACTGTCAGCCCCAATATGTCCATGTCTTTTAGATAGAGGAGTGTTAGTTACCTTTTGCCGACAAAGGGGCATATATCTGTGACGAAGCATTGACATCCAATCTTCTATTCGATTGCAGTACTCTCCGTCAAGTGAGTTGCCTCTATCATGTAGCCATTGTGTAATTTGTGTATAGTATGGAAAGTCTTCTAGACATGCAAGTTTAAGAAGGCCTTTTACTGATCCAGTAATTTGCTCTCGTTCGTATTGTGATAGATTAAAGAAGGATATATTTTCAAAAAGTTGTTGAACAATAACATTTTCACACAATTCACTATTCCAAAGTGTTGAATCACCATGATGCGCATAAATGTCTTCAATGTATACATGTAGATCCTTAAATATAGAAAAGAGTTTCTCGACAGTATAGTTTTCTTTTAACGATTTCAATAAACGGTTGAGAAACATTCTAAAACTATCTCTCTTTGCCAGACGTTGAGTGGTTTGCAACCAGTCTTCACCGGTCTTGAATCCAGTATATACCTGCCAGGTATCTAGGAGAAATTGTCCTAAACGTTTGCCACTTTTAAAAACAGTGTTATTTTTAATTAAACTCCACACACCAACGTAATCTTTTGAATGTAAGCTACCGTTGTCAATAAATGGCTTACCCGAGTTTACGACCACCCATGAATTATTGTTATTGTTTAAACCAAAAGCCCACATTTGCATTACTTCTACATCATGAGGTCCTCCTACCCTTGAAATTATTTCGTGTACTTTTACTCTTTCATCTTCGGTAACCTTTCCTGCTTTTAATTCTTTCCTATACCCTTCTAAAACACCATGTAATCCTAATTTGCTTTGATATCCTTCTACTGCTGTTGCATGTGTAGAGTTAACTAAATTCTTAACCAGGGCAATATCTATTTCTGCATCGCTGTCATAGAACGATTTTACTTGGAAAATTCCCCCAAAATATATATCACCAACGTATAAATGAGATCCAAATTTACAAAAAAAATTGAGAGATGCGTTCTTAGCCTCATCTATATTATTGTTTGACAACTTGTCTTCGATATCAAGCAGCATTTCTATAGCATCAGGATTTAACATCATGTCGTTAATAAGTGGCTGCCAAAAGGCAACTGGACAAATAATAGAAGTGATTTTACTAAAATAAGCGCGTCGTTTTTGTTCCTTGTTTGCTTTCTCGAGTACTTGATAGAAATGTGTTTCTTTGACTTTTTCTTGAAGTTTTTGTGATATATCTTTCCACTGCGTGTCATCTTGTTTGCATTGCGGTACCAAAACCTGCATGTGATCAAGTTCTTTTTCATCTTCTCTGACTTGAGAAGCATTTTGTACATCATATTTCCTGTCCACTGGATTTGTTATTAAATTTGGTTTTTCACAAAAATCGGGTTTGCTATTGTCATACGAGCTTGTGGTAATTTTGTGATGAAAATAGTTCTTATGCAAAAGTATATCTGGTTGGAAAAGTTGATGTCTTTGATTTTGACTAGATATTTTGATTCCTTGAGCCATTCCAAAGCCAGTCAAATTAATTGCTTCCTTGAAAAAGTGTTCGTCGTCATAATCATGAAACTCGTCCTCTTCCAAGTGAGTTTTAATTAAGCACTCATTAAAATTAATATCGTTTGTGTTTATACTTACTAGTCGCTGCCTTCTTTCAGTCCATTCTTTTACATTTCTGTTCAGAAAAGTTCCTTCCAGTGCTGATGATTGTTCTATAATTTGTACTGGATCAAGCTCATTCTTTTCCAAATTAGTTATTAACTGCTGTAAGTTCTTTTCTATTACATTAAACACATGTTCTTCGTTAGATTTATCTATATTGTATATCCACTTACAATCAGGAAAATCAAATAATTCCCCCAATTTTCCAATAAGGTCATCTAAACTAATTGTTTTCCTCCTTAATCCTAGCAACCAATTGCTAAGCTTGTCTATATGAGTGCAGATTGTTCTTTTCTCTTCAGCCTCACCTTCACATTTCAGATTTAATGGACGTAGTTCACCACTCCTTAAGACTTCGTAAAAATCATTATTGTTTGACATCGTGTATTCAAATTCAAACACTATATAGGGTTTCCAGGTGTAAAGTATCGAACTCGTTTGCTGTGTTTTTCTCACATTTGTTTAAACTGTGTATTCCATTACAAAAGGACCTGAAAATTTAAATTTGGTTTTACTTCTCATATGTCACATATTTAGATTTTAGATCATGTTCATACAACCCTGAATAATTGGAAAACGTTTTGTTCTTGAAGGCATGATGACAAGTATGAGAAAACAAGAATACATGTACCACCCCGTCGTCGTATAGCAAAGCAACAATTTTCAGTGCAAAAACAATAGATTGCTGCACTAACATCAGAGGCTACAAAAAACGTGTTTTAAAATGCTCTCCAAAAACAGGATGTGAAGCAACTTTGTCACCGTTCTTCGATCAACCTGTATAAACTGAACATTGGTCATTATAGCATGAAATAACGTCTGCAAAAAGGCAAGTGACTTTTAAACTCTGAGATATAAAATCTAAATATGAGGAAAGTTTTTACTTTGATGTTTTCTTCAAAAGATGTTTTGTAAAGAGTTTGATAACACAGTCGAGAGAAAGATTTCAGGATAAGCTTCAATTTGATTGCATATTACAAATCGAGCAAAACACTTCTTTAAAACATTACTTGCGAGCAGATCCATATCAAATTCAGACCAAACCAGTGATCAAACACAATTATGTTAAACATGATGATATGCAGTTAGTAAGTGATAGATATAAAATATCTAATTGCTTTTATTATTTTGTATATGACAGAAAGGTAAGATTGATTTTAAATGCAGGTTCTTGCAAAACACAATAAGTCCAAGAAATCGGCAAACTTGAGAATAAACAACACAAATTATACCTACTACAGAAATGGTCCTGATTTGGTACAGGCATTTCAAAGAACGGTGGGTAAAATCAGGTTGCTTTGCATGCCAAACCCAGTCTTCCATTACTGTAATATGTTCATAGATTGGTGAGCTTATGAAAATGGTTGGGTGTCACACACCACTAGTTGGTAACAGTTGTATCCAATGATCATCGTAGCATAAACTTTATGTACTGAATTCAAAAATTGGAAAAAAAACTACAATCGTATTTTCAAACGAGATAGAATATTTATTCAATATGGTAATGGTATATTAAAACTTAAAAAAGGCGTGGAAAAGTAGTTTGTAAATCTATGCTGAACCAATTTGTGATGTTTGTAAAAATTAGCATACTATCTGCAGGCTCTTGCATACCTGATTGAGGAATATTGACAACTTATGCAGAAGCTGGGGTATTGCTGCATAAGTGAAAACTGGGACCATACTGGGAAGGTTCCCAGTGCCCGACCCACAGAGCAGCTCAGTGCGTCCCCGGGTGGCGAATAGTGGAGACTCTCTCGTTGGGGGTTGTCAGGTCATAATACGGAAAGCCTGCCTGCGGACCATAGTGGATAACGTGTTTGGAGAGTGCCACGCTTCTTGCACAATAAAGACACCTATGTAGATTTTGAAAAAGAGTAGGCTCATTGTAGCCGCTACAAATGGCAAAATTCTCCGACTCTAACCAATACTCCATACTTTTCCAGTGGCAGTCAAACTTTTGTTTCCTGTATCCCATCCCACCCCTTTTTCAATGATGTATTGTTTGTTAACTTGTTCACGTCCTGAATATAGCTGAAATACTGCTCGCTGGACGTAAAGCAAACATGCAATCAATCAATCAATCATAAGTGAGAAAACTTTTTAAATTGAAAGCGTCTCGTTTGTTGTAAATTTTAATTAAATATGAGACAAAGAAAAGTAATCTCTCTATTTTTATAGGATTATTATATAGTATTAGTTGATGATCTGAGGCAAACTATGAATTTTAATAATAAAGTAACACATATAATCCTACATTAGTGAACACCCAATTTTTTGCTTAAAGCGATAAGATGATTTGGAATTTACCCGAACTTAAGATGCTCTATTAGATCAAACGCTTCAAATAAAGGTAGGGAGTTTATCCGTCAACCCCATATCAAAGCGATCTTATAAAATGCCATTTGTTCATGTTGTGTCGTACGCTTTCTCTTATTTGCAACAATTATGCGGAGATCTTGCAACCAAGGTATATATTGGACATTTTGCAGCTTGGAATGAACTACAGTCCCTGGAACGTATAAGTTAAAGATTTTATCGTTCGTACATCGTTCGTTTATCGTTCGTACATCGTCCGTACATTGTGCGTATATCGTTCGTACATGGTACCGTATAACGTATAGTATATCGTGCATCGTTTTTACCAGCGTGCATCGTATGGTGGATCGTTTGTTCTATCGTTTATCGTATGGTTTTCCGTTTATGTATGCGTATATCGTATGGTTTATCGTACATCGTATGGTTTATCGTTTGCGTTATCGTTCGCCATATTGTTGTTCTGTCAAATTAGCGTACATTGTATAATGCTTGGGTAATTTGATTTTACATGTACATCCTTGTTTAAGTTTAGTAAACTGCAACATTAAATAACATATCTGCTCTAAGGATAATAACTGTGCATTAATAGTTTTTAAATAACTTTGAATCATTGATGTAAAAAAGTTTATTGCATTAAATATGATCTGAATTTTCTTTTTACATAATATAAACTGCAATTGAGTTGTAATAAATAAATAAATAAATAAATAAATAAATACATATTCTTTAAGTCGATACGAATACATTAGAACATACAACACAATTATTTTAAGTCAATATGGTTTATAAAATAAGAACACCAGCTGTTTAACCGACATTGTCCTAGGGAACATGACAATTTATGTGTACTTTATATATGCACTTAATTGATACAAGTAATAAACAGGTACACTGAACAGGAGATATGATACCGATTTTGTAAATTAAATAAATTCATTGATAAATTATAAATAAAATATTAATAGTAGATGCTACAGATAGCAGTAACCGTTACACTTGTGTACAATAGCTACAGTAATGTAACTCCGCCAACATAAAACAATGTTCAAAGGAGTTAATTAATATAGCTTTTGTGCGTAATTGCATGTATGAGACACTCCTATTTCAAAATGATTTAATACCTTTTTTATATTTTTTCTATATCTAATTTTGAGCTGTCTTATGGATGAGTATATGTAGGAGCCTGGTTTTGCATACACATGTAACAAGGGGGACTAGTATATTATGTTTGTTAAAATAATGTTTTTCATAAGTACCTATCTTAGTTTGTAATTTAACAAAAACTTGATGTATTTGATCGAACTTTGAATATGACCCCTTGCATCCGAATTGATTTAAAATTATAGCATTAATCCACAATACTTACTCGTATGTCTAATAACATTCTATCAAAACGATGAAATATAAATACCGACAATGAAGAGTTTTTTCGTTGTCTTCCCTAACAGATAGTTTACGAGATATCTAAAATAAATACACGTATCTCCACTTTTCCATCAACTAAATATAATGTCGGCCGTATGACATCGTTACTTCGACATTAGAGTACTTATCAGAAGATAATCATGTTGTTATATAAATTACACTGTTATAAGATCACTTCAAAGGGACACGTTATCCTCTATTACATGTGGTGATTGCAATTAACATAATAAAAATTAACGTATCTTACTTCTGCACCTTTGCACCCCAGGTAGCTACATGTAAATGACACGTATACATCCTTTTATAAATTGTAACAATCATTACAATAAAATTACGTTTTCGAACTTTATTTTGCGTGCTTATTTTTAAAATTTTATTTTAAATTGAAATTTATTTAAAAACATAAAACGTATGTTTGGAACACAAAATGCATCTATGGTCTTGTTTTATTAAAGTACTGTGAAGAAATATTCAAGTACTTTGCTACTAAAAACTAACTAAAAGTGTGTGCTCGACTTCATCCCTCTTTCTTTGCCGAAAAGTTTAGGGCTTCCGCCAGGTTCTCGCTATTCCTTCTCCATTAAAAATTCGAGCCGCCCCCCCCCCCGCCTGCTGAAATGTGCTGAAAGTGGCTTATAACTTCAAACAAGAAATCAAATTATTTTTCAGGTAATCAAAATCTTAAACTCATGGTAAAATTTAGTTCAAATATTTTTAGCTTTATAGTGTATTAAGAACGCATTAAACTGTTAAAATACATTGTGGCGATTGGAATTGTTTGGAAATACGCCTTGGGTTTTGTTGATTCAGAGCTAATTACAATCTTTAAAAAAATTTTCTCACTTAAATCGCAGAACATTACTGTTATTTTTTTAAGGTTGATTGATTTGCTCAGATGTTATCTAACTGAATTCTCCATGTTACAAATGCATACGTATTGCTTCGTGCGTGACATTGTACGGTGAAAACAAATGGTGCACTCGATTTGAATTCATGTTTGTCATTTACTTGTCCAGGGTCGGTGATTCTCTCTGTCGTCCTAAGTAATGATTTAAAGTGTTCGATTTTAAAGCTAGTTTGGTACTTTCGACAATAAAGAAGAATTAACCTTCACAACGCTACATGTACATACAGTTTTACGATATTTACAACAGTGACGAAAAAAGTCTTGTTAAAAGACACTTCTTTTGAATTCATAAAATATACTTCTTTTAAATTCATAAAAGACACTTCTTTTAAATTCATAACTGCAAATGGATGAATTACATTATAAAGTATAAATCTAAATCGTTGTCTTGGATGATCGCGCAAAATTACCTGTTATTAAAAATACAAATGTCTCATTCTTTACGATTGGTAAGTTCCCGCGGCGATGCACACTTATTTACCACCTAAGACATATAAACAATCAGTAGATGTAGATAAGAAAACAAAAATAGTTCTAGCTAAAACAAAGCACATGTAGTGACAAAAATTTTATAGTTTAACACTTAGTACTACTGTACAAAAAACGAGTCTGTTAATATAGTTAACGATCTTTTTAAATTTTAGAAAGAGGTGTCAGTAATATTAATGAATAAAAATATAGTTTAAAGAATATACTATTATAGCTGAATATATGAATATTTGATTGATTGATTGATTGATGGATTGCTTGACTTCCAGCAAGCAATATTTTAGCTTATTTTCGGGATTTATGAGTATTTGAATTTACATATAAACAAAGTACATATTAAATGATAGGGATCTAAGATTTATGTTGAATAAATTTACCCTGAGCACAAAGGAAATTTTCAGGTACACAACCGGCAATAGAAAAAGTTTAATAAATTTTTTTTTAAACCGCAACAATGTTACTATTTGCAAATGACTAGCGAATTTAGTAAGGTAGGAACTTGATGAAAGGTACATGTATAGGAGGTACTGCTTTTAAAACATATAGACAGAATTGTTTAACTGTGTCGGCTTTTACAATCGAATGAATGTAAACGTTTTTATTAAGAAATGTAGATAAGGTTTAAGTTATTTTTTAAATTTATTTAAAACAGAGGTCACAGTAATGTTATTGATCAATGAAATTTCATAACAAAATACATAGCGTTATTTATCGATGCTAAATTTTAGGCACATGATTGTCGTTATCAATTAAGCACCTTTTAAGTTATTATGTATCTAGTAAAACTAGTAAATACCTTCAATACTGAAGAAAATATTGAAAAATAAACCATTTATACCCAGAACAATCATTCAACCCTGCAATGACGACATAAGAAACGATGCACCATACGATAAAATATGCGATAAACGAAACGTTGCACGATACGATATACCATACGATAGACGAAACGATCTACTAAAACGATAAACGCCGTCTCACAGTTTCAACCGTATATCGTATCGTATATCGTTGCGTACATCGTTCATATATCGTGCGTACATCGTCCGTATATCGTCCGTTCATCGTTCGTACATCGTTCGTGCATCGTGCGTTTTGTTGACTTATACGTTCCAAGGACTGTATATTGAAAGTTTTTGGCCTCCGTATTCCGTGATATTTGTTCTTATCTGTTAATCACACATTTTGTGTGGTTTATTATAGAATTGTATACTCTCCAAAACTCCAAAAAAAACAGCGCATAACTACGTTTTACTTTATAAAAAAGGCTGTCACCACTGAGGTTGCGGGTTCGAGTCTCACTGCTGGAAAAAACTTAAATGCAAGGATTGCCAGTTTTCTATTGGGGTTTCCTCCGGGTTCTACCCCAAGGAAAACTGGACGCCATGATATAGCTGAAAAAAGGCTGAGAATGGCGTTAAACACCATTCAAACAAAAAACCAAATAATTTATTAAAATGAATTTTTAATAATTATCAATAATAATTCAAAATGACAATTGAACCTTTTAAATGTGAAGGTAATTTTAAGTGGCTAAGCGTCTTTTGTTCAGATTTGGCATATTGCCGCATTATAAAAATGGCATTTGAAAAGTGCATATACCGTGCATTGCTGCGAAATTTTGAAAGAACTTCCAACGGAAAATTCATGATCACACTCAACCGTCTATTGGTAGCGCATAAAAGGAATGGGTCCAACTTGTCAAAACGTAAAATTTATGCCATGCCGCAGTTGGATACTGCTACCAGAAACATCATCGGACCGAGAATGTGAACCAGTGTACCATTTCCAGACTAAAAACAAGATTTTAACAGACCGTACGACTAATGACCGTCTAAGAAGTGCTAGAGTATATAGAACAACAGCACGTCAAGATCGATACATCCGGGTTTTTTATCTACGCAATCGAACAGTCACAGCAATAAACCTGCAGTTGGGATATGGATTGCGAAGACTAAGCTCTCAAACTGTCAGAAACCGGCTCAGACAACATGGAATTAGATCTATGAAACCTATTTTGGAGCAGTTTTGACGACGTTACGCTGACGAGAAAGAGCCAAAAGGTGCAACAGGTTGAGGGTCTGGACATTCTAGATCTGCCACAGAATCTGGTTTTGTGACGAGTTGCGGTTCCTTGTGCAGAAGCGTGATGGTGGAACACGTGTTACCACCGACGATATGAACGATTCACCTAGTCATGTGTCCAGAAAGTTGATGGATTCGGCATAGGTAGCGTCATGATAAGGGCGGCATTCTCAGTTGATAGAAAATCATTGCTTGTCTACTTACCACACAACTTAACGGCTCAGCGGTACAGAGACCACATCCTTCAACCACTTCTTACAATAATCCCAATAATTTCAGCAGGAGAATGCTAGGCCGCTCAAAGCTCAACTACCTGCAATGCATTTCTTTTTTGCTCGGCTTAGCCATTGTGTAATATGGTACATTCAACATATGTTATAAAAAAGACAATTGTGTTTTTTGCTTTTTTAATTACATTTTGTAGTTGCGTTATGGGTTGTGATCATTGAAGCCATTTGAAAAAAAACATAACAACTACTACCTGTTTTCTTTGACTGTATCTTCCTCAGTTGACAATCGGTATCTATAATATAATAGTAAGTAGTCACAATGCGTGTTTTTAAAACGAACCAAAGTCGTCTTTATCGTTTAATCTAACAGCAATTGAAAAAAAATCCCTAAATTATATACTTTGAATGATTTTCTGAATCATGACTAATTTGTATCTCAATACTAAATTACCATGCATATATACCATGTTTTTCGACTTTGTCTCTAAATAACAAAATAAACGATATTATATTAAAGCATTATTTTGCCTCATATATTATAATTGTTTATTGTTATAATAAAATAGATGCTTTGCACTTCCGTCACTTCTGTTTTCACTTTTCCTTTCTCTGTTAATGCATAACTGAAGAAAGTGACACATTTATAGATGCTATGTGATAAGTATTGTTATATTGAATATTTAATAGTTTTAGATAATACGTGATCAATACGTTTATCTTATGTTTAAGAGTTAATAACATTTACATTTTAAAATACAGATATAACATATAGATTCCAACGACGCCCTGCAAAGTAAAAGACTTAGCACGCCTTATTAACTTAAACCACGACTTGATCAGATTTCATTACAAACTACTATCAATAAATCTAAATAGAAAATTACACAGAACAGAACAACAATCAATTTATACGTTTCAGTTATTATATTTAAATGTGGTTTTCTAATAAAACAATATGCAATACAAGTAACAAGTACAAGGGAACAAGGGACATGCAAGAAAACTAGTTTTTGTCGTGGTTATTTACTGTTTCGTTACTAGATGTATGCATATATATATGGTGTTGACAATAATATTTCGTTACGATTCTGGTTCAATTGGTTCAAGATAACACTAGCAATTTCTACCACTTGATGTCATTATCTTATTGGTTCCATTATCGGAACGGTTTAAATTTATATTGGTAAACAATTTTGATAAATAATTTGTCTGTAAACAAGTACGGATAAAACAAATAAATGGTAGTATTCAGATAAACGAAATTTATCAAATACAGATAATTGGGAAAGGATCATGGTTAGATACCGCATAACTGACAAAAATAGGTCAATTGTTTAACCTTCGCAAGTGGATTTGATAGCTGTCATATTACAACTGACATTGAAACCGGACACAAACACCTCTCTTTCATTTTATAAGATCTAAATATACGTTTGTTGCATTTCATTGTATCAATAGTGAAATCGTAAAAATGTTATTAAACTAAAGTTAAATACAAATGACAGTTGATTTATATAGGATCTTACATTGGTACGAGTGTATTGTCGTATTTCTCCAGGGGAGATAGTTAATATTTATTATGTATTTTTTTAAGTCCGATCATTGGCGGGAACTTCTAATTCCACAGTTTAACTTTCGATAGATAAATCCAATAATCCAATAATCTATGAATTTTCAAAAGTAGTAAGTTTGCGAAATCAAACACAATTCTCCCAATCGCGAACATATTAACTAGTGACGAGAAATATTTTTTTAACACGGTCAAACGGTTTGAATATAGCTAAAAAGTTACATGTTTTTCCATGTTTATACGTGTTGCTTCAGGTCAGGGGTACACATTACGTTACATTTCAATGCCACGATGTACTTATTGAATATATTTTTCAAATTGTGGTTTGGTCGTGCAACATTGACACACATGAGCTTGTAAGATAGCATAATCTTGGCGAATTCCGTAGAACCAATAGTAAAGTGTGTTTGTACATATATTTGTTCATCTTGAACAAATCTATTAAAATATACTCTTGGGTACAATTTATAAAAATGTAGTTTTTATATTAGCACTATATAGTCATCAGCTAGAGGGATTTATACGTTATATATTATTACTTTTAATTTAAGGTATCCGGACCTACTTTTAATTTAAGGTATCCGGACCATAATTGACCACGTGATCATATTTGATGTCCCGGAAGTCCATTGCTTTTCAATGGAGCAGACTTCGGTAAATTTCGGCAAACATCGGAAATACTATTTGAGTAACTAACTTTTTTTACCAAAAATGGTAACATTGACACAAAGTAAAACAAGATATTTATTTGTATCATTAATTAGCAATACATTGATTTAATGACGCAGTATTTCTTGGTCGAACAATAAAATTAAACGGTGACTTAAATTATGGGTCGGATACCTTAAGTACTAACATTTTAGTACATATTACAAGAATTACTTTTCAGATAGTTTTTGTTGTCTTCTTCCTTTTCAGTCGTTTTCGTGGTACTATTTGGCTCAAATTATTTAAAGTGTTTCACAATTTTAATGTTTTATATCGTCTAATATCACTATAATTACTATTTCATCTACAAGTTTAGTAATTGATTTGTTAGCGTTTGTTCTTTTGCAAGTAGCAACTATTATTTTCTGCTGCCCATAATTCTCTGCAATTATTTGTGCCTTTTCGCCCTGTTTGTTTGTGTTTTTCTTTAAATAAATTGTATTCACTGTCAGAAATTTATTTATGTACTGCCTTTTCCCCTATTCCAGGAATAGCACAGCATTTGATATTGTTATATTCTAGAACAACATATTATTTTATTTTTTTCGTTAAAGATATATATATGAAACTTTTCTCAGGTCACATTTTTTGAAGAGAAAAATGCAAATCTCCAGATATTTGTGTCTAAAATAAACAGTAAACACATCAATCCACACAATGGTACATTATTAAAAGTTACACATTATATTTTTTCAATTTCCAAAAACATGCAATTGTTTTTATCATGTCAGTAAAATATTCAAGTCTACAGACTCATGTACGCACTGTAAGAATAAACACGAATTAATTTGATATTATTATTTTGTCCAAACAAAAACAAATCACAAACACACGCACAACTATTTTTTTTTACAGAACACAACACAATTTTAACTAATTGTAATCAGCTTGAACAATGTGTGTGCAACTATGACACAACATTAAATCTTATTACTGAGTGCGTTCAAATGCATTCCAACCCAATTTTAAGATATGCACTCTATTTTTAGATCGGTAAATAATAGATAATAATAAACAAATCAAAGGTGAATTGATAGTATACCAAAGTCGTACAATACAGAGCGCGTGATGTCTTAGATAACTAGAAAGAGATCAGCTAAAACTTGACAAACATTTGAGAAATTTAAAAATCAGATACTAATTGACAAGATTCATTTCAACTGGGTCATCTTTCACAATCGGTCATTTACGGAATAATGGGGCATTACTTACTGTCGACGGTGATTGTTTTATCATGCAATGAGCGCATATATAGCTAGTCCAATATATTTTTTTTAATATTTTGATACATATCGGTAATTTTAGCTGGATGCCCCGACACGAGCATGGTAAACAATACAAAACAATTTATAGTCTATTGCGTACTAAAATTAGTAACTAAGTAAAGTGATATCGGAAATAGGTCAGCAAGTCAACAAAATTTGAAATCTTTAATGGTACAAAATTTGGGAAATTTTAGACAATAATGTAAACTATTATACCAAATGTGGAGCTGAGCAAAATCTAGCATTAAAATATTTAAAATGATAATGTTCTCAAAATGATAATATAGCACAGGTACTCACGGTTAGAACCCCCTTTTTGTATCCTGTCATAAAAAAATCATTTAAACGTATTCAGTAGTATTCTGGTCTTTACTCTAATAATTTCTAACATCATAAATATAGGATCTTAGATTGGTACGAGTGGATTATCGGATTTCTCCAATCGAGATAGTGAAATTATGGTATTTTAAGTCCGAGTCTTGGCGAGGACTTAAATTTCCATAATTTAACTATCGAGCTTGGAGAAATCCGATAATCCAAGAGTACTTATGAAAGATTCTGTTTCTCTAATTTTAGAAAGTAGTAAATTTGCGAATCGAAGTACCAATTCTCCAATCCCAATTTTACGTTCATGACTTGAATACGCGGTAAATGGAAGGTGTTTTGTTTATGACGTCACGAGTTTTTTTGTGACGATATTTGTTTTAACCAATCAACTGCTGAGAACAACAAATTCACTAGTGACGAGAACTATATTTTCTACACGGTCAAGCAGTTGAAATATTATGTCAAAATTAGAGAATATATTTTTTCACACCATGATAAGTTTCTGCGAACGTGTAGCTCTACCGCTCTACTGTTATTATATGTCAATCGAGCCTCAATTGACAGAATCTTATGTTTCCCGTTAGAAATTATTACAACGACCAGAATAAAATTGAAGATCTTTAAAGATTCACACGAGAGTAATTTAATTTCTATTATACTGCGTCTGCGGCTCTTAGGGTCAATGAGAATAATCGAAACCAAATGACATTTTCCGGAGGGACCAGGATTTGCAATTAAAGTAGAGAGGCGTAAATATAAGGCCACCAGAGGTTCCGGGCATTTTTCTGGTAGGGGAGCAAGATAAGGCAGGTATGAACAGATGTTTTAACACAAGATTTTGTATGAGCTGAACTTTAATGAGTAATTTGCTTTTATGTTTTCTCTTATATGAAAACTAGGATAATTGTGAAAAAACTGACTAGTTTCATCCATTTAGCTCTCTCTATCTCTCTCTCTCAGAAAAACAGAAAAAAAACAAATTAACAGAACAAAATTAAAACATTTAGCAAAATAGAAATAGGTTTATTTCCAACTTAAGAAGGGTTTTCCCATGCATGTAACCATGTGTCACCCCATCGGGTTAGTTGCCACTGTTCTTCAGAGTTAATTACCTTTGTATATGATTTTATGTTATTCCTCGTTTTTAGTTAATCCTTAAATCAATCCTTTACTCGCTTACTGTAATGAGACAGTTATGAATGGCCACCTGTTACATTTATCAGAAATTTGTTGCGTTTTCTCATAGATATTTTGTTGAAAAAAATACACATAAATTGTTTAAGATAATCTTGTCTATTAATTTTACCTTATATAATGAGATTGGCAGATACCCACTGGTCTTTAGAAGAGAATTTGGAAGGAATAGTTGCACTGACTTGGTTTATACTCCTGTTTGATCCATATCATATCACGTGCATATTTGGTGATATATGTAGTACATATATATAGGTGGCTACATGTAAATAGGTCAGATGTAAACGATACAGAAAAAAGAAAAAAGACACAAAGTTCACTCAAGTGTCAATGCAATGGTACCTGGGGTAGGACAGAAGGACGGACGAACAAACCGACAATATTTTTGTCCCCACTGTCGATGGCGGGACTTGAAAATACCGAAAAGAGTTTGTTTTTAACATTTCATGGGCAAAGTTCAAACAAACTGAGTAAGCATTGTCAATTTTTGCTGTCGATGTTGTAGAATAAAAACCACGAACATAACGACATACATTTTTTTTAAATTTTAAATAAATCAATTAAAAAACAATATTATTATTTAATTTGTTTTTATTATTTAAATTCATAAACGGGATATTTGTCGAAACTACGCGCGATACAATAAAACTGTCGATGATATCCCCTTTTCCCTTATTTGCTGTATTTCGACTTTCCGCCCTTTACTGAGCCTTTTGCGTTCCTCTTGTTTTATGTATGGTTAACAACACTTGTTAGTTAAATTGGAGTTTAACGCAACGGTTTATGGTTCTTTGTACATATATTATCAATATAAGCTAGGTTTGTAGTATCTATTGTTAAAATGTTTAAATCGCTCTATTCACGATACCATAACATTAGAGATTTAAAAAACACTACCCTCAGCTTTTGAAACCCAAGTTTGGCGCCTTTTTTTCATTTCAGCATGTGCACCTGCGTAACAGGTAAAATTTATCCTGTTTTGAAATCATTTCAACATGGTACGTCGAAAACTAGCAGATGCAGAGAGATGGTAAGCAGTTGGTATGATAAGGGCTGCAATGACAGCGGCAGGTTTCAGATAGGTTCAATGTTAGCGATTCTGTCATCAGTAGGCTAATGAGACGATATAATTATACTGGTATTGTTGGGGAAAGGCCAAGATCAGGGCGACCGAAGAAGACAACAGAGAGAGAGAAGATAGACGTTTTTCCACCGCAAACAGGTTGCGTAGTCGATTGAATATCCATGTAAGAATCAGTAGACGGACAGCAAACAGAAGGCTAAACTGCGGATAACTTCGAGCACGGAGACCACAAAAGCGACCAGCACTTACACAAAGACATAAGGATGCCCTCCTGCAATGGGCGCGTGACCATATCGGGTGGAATATTCTCTCTTGGGAAAGAATTCTTTGGTCCGACGAAAGTCGTTTTTATTCTGAAACCAGTTGATGGTAGGATGTGAGTATGGCGTCAAAGCAACACAACTTTTGATCCCGCACATGTTCTGGGAACTACAGCTTTTAGTGGTGGCGGAGTGATAGTTTGGGGCTGCTTCTCATGTGACTGTAAATTAGACTTGTATCCATTAGATGGCACACTAACTGCTTTAAAATACCGAGATCAGATTCTTGACCCATTTTGATGAGCATCCACTTGAAAACAGACCCGTGTTCATGGAGTACAACGCAAGACCTCACAGAGCACGCATCGTCAAAGATTATCTTTATCTTGCAAATGAGGCAATTGAAACATTACCATGGCCTGCCATGTATCCGGATATGAATCCGATAGAGCATGTTTTGGACTATCTCGGGCGGAAAGTGAATGAACGTGACCCTCCATATCAGAACATTCAAGAATTGCGTGATACTTAATTCATGAGTGGCGGCAATTCCCTCAACGTAGACTTCCGAGACTTGTCCAGAGCATGAGGAGACGAGTTCAAGAATTGCACCAGAAGCGTGGTGAATACACACGATACTGATTCTTTTCTTGTGAATAAATGTTTAAAAAAGATTTCTTCTTACATCTTAATAACCCTCAACCTGCCAACTCTATATGTATGTAACATTTCCAGCGGTTCAAACTGATACCTTATGATTTTACAGTTTTATGGGATATTTTTACAAACGAAATCTTGTTAGTCTTTTCTATACATTTTGAATAGTAAAATCATAACTTCTTTAAAATAGTCGACTATTTTAAACGAAACTTTAAATGAACAATGGATGGTTATATATTGATAAAAATATTGGTTTTAAAAAATCCCCTGAGCTAAAATCTTGATGGGCCTTAACTTATGACCAAGTGTATACATACGAGTTCTCTGAGTATGAAATCTATGACAATGTAGTAAATAGTGTTCACCATTCTCATTATAGAAACCACATACATTCTGCATTTGGTGCTAAATTTGCTTTATTTAAGTTAGCATTATGTGCACTAGAGTTATTTCGCAATCTTGCATGTAATACATTATACAATCTATCACCGTAAGCAAAATATATTGGAGGTTTTTTTGCATCTTAAATATAAATGTTGTTATGATTGATTTAAAGGAAGTAAACGTAGGAAGTTCGCTGATTTTTAAGTCCAAGGCGTTTAATAATTAATTGACGATTGAAAAAAGTCTCCTGATGAATTGATAAGCGATTAAATGGTATACTAATATTTGATTTAATTCGCAGGTTGCAATTACTTGTTTCATGTGTAGCATGTGGGACTTAATCATACAGATAATCCCCTTCTTATACTTAATTTTTCCATCCCATTTCATTATTAATAGATGAAATACTAGCGTAGCATGGTAGACCTGCTATTATACGTGCAGCCTCAAATTTGAATTCTTTCTAGTCTTTCTGAATTAAGCTGCCCACAGTTGTCCCAAACTTCTGATGCATATTCCAAAACTGGTCTTATAAAAGTGAAATATATTCCCTTTGTAGTTTAAATTTTAGTTTTCGTAAGACGGTTAGCTGTTTAGATGCTTTGTGTACCAGATTGTCGATATGTTTAGTCTATTTGCAATCAGCACTAAAAGTTACACCGAAATGTTTTTGTGTGGCACCAGGGGGCTAAAGAAGTTGTTCCAAAATCAAAAGACAAATTTAACTGTGCATTTCTCGTATTAAAAAGCATGATTTCAGTTTTGTTAGGGTCAAACATGGCCGACCATGTTTTAGACCACTGATCTAGATACTCGAGATTTTTATTAATCATTGCATTAAGGCTTTGATCGTTAGTTGCAATATGACCAATATCGGTGTCATTAGCAAAACGTCTTCGAAGTCCAACCATTTCATCTGCAATATCGTTTATAAAAATCAAAAATAAAAGAGGTCCCCGTACTGACCCTTATGGCACACCGGCTTTCAATATACCAACATTTGATATATAATCTGTTAATACTACTTTCTGAGTACGTTTAGAAAGATATCTATTTAACCAGCATAGTAAATTACCTGTAATACCATATTTTTCTAATTTGAAAATAAGTGCATTAATCCAAACCGTATAAAAAGCTTTACTGATATCAGCAAACGTGACACTAGTAACTTGTTTATCATTCAGTGCTAATAGTATTTCGTTATACAATTCAATTAATTGATGTGTTGTTGAGTAACCAGGAAGGAAGCCAGACTGAAACTTGTATATCAGTTTGTTATTATGTAAATGATTAAAAATATTTTTATAAACATTTTTTTCTAAAAATTTACCGACACAAGAATACAAGGAGATGGGTCTATAGTTTGATGGCAATGACTTGTCACCTTATTTGAATATGGGAATAACCTGAGCAATTTTATACTGGTCGGGAAAAGTATTCTCTTTTAAAGAGTTTGAAAATTTCAATGCTTACAGCAAGTAGCATTCTGATGCTTATCTGGACCCACAGCTTTATTTACACACAGTGTAGAGAGCATATATAGGACATCCTGTTCACTGATATCTATTTCTGAAATGGGATTAAAACACCTATTTTCGAATGCAGGCAATTCTTGTTGATCTATATTCTATGTTGGAGATTGAACAAAAGTATCTATTTAAAATTTCTGATTTTTCAACAGCATTGTACTAAAATTATTACTAGACTCTTTTAATGGAGGAATATCGTGAACGGGTCGTTCATTTTTAATTAACATATTAATGGTCTTTCAGTATAATTTGCTATTATTTACTTGAACGAGAGATAACATTCACTATTTGATTTAAATAATGTGCCGTTTGCGTAAAGCACACTATGAATAAATAGTCAATTGAATAGGTGAAAACTCAGTTAAAAATGTACGAATGAAAAACTGCATGCATTGATCCAAGTAAAAGACGTATAACATTCGTAAACATTTGTATGATAAATTTTATCGATTTTTATTTATCAACTTAAAGGTCGTCATAGCGATGGTTACATATAATATTTCCACTTTCAAAATTAAATAGTAGTATACGGTATTTCTATTGGTTAATTAAATTTAATCAAAATCGTTACGACGCCCACGTTCACTAATTGGTATCAAAGCGATAACATGTCCGGACGTGGGTTTTTGAAGGCAGTTGTTTGAAATAAATATCTTTGACTAATATTGTGTACAATCTTTTATATCTATACTTTTACTGTTTCGTTTAGCGAGTTAAAAAATTAAGTATGTATCAGCTGTTTCTCATAGTTCTAAAACAAAATATATATACAAATAATGAACACCAGAAATAACAAACTTTAAATATGAAACCATAAAGAAAGAAATGGAAGCTTTATTCGCTGGTTTTACGTTCAGCAACAACAAAAAAGGTACGTTCGACATTCAAATTATATAAATGTTTTTTTTTGGAGAGAAAATGTTTTGATTTACAGGGCATATAGATTGTTACCGTGTATAACGTTGTTCAGACTTAAACAAAGCGACATTTTATTGGATTTAGGTGCAGTTTCTTTTGAGCTTATAGAACATACGCTGGAATACAAAAAAGGGGGTGGGAGTCCTGTTACGGGTACCTGTGGGGAAAATCTGAATTTACAACAATGTCGTAATATTTTTTTCTGATTTAGATTGTTTTATATGTTTCCGTTTGGGGGGTGGGGGGGGGGGGTTTGGTTGAGTGTCAACAGATTTTTGCTTCCTTTTACTGTTTCAAGACAGTAGGCAGGTGTTGAAAATTTTTTGGGGCATGTCTAAGCCCTGGGCTTTTTTTACTTTGAAACCCCAACATTAATTAACCAAGCCCTAAATATTATCGGAGCGATGATTTGAAATTGGATTTGTCATGTTTGTTTTAATTAAAGTGTACCATATTATTGTTTTGCAGAAAGAACACAAAGGCACAAAAAGTCAACAGTTTCCGACTATTATTTCTTTTTATTTATTTATTTATATTAGTCCTTTTCCGTTTGTCTCTTTCTCATTTGAGGTTTTTATTTTGTGGGGAATTAGATTCATTACTTGACCCAAATTGGTCTTCCAATGCTTCTGACTCGTCATCCGCTTTCCTTTTTTCCGTTTTCTTAACCGTAAAGTTAAAGTTTAACAACGACATTTATCGAATTCGTAACCAAAAGTAAAAGGGAGATATTTTGTACAGGGAAAGGAAAAAACTTGAATTGTTATTGATCAATGTTGCTAAAATGCCGAGAAGATTATGATTGTTTGTTGTTTTCATTGTGTACATTTTGCATCTACAAATACAACATAAGCTTGACCAACGCGGTTTGCAAAAGCATCAATTCGGACACGATGAATTTTAGTATATCAGATCTCCATAAAAGCAAATCATTTTTCAAAATGTTGTCCACAAATATCCTACAGACGTTTATTTGCGCGAATCTTGAACGTCAAAATAAACAATGAGTTTATTAGGTTTACTGAAGGCAGATGTGCCGAGTGCTCACGACAATTTTCAGCACTGGCGCACACGTAGTGTTAACAGAAATCTTATCTTTATCAGACACCGATGCCGAATTTTTGTATATTTTGGGGTTATGGGTTGTGTGGTTACAATAAACCAATTATTTGTTTACATTACACCGAAGAAAGTGATCAGAAGAAAATAAACAGATGCATCTGATTGGATGTTGGGGTTCTTAAAATAGCAAGGTTTCAGATATAAACATTATTCTTTGAAAATCTTCCGTATTTGGCGGAACATTTATAAGAGCTTGGAAAATCGATCTTTTTTAAAATAAAAGATTGGGAGGTTAGACATTTTGTTACTTTCATTTAGTGCCGATTTTTTCACCCGAAATTGTCAGTCATTTTGCCGCGCAACATATATATTTTTTATTTATTAATAATGAAGTCTAACATTTCAACTTAAAGTTCGGTGGTTTATACATGCATTGAGATGATTTTTCACACATAAAATCTTATTCGCATAAACATTTAATTAGAACAATCGAAGTGTATCGAAGTTGGTTATAGTCTGTTTCAAAAATAAAGATTTTCAGAAATCCACTAGATTTCATTTTCGGCCCTTAATTTTTTTTTCGAGGAAAAATGTTATAGAAGAATATTATCCCGGTTTAGTCCTGGTTTGCTCACATTTAATTAGCTGTATAATCAATTAAGTTTAATAAACAAAACAGACAATGGGTTTACTGACCATGAAGATCTTAAGTCTGTTAATAGGAACAAAATATGTAGGACGTATATAGGTTTTATATATTTCTCTATGTTAAATACAAATGAATTATATTGTATAATTATGTCATTTACCATTTTAATGGTATAGAATACAGGTGAAAAGTCAAACTATAATTTTCAAGAAATGAACTATAATTGCTAAAACAATACCCCTAATAAAAAGTGGGCAAACCAGGATGAGACCATTATGCATCCGTGTATTAAATAGAAAAATAACAACTGAAAACACGAACGATAAATCACAAATAACTACACATCAACACATTATTGCAAAAAAAAACAAATTCGAATAAACTAATGTGAAACTCTTGAAGATAATTTTCTTTAAGATAATTTTACCACGTGGATGTAGTCCAAGTATGATAACTCAACGTTTTCGACTGATTCGAACTCTTTTAGTGCTGTCTATAAGTTACAATAAAACAATTATCTGTTTACATTACACTGGAAAAATTCTTGAAGCAAAGATAGTGATCAAAAGAAAATACATAGATGCATCTGATTGAATGTTGGGATTCTAACAATAGCCAAATTTCAAAATATAAACACATTATTGCTTGAAAATCTTCCACATTTGGCGTAACATTTATAAGAGTCTGGAACATCGAGGTATTTTTTTAAAAGAGGTTAGACATTTTGTTAGTTTCATTTAGTGCCAATTTCTTCACATAAAGTTTTAGTCATTTATAGCCGCACGACATATATTTTTTATTGTTAATAATGAAGTCTAACATTTCAACTTACAGAAACAACTGATTTCGGTGGTTTACATTGAAAGGACTTTTGCACATAAAATCTTAATTGCAGATACCCCATATGGAAAATGAACGGTTGAATATTTGGTATATTGTAACCATGTAAACTATTGATGTAAAATCGCACAAACCGGTGATCGGTGAATAAATCACATTTTAGTGTATGTTCCTCTTATATAAATGTGAGTTCAAGCTTTATGTTATCGCATTTTCAGTTATAAGAAAGAAATTTATTATAGCAAAGCTGACACATATTTGATGCCAACGTTTTTGGACATGACCAGATTCGAAAATTCAGATTCTGAACTAAATCAAGAGCTTATTAACATAATTTTGTCAGGACAAATGGAAGAAACTGAAGTTTTGTTAGACGTAGTTAAATATGGGCAAAAGTATGGCGTGCGAAATCTGCACAATAAATACGCTTCGAGACCACTTGACAGAAGAGTTAATCGCATTATTGTGGTTTGCTCATCAAATCCAAAGTCCAACTTACCTGGTATGTTGCTTGAAAAGATTGCAGATATATCAAGCTGCAATGGTAAGCATATGTGATTCTGGCTAATGGGCTTAGCTATTGGTAGACCAATTATCCTAGATATATGTAAACTAGCTATCGTAGCTCATAATTATCCAGACTATTTAATATAAGCTAGGGATAAAGCTCATATCATTTAGTAAGGTGTATAAATCGACCAAAAATGACCGTTATATCTTGTTTGACCAAGTGATCTAAGTTTGAATAATTAATGCCTAGATCACTAAGAGTTTTGAACAAGTTTAAGATGTCGGCATTGTACTCAACCAAATCCCTGATTTGAATATTGTCGAATAGTTAGCCGTAGTTACTCCGTAGTTACAAAACCTCTCGCATGCTGTATACAAAAGCGTCATTATAGAGGTTCGCGTTGACTAAAAAGGGCCCACCAATTTGCAAATCAATATTATTGTTTTTATTCTAAATGTTCAATGATGACATATAGATATATAAATTGATTGATTGAATGATTGATTGATTGATTCCAGCGAGCATTATTTTAGCTATTTTTAGGAAGAGCACAAGTTAACACTAAATCAACGGAAAAAAAGAATAGTACATCGGAAACAAAATTTGGAATGCAAATGGAAAATATGGAGCAATGGCTAAAAGGAGATGGGGAGAATTTATCTTTAATCCTGAAATAAGCCTTATCTATTTCGAAGCCTATAATTGGGTCATTATTGTGCAAGGAACGTGTCACTCTCCAAACACGCCACACACTACTGTCAGCAATCAGGCTTTTCCAATTATAACCTGACTACTCCCAACTATAGAGCGTCCCTATCCGACACAAGATGACGCACTGTGCAGCTTTGTAGATCCAAATATGGTCTTATGGAGTTAGTGATGAAAATTACAAAGCCCATTTTTTATATATTTTACTTCAAGATGCTATATAAACCAATCGCTTTTAGAAGTTCACGGATGATAAATATATTGCATAGTCGATGGTGTTTTGATATATTATACTACGAGATGTCATTATACACGTGATCGTCATTGACCAATCATTTATCTTTCGACAGATATCACTGTTTACGTTGTATTGACACATGTTGATCAATTTCCCACAGAGTTCTACGATTCAGTCGAGAACCGCGAGGCAAAGTTTATGCAGACACTCGGTATACCTAAGACACGGTTTGCTCGTATTGTGAACTACTGTCCTGATGTCGACCCTACTTTGGCGTTTGAAGACACAATATGTCCGTCTTTGGGTGTGCCAGTTTTACGTCTAATGCGACAGGTTAGTAAAAACATTTGTTCCTATAGTAACTAAAACCCAAACATCATACAGAAATGATTCACTACTTCTACTACATGTACATTATGTACATATATTTACTGAACGGAAACGTCAGAGAAAGTCGTCTTTGTTTGTTTGGTTTTTTTTTGTTTCTTTTTGTCGTCCCTCGAACAAGTATTTCAGCTAAATGTAGACCGATAAAAACATAAACAATAAGTTATTTGATAAATATTACTTAGCCATCCTTAAAAAGATGGCTGCTGGCGATTATTGACATGCCGACAGCATCGCGTTGTCCCCAAAAGGGAAAATCCGCACCTGAGTTTTGTACCCCTCTAAACTACAAGTCTACTGAATTCCCTGTTAAAATAAGTCACTACAAGAAGAACAAAAGACAGAATAGAGAATGTATCTCTGCAAGGCTGGATTGTCTCTGTTGTTCACTAAGGGAAAAAATCATTCTGTTTTTGCCATGTGTTGGCACATAATACAAAATATTTTATAGTAAGAAATAAATTGCCAACCCATTATAAATCAGTATATACACGTATCCCCAATTAATTATGTCGATTTTAATGAAACATAGAACAAATAAATCAACTTTTATCAACAACGTAACCTATAAGTTGAAGGACTTGTCAGACATCTTCGACCAACAATTGTTTTTGACGTCGTTAAAACAATTACGATAACGTTGCCATAAAGAGCATTAATCCTTTATGACGTTAATTAGGACTATATATACTCGTTTTAACACAGGTGTGGACTCAAAGCGTTGTAGGCACGTCATATTAGAATGCCTTACAATACATATTTACTTACTAGTCAAACTATGATTACTTGTGTATATATACGGTTTGTAGATTTTATCCAGAGAGGCCAATGATGACAAAGAAGTGGATAACAGATTTCGTCCTGATAATTTTGTGGACAGATGTATATATTTCCTGAGACAGAAGTGGTTCTCACTTGTGTGGAGTATGGTTATACTGTTAATTTCATACTATACTGGAGATATTAGATCATCAGTTATTTTAGGGAATCATACTGATATCTCTATGGTGCAACGGTTTGCTAATAATTTAATTTGGTTTCTAATCAATGTTCACTTCTTGTTAGTATTTCTTAAGTATTTATACATGTATTAAAGAATGATCCTGGCCTTCCGCATATTAACATACGAAAATGTATTGTCCAGAGATATATACATTATTTGTAATTTGTTTTGTGAGAATGGTTTTCTCATCGTTAGTATTGCGTCGAGTGCTTTGAAAATGATCATGAATAATGTTTTAGAATGGATTCTTTTTTAAAAAATTTAAAGAAACAATTTAAACGGCTTATTCTCTGGCCACAATTAACCAATTGAAATAAAACATGTCAGCAATATTTATAAAGTTTATGTTTTTTACCGATAAAAAATTTAAATGTGGCCACCACCGCAATACATATATAGTACCCTATAGGGAAAATGATTCAGAAGATTCTTTCCTGAAACCGATTAACTAAATAACAAATTAACATCACACTATTAATGTTATCTATCAAATTTTTTATGTCAGTTCGAAATTTGAAAAAAAAGCGTCACTGCAGACCTTGGTTTTAAATAGGACCTTTGAGAAAAAGTGTAAAACGTTTACTTCTCTGAAACTTATTAACCAATTGACACACCATATGTATTGTATAGTCTTCTATACATTTTGTTTGCTTTATATTCAAACCGCTTCACGTGAAAAAAGTCCTTGTCACTAGTGAAAATGTGGTTCTCATCTGTTGATTGGTTTAAATTAATACCGTCATACACAGAAATAATGACGTCATAAACAAAACAACTATTTACAGCGAAATAGGTTTTTCGACGTCTATGAAATGATTTTAAACTTGTAATGATCGTAACCATCTCCAAAAAGCCACATACTTTGCGCCGCGGCAAGGCTTTCCGTATTTAAAAGACCAAACCATCCCAAACGAGATGGCATCCCTTATCCGCCACATTGGGACACATTATTCAGCTCTTTTGGTCGAGCGCTGTGTATCAACACACCAAGTTGAATCATTCACGTTATTGTCTGTAGATGTGACTGCAATTTGAAAGCAAGTACTGCAGGAAACAGAACAGCCAAATAATGTTCCTCAGTAGAATTACTGATGAGTAGAATAATTTTCTATATTTCTCTGAAAATTTACTGCAAAATGGACGATTACGTCGTTACCAAATCTACCCGTTTTTTTCCGGAAATGGAACCAGCACAAGTAAACCATTTTGAATAACATTCCAAAAGCCTTCGCGGCTCATTTGGTGTTTTGCTTTCGACATGGACACAAGATTTATTGCATAGATCAAGACATGGACACAACATTTACTGTATAGACAGGGACACCAGATTTACTGTATAGGCAAGGACAGCAGATTTACTGTATAGACTAGGACAGTAGATTTACTGTATAGACTAGGACACCAGATTTACTGTATATACTAGGACAGCAGATGTACTGTATAGAATAGGACACCAGATTCACTGTATAGACTAGGACACCAGATTTACTTATAGACTAGGACACCAGATTTACTGCATAGTCAAGGACAGCAGATTTACTGTATAGACAAGGACAGCAGATTTACTGTATAGACTAGGACAGCAGATTTACTGTATAGACTAGGACACCAGATTCACTGTATAGACAGGGACTCCAGATTCACTGTATAGACTAGAACAGCAGATTTACTGTATAGACAAGGACACCAGATTTATTGTATAGACTAGGACTCCAGATTCAACGAATAGACAAGGACAGCAGATTTACTGTATAGGCAAGTACACCAGATATACTGTATAGATAAGGACAGCAGATTTACTGCATAGACAAAGACACCATATTTACTGTATAGACAGGGACACCAGATTTATGGTATAGACAAGGACTCCAGATTTAGTGTAAAGACAAGGACAGCAGATTTAATGTATAGAAAGGGAACACCAGATTTACTCTATATTTAAACAGCGACACCAAATTTACTGTATAAACAGGGACACCAGATTTACCGTATAGAAAGGGACACTAGATTTATTGAATAGACATAGACAGTGGACACCAGATTAAGTGTATAGACAGGGACTCCAGATTTACTGTATAAACAGGGACACCAGATTTACTGTATAGACAGTGTACACCAGATTTATGGAATAGACAGTGGACCCCAGATTTAGTGTATAGACAGGGACTCCAGATTTACTGTATAAACAGGGACACCAGATTTACTGTATAGACAGTGTACACCAGATTTATTGAATAGACAGGGACTACAGATTTACTGTATAAACATGGACACCAGATTCACTGTATAGACAGTGGACACCAGATTTAGTGTATAGACAGGGACTCGAGATTTACTGTATAAACAGGGACACCAGTTTTACTGTATAGAGAGGGACTCCAGATTTACTTTATAAACAGGGACACAAGATTGACTGTATAGGAAGGGAACACCAGATTTACTGTATAAACAGGGACACCATATTTACTGCATAGACAGGGACACCAGGTTTACTGTATAAACAGGTACAGCAGATTTAATGTAAAGACAGTGACACCAAATTTACTTTATAAACAGGGACACCAGATTTACTCTATAGACAAGGAAACCAGATTTACTGTATAAACAGGGACACCAGATTTACTGCATAGACAGGGCCTCCAGATTTACTGTATAGACAAGGAAACCAGATTTACTGTATAAACAGGGAAACCAAAGTTACTGCATAGTCAGGGACACCAGATTTACTGTATAAACAGGGACTCCAGATTTACTTTATAAAGAAGGACACCAGATTTAGTGCAAATAAAGGAAACACCAGATCTACAGTATTGAAAGGGACACTAGATTTAGTGTATAGACGTATAGACAGTGGACACCAGATTTAGTGCAAATAAAGGGAACACCAGATTTACTGTATTGAAAGGGAAACCCGATTTAGTGTTTAGTGTATAGACGTATAGACAGTGGACACCAGTTTACTGCATAGACAGGGACACCAGATTTACTGTATAAACAAGGAAACCAGATTTTGTGTATAGACAGGGACACCAGTCTTACTGTATAGACAGGGACACCAGATTTACTGTATAAACAAGGACACCAGATTTACTGTATAAAAAGGACACCAGATTTACTGAATAGACAGAGGACACCAGATTTAATGTATAGACCGTGGACACCAGATTTACAGTATAAACAGGGACACCAGATTTACTGTATAGAAAGGGACAATAGATTTACTGAATAGACAGTGGACACCAGATTTAGTTAATAGACAGGGACACCTGATTTACTGTATCAACAGAGAAACCAGATTTACTGTACAGACAGGAACACTAGATTTCCTTTATCAACAAGGACACCAGATTTACTGTATAAACAGGGACACCAGATTTACTGTATAGAAAGTGAACACCGGATTTACTTGATAGAAAAGGACAACAAGTTTACTGTAAAACAAGAACACCAGATTTAGTGTATAGACAGGGACACCATATTTACTGAGTAGAAAGTTTTTGGACAACAGATTTACTGTATATAAAGGGACACCGGATTTACTGTATAGAAAGTGAACACCAGATTTGCTGTATAGAAAAGGACAACAAATTTACTGTTAAACTAGTACACCAGATTTAGTGTATAGACAGGGACACCAGATTTACTGAATAGACTTAGATTATAAACAAAGACACAAGATTTACTGAATAGGCAGTGTGACACCAGATTTACTGTATAGACAGTGGACACCAGATTTACTGTATAGACAGTGGACAGCAGATTTACTGTAAAGACAGTGGACACCAGATTTATTGCATAGACAGGGACACCAGATTTACTGTACAGACAGTGGACACCAGATTTACTGTATAGACAGTGGACACAAGATTTACTGTATAGACAGTGGACACCATATTCACTGTACAGACAGTGGACACCAGATTTACTGTATAGACATGGACACCAGATTTACTGTATAGACAGTGGACACCAGATTTACTGTACAAACAGCGGACACCAGATTTATTGTATAAACAGTGGACACAAGATTTACTGTATAGAGAGTGACACCAGATTTACTGTATAGACAGTAACACCAGATTTACTGTATAGACCGTTGACACCAAATCTACTGTATAGACAGTGAACACCAGATTTACTGTATAGACAGGGACACCAGATTTACTATATAAACAGTGGACACCAGATTTACTGTACAAACAGCGGACACCAGATTTATTGTATAAACAGTGGACACAAGATTTACTGTATAGAGAGTGACACCAGATTTACTGTATAGACAGTAACACCAGATTTACTGTATAGACCGTTGACACCAAATCTACTGTATAGACAGTGAACACCAGATTTACTATATAGACAGGGACACCAGATTTACTGTATAGAAAGTGAATACCAGATTTGCTGTATAGAAAAGGACAACAAATTTACTGTTAAACTAGAAAACCTGATTTAGTGTATCGACACGGACACCGGATTTACTGAATAGACAGTTTTTGGACAACAGATTTACTGTATAGAAAGGGACACTAGATTTACTGTATAAACAAGGACACCAGATTTAGTGTATAAACAGAGACACCAGATTTACTGAATAGGCAGTGGGACACCAGATTTACTGTATAAACAGGGACACCAGATTTACTGTATAGAAAGTTAACACCGGATTTACTTGATAGAAAAGGACAAGTTTACTGTAAAACAAGAACACCAGATTTAGTGTATAGACAGGGACACCAGATTTACTGAGTAGACAGTTTTTGGACAACAGATTTACTGTATAGAAAGGGACACCGGATTTACTGTATAGAAAGTGAACACCAGATTTGCTGTATAGAAAAGGACAACAAATTTACTGTTAAACTAGTACACCAGATTTAGTGTACAGACAGGGACAACAGATTTACTGAATAGACAGTTTTTGGACAACAGATTTACTGTATAGAAAGGGACACTAGATTTACTGTATAAACAAGGACACCAGATTTAGTGTATAAACAAAGACACAAGATTTACTGAATAGGCAGTGGGACACCAGATTTACTGTACAGACATTGGACACCAGATTTACTGTATAGACAGTGGACACCAGATTTACTGTATAGACAGTGACACCAGATTTACTGTATAGACAGTGGACACCAGATTTACTGTATAGACAGTGGACACCATATTCACTGTACAGACAGTGGACACCAGATTTACTGTACAAACAGCGGACACCAGATTTACTGTATAAACAGTGGACACCAGATTTACTGTACAAACAGCGGACACCAGATTTACTGTATAAACAGTGGACACAGGATTTACTTATAGAGAGTGACACCAGATTTACTGAATAGACAGGAACACCAGATTCACTGTATAGACAGTGACACCAGATTTACTGTATAGACAGTGGACAGCAGATTTACTGTAAAGACAGTGGACACCAGATTTATTGCATAGACAGGGACACAAGATTTACTGTACAGACAGTGGACACCAGATTTAATGTATAGACAGTGGACACCAGATTTACTGCATAGACAGTGGACACCATATTTACTGTACAGACAGTGGACACCAGATTTACTGTATAGACAGTGGACACAAGATTTACTGTATAGACAGGGACACAAGATTTATTGTATAGACAGTGACACCAGATTTACTGTATAGACAGTGGACACCTGATTTACTGTAAAGACAGTGGACACCAGATTTATTGCATAGACAGTGGACACCATATTTACTGTACAGACAGTGGACACCAGATTTACTGTATAGACAGTGGACACAAGATTTACTGTATAGACAGGGACACAAGGTTTACTGTATAGACAGTGGACACCAGATTTACTGTATAGACAGTGACACCAGATTTACTGTACAGACAGTGGACACCAGATTTACTGTATAGACAGTGATACCAGATTTACTGTACAGACAGTGCACACCAGATTTACTGTATAGACAGTGGACACAAGATTTACTGTACAGACAGTGGACACCAGATTTACTGTATAGACAGTGGACACCAGATTTACTGTATAGATAGTGACACAAGATTTATTGCATAGACAGGGACACAAGATTTACTGTACAGACAGTGGACACCAGATTTAATGTATAGACAGTGGACACCAGATTTACTGTATAGACAGTGGACACCATATTCACTGTACAGACAGTGGACACCAGATTTACTGTATAGACAGTGGACACAAGATTTACTGTATAGACAGTGACACCAGATTTACTGTATAGATAGTGGACACCATATTGACTGTACAGACGGTGGACACCAGATTTACTGTACAAACAGCGGACACCAGATTTACTGTATAAACAATGGACACCAGATTTACTGTACAAACAGCGGACACCAGATTTACTGTATAAACAATGGACACAAGATTTACTGTATAGAGAGTGACACCAGATTTACTGTATAGACAGGAACACCAGATTTACTGTACAGACAGTGGACACCAGATTTACTGTATAAACAGTGGACACCAGATTTACTGTATAGACAGGAACACCAGATTTACTGTATAGACAGTGTACACCAGATTTACTGTATAGACAGTGGACAGCAGATTTACTGTATAGACAGTGACATCAGATTTACTGTATAGACAGTGGACACCAGATTTACTGTAAAGACAGTGGACACCAGATTTATTGCATAGACAGGGACACCAGATTTACTGTATAGACAGTGGACACCATATTCACTGTACAGACAGTGGACACAAGATTTACTGTATAAACAGTGGACACCAGATTTACTGTACAAACAGAGGACACCAGATTTACTGTATAAACAGTGGACACAGGATTTAGTGTATAGAGAGTGACACCAGATTTACTGTATAGACAGGAACACCAGATTTACTGTATAGACAGTGACACCAGATTTACTGTATAGACAGTGGACAGCAGATTTACTGTAAAGACAGTGGACACCAGATTTACTGTATAGACAGTGGACACCATATTGACTGTACAGACGGTGGACACCAGATTTACTGTACAAACAGCGGACACCAGATTTACTGTATAAACAATGGACACCAGATTTACTGTACAAACATCGGACACCAGATTTACTGTATAAACAATGGACACAAGATTTACTGTATAGAGAGTGACACCAGATTTACTGTATAGACAGGAACACCAGATTTACTGTACAGACAGTGGACACCAGATTTACTGTATAAACAGTGGACACCAGATTTACTGTATAGACAGGAACACCAGATTTACTGTATAGACAGTGGACACCAGATTT
This sequence comes from Limnoperna fortunei, assembly GCA_944474755.1. Taxonomy (NCBI): domain Eukaryota; kingdom Metazoa; phylum Mollusca; class Bivalvia; order Mytilida; family Modiolidae; genus Limnoperna; species Limnoperna fortunei. The sequence goes on along the minus strand of OX104112.1, from coordinate 17,039,203 downwards.
ACTGTATAGACAGTGGACACCAGATTTACTGTATAGACAGTGACATCAGATTTACTGTATAGACAGTGGACTACAGATTTACTGCAAAGACAGTGGACACCAGATTTATTGCATAGACAGGGACACCAGATTTACTGTATAGACAGTGGACACCAGATTTACTGTACAAACAGCGGACACCAGATTTACTGTATAAACAGTGGTCACCAGATTTACTGTACAAACAGAGGACACCAGATTTAGTGTATAAACAGTGGACACAGGATTTACTGTATAGAGAGTGACACCAGATTTACTGTATAGACAGGAACACCAGATTTACTGTATAGACTGTGACACCAGATTTACTGTATAGACAGTGGACAGCAGATTTACTGTAAAGACAGTGGACACCAGATTTATTGCATAGACAGGGACACAAGATTTACTGTACAGACAGTGGACACCAGATTTAATGTATAGACAGTGGACACCAGATTTACTGTATAGACAGTGGACACCATATTCACTGTACAGACAGTGGACACCAGATTTACTGTATAGACAGTGGACACAAGATTTACTGTATAGACAGTGACACCAGATTTACTGTATAGATAGTGGACACCATATTGACTGTACAGACGGTGGACACCAGATTTACTGTACAAACAGCGGACACCAGATTTACTGTATAAACAATGGACACCAGATTTACTGTACAAACAGCGGACACCAGATTTACTGTATAAACAATGGACACAAGATTTACTGTATAGAGAGTGACACCAGATTTACTGTATAGACAGGAACACCAGATTTACTGTACAGACAGTGGACACCAGATTTACTGTACAAACAGTGGACACCAGATTTACTGTATAGACAGGAACACCAGATTTACTGTATAGACAGTGTACACCAGATTTACTGTATAGACAGTGGACAGCAGATTTACTGTATAGACAGTGACATCAGATTTACTGTATAGACAGTGGACACCAGATTTACTGTAAAGACAGTGGACACCAGATTTATTGCATAGACAGGGACACCAGATTTACTGTATAGACAGTGGACACCATATTCACTGTACAGACAGTGGACACCAGATTTACTGTATAAACAGTGGACACCAGATTTACTGTACAAACAGAGGACACCAGATTTACTGTATAAACAGTGGACACAGGATTTAGTGTATAGAGAGTGACACCAGATTTACTGTATAGACAGGAACACCAGATTTACTGTATAGACAGTGACACCAGATTTACTGTATAGACAGTGGACAGCAGATTTACTGTAAAGACAGTGGACACCAGATTTACTGTATAGACAGTGGACACCATATTGACTGTACAGACGGTGGACACCAGATTTACTGTACAAACAGCGGACACCAGATTTACTGTATAAACAATGGACACCAGATTTACTGTACAAACATCGGACACCAGATTTACTGTATAAACAGTGGACTACAGATTTACTGCAAAGACAGTGGACACCAGATTTATTGCATAGACAGGGACACCAGATTTACTGTATAGACAGTGGACACCAGATTTACTGTACAAACAGCGGACACCAGATTTACTGTATCAACAGTGGTCACCAGATTTACTGTACAAACAGAGGACACCAGATTTAGTGTATAAACAGTGGACACAGGATTTACTGTATAGAGAGTGACACCAGATTTACTGTATAGACAGGAACACCAGATTTACTGTATAGACTGTGACACCAGATTTACTGTATAGACAGTGGACAGCAGATTTACTGTAAAGACAGTGGACACCAGATTTATTGCATAGACAGGGACACAAGATTTACTGTACAGACAGTGGACACCAGATTTAATGTATAGACAGTGGACACCAGATTTACTGTATAGACAGTGGACACCATATTCACTGTACAGACAGTGGACACCAGATTTACTGTATAGACAGTGGACACAAGATTTACTGTATAGACAGTGACACCAGATTTACTGTATAGATAGTGGACACCATATTGACTGTACAGACGGTGGACACCAGATTTACTGTACAAACAGCGGACACCAGATTTACTGTATAAACAATGGACACCAGATTTACTGTACAAACAGCGGACACCAGATTTACTGTATAAACAATGGACACAAGATTTACTGTATAGAGAGTGACACCAGATTTACTGTATAGACAGGAACACCAGATTTACTGTACAGACAGTGGACACCAGATTTACTGTATAAACAGTGGACACCAGATTTACTGTATAGACAGGAACACCAGATTTACTGTATAGACAGTGTACACCAGATTTACTGTATAGACAGTGGACAGCAGATTTACTGTATAGACAGTGACATCAGATTTACTGTATAGACAGTGGACACCAGATTTACTGTAAAGACAGTGGACACCAGATTTATTGCATAGACAGGGACACCAGATTTACTGTATAGACAGTGGACACCATATTCACTGTACAGACAGTGGACACCAGATTTACTGTATAAACAGTGGACACCAGATTTACTGTACAAACAGAGGACACCAGATTTACTGTATAAACAGTGGACACAGGATTTAGTGTATAGAGAGTGACACCAGATTTACTGTATAGACAGGAACACCAGATTTACTGTATAGACAGTGACACCAGATTTACTGTATAGACAGTGGACAGCAGATTTACTGTAAAGACAGTGGACACCAGATTTACTGTATAGACAGTGGACACCATATTGACTGTACAGACGGTGGACACCAGATTTACTGTACAAACAGCGGACACCAGATTTACTGTATAAACAATGGACACCAGATTTACTGTACAAACATCGGACACCAGATTTACTGTATAAACAATGGACACAAGATTTACTGTATAGAGAGTGACACCAGATTTACTGTATAGACAGGAACACCAGATTTACTGTACAGACAGTGGACACCAGATTTACTGTATAAACAGTGGACACCAGATTTACTGTATAGACAGGAACACCAGATTTACTGTATAGACAGTGGACACCAGATTTACTGTATAGACAGTGGACACCAGATTTACTGTATAGACAGTGACATCAGATTTACTGTATAGACAGTGGACTACAGATTTACTGCAAAGACAGTGGACACCAGATTTATTGCATAGACAGGGACACCAGATTTACTGTATAGACAGTGGACACCAGATTTACTGTACAAACAGCGGACACCAGATTTACTGTATAAACAGTGGTCACCAGATTTACTGTACAAACAGAGGACACCAGATTTAGTGTATAAACAGTGGACACAGGATTTACTGTATAGAGAGTGACACCAGATTTACTGTATAGACAGGAACACCAGATTTACTGTATAGACTGTGACACCAGATTTACTGTATAGACAGTGGACAGCAGATTTACTGTAAAGACAGTGGACACCAGATTTATTGCATAGACAGGGACACAAGATTTACTGTACAGACAGTGGACACCAGATTTAATGTATAGACAGTGGACACCAGATTTACTGTATAGACAGTGGACACCATATTCACTGTACAGACAGAGGACACCAAATTTTACTGTATAGACAGTGGACACAAGATTTACTGTATAGACAGTGACACCAGATTTACTGTATAGACAGTGGACACCAGATTTACTGTAAAGACAGTGGACACCAGATTTATTGCATAGACAGTGGACACCAGATTTACTGTACAGACAGTGGACACCAGATTTACTGTACTGACAGTGACACCAGATTTACTGCATAGACAGTGGACACCAGATTTACTGTATAGACAGTGAACACCAGATTTACTGTATAGACAGTGACACCAGATTTACTGTATAGACAGTGGACACCAGATTTACTGTATAGACAGTGGACACCAGATTTACTGTATAGACAGTGACACCAGATTTACTGTATAGACAGTGGACACCAGATTTACAGTACAGACAGTGGACACCATATTCACTGTACAGACAGTGGACACCAGATTTACTGTACAAACAGCGGACACCAGATTTACTGTATAAACAGTGGACACCAGATTTACTGTATAAACAGTGGACACAAGATTTACTGTATAGAGAGTGACACCAGATTTACTGTATAGACAGGAACACCAGATTTACTGAATAGACAGTGGCACCAGATTTATTGTACAGACAGTGGACACCAGATTTACTGTATAGACAGTGGACACCAGATTTACTGTATAGACATGAACACCAGATTTACTGTATAGACAGTGACACCAGATTTACTGCATAGACAGTGGACACCAGATTTACTGTATAGACAGTGACACCAGATTTATTGTATAGACAGTGGACACCAGATTTACTGTAAGACAGTGGACACCAGATTTACTGTATAGACAGTGACACCAGATTTACTGTATAGACAGTGGACACCAGATTTACTGTACAGACAGTGGACACCATATTCACTGTACAGACAGTGGACACCAGATTTACTGTACAAACAGCGGACACCAGATTTACTGTATAGACAGTGGACACCAGATTTACTGTATAAACAGTGGACACAAGATTTACTGTATAGAGAGTGACACCAGATTTACTGTATAGACAGGAACACCAGATTTCCTGTACAGACAGTGGACACCAGATTTACTGTATAGACAGTGGACACCAGATTTACTGTATAGACAGTGGACACCAGATTTACTGTACAGACAGTGGACACCATATTCACTGTACAGACAGTGGACACCAGATTTACTGTACTGACAGTGACACCAGATTTACTGCATAGACAGTGGACACCAGATTTACTGTATAGACAGTGAACACCAGATTTACTGTATAGACAGTGACACCAGATTTACTGTATAGACAGTGGACACCAGATTTACTGTATAGACAGTGGACACCAGATTTACTGTATAGACAGTGACACCAGATTTACTGTATAGACAGTGGACACCAGATTTACTGTACAGACAGTGGACACCATATTCACTGTACAGACAGTGGACACCAGATTTACTGTACAAACAGCGGACACCAGATTTACTGTATAAACAGTGGACACCAGATTTACTGTATAAACAGTGGACACAAGATTTACTGTATAGAGAGTGACACCAGATTTACTGTATAGACAGGAACACCAGATTTACTGTATAGACAGTGGCACCAGATTTATTGTACAGACAGTGGACACCAGATTTACTGTATAGACAGTGGACACCAGATTTACTGTATAGACATGAACACCAGATTTACTGTATAGACAGTGACACCAGATTTACTGCATAGACAGTGGACACCAGATTTACTGTATAGACAGTGACACCAGATTTATTGTATAGACAGTGGACACCAGATTTACTGTATAGACAGTGGACACCAGATTTACTGTATAGACAGTGAAACCAGATTTACTGTATAGACAGTGGACACCAGATTTACTGTACAGACAGTGGACACCATATTCACTGTACAGACAGTGGACACCAGATTTACTGTACAAACAGCGGACACCAGATTTACTGTATAGACAGTGGACACCAGATTTACTGTATAAACAGTGGACACAAGATTTACTGTATAGAGAGTGACACCAGATTTACTGTATAGACAGGAACACCAGATTTCCTGTACAGACAGTGGACACCAGATTTACTGTATAGACAGTGGACACCAGATTTACTGTATAGACAGTGGACACCAGATTTACTGTACAGACAGTGGACACCATATTCACTGTACAGACAGTGGACACCAGATTTACTGTACAAACAGCGGACACCAGATTTATTGTATAAACAGTGGACACAAGATTTACTGTATAGAGAGTGACACCAGATTTACTGTATAGACAGGAACACCAGATTTACTGTATAGACAGTGGACACCAGATTTACTGTATAGACAGTGGACACCATATTCACTGTACAGACAGTGGACACCAGATTTACTGTACAAATAGCGGACACCAGATTTACTGTATAAACAGTGGACACCAGATTTACTGTACAAACAGCGGACACCAGATTTACTGTATAAACAGTGGACACAAGATTTATTTTATAGAGAGTGACCCAGATTTACTGTATAGACAGTGACACCAGATTTACTGTATAGGCAGTGGACAGCAGATTTACTGTAAAGACAGTGGACACCAGATTTATTGTACAGACAGTGGACACCAGATTTACTGTATAGACAGTGGACACCAGATTTACTGTATATACAGTTGACACCATATTCACTGTACAGACAGTGGACACCAGATTTACTGTATAGACATGGACACCAGATTTACTGTATAGACAGTGGACACCAGATTTACTGCACAAACAGCGGACACCAGATATATTGTATAAACAGTGGACACAAGATTTACTGTATAGAGAGTGACACCAGATTTACTGTATAGACAGTAACACCAGATTTACTGTATAAACCGTTGACACCAAATCTACTGTATAGACAGTGAACACCAGATTTACTGTATAGACAGGGACAACAGATTTACTATGTAAACAGTGGACACTAGATTTACTGTATAGACAGGGACACCAGATTTACTGTATAGAAAGTGAACACCAGATTTGCTGTATAGAAAAGGACAACAAATTTACTGTTAAACTAAAACACCTGATTTAGTGTATCGACACGGACACCGGATTTACTGAATAGACAGTTTTTGGACAACAGATTTACTGTATAGAAAGGGACACTAGATTTACTGTATAAACAAGGACACCAGATTTAGTGTATAGACAGGAACACCAGATTTACTGTATAGACAGTGGACACCAGATTTACTGTATAGACAGTGGACACCAGATTTACTGTATAGACAGTGACATCAGATTTACTGTATAGACAGTGGACTACAGATTTACTGCAAAGACAGTGGACACCAGATTTATTGCATAGACAGGGACACCAGATTTACTGTATAGACAGTGGACACCAGATTTACTGTACAAACAGCGGACACCAGATTTACTGTATAAACAGTGGTCACCAGATTTACTGTACAAACAGAGGACACCAGATTTACTGTATAAACAGTGGACACAGGATTTACTGTATAGAGAGTGACACCAGATTTACTGTATAGACAGGAACACCAGATTTACTGTATAGACTGTGACACCAGATTTACTGTATAGACAGTGGACAGCAGATTTACTGTAAAGACAGTGGACACCAGATTTATTGCATAGACAGGGACACAAGATTTACTGTACAGACAGTGGACACCAGATTTAATGTATAGACAGTGGACACCAGATTTACTGTATAGACAGTGGACACCATATTCACTGTACAGACAGAGGACACCAGATTTACTGTATAGACAGTGGACACAAGATTTACTGTATAGACAGTGACACCAGATTTACTGTATAGACAGTGGACACCAGATTTACTGTAAAGACAGTGGACACCAGATTTATTGCATAGACAGTGGACACCAGATTTACTGTACAGACAGTGGACACCAGATTTACTGTACTGACAGTGACACCAGATTTACTGCATAGACAGTGGACACCAGATTTACTGTATAGACAGTGAACACCAGATTTACTGTATAGGCAGTGACACCAGATTTACTGTATAGACAGTGGACACCAGATTTACTGTATAGACAGTGGACACCAGATTTACTGTATAGACAGTGACACCAGATTTACTGTATAGACAGTGGACACCAGATTTACTGTACAGACAGTGGACACCATATTCACTGTACAGACAGTGGACACCAGATTTACTGTACAAACAGCGGACACCAGATTTACTGTATAAACAGTGGACACCAGATTTACTGTATAAACAGTGGACACAAGATTTACTGTATAGAGAGTGACACCAGATTTACTGTATAGACAGGAACACCAGATTTACTGTATAGACAGTGGCACCAGATTTATTGTACAGACAGTGGACACCAGATTTACTGTATAGACAGTGGACACCAGATTTACTGTATAGACATGAACACCAGATTTACTGTATAGACAGTGACACCAGATTTACTGCATAGACAGTGGACACCAGATTTACTGTATAGACAGTGACACCAGATTTATTGTATAGACAGTGGACACCAGATTTACTGTATAGACAGTGGACACCAGATTTACTGTATAGACAGTGACACCAGATTTACTGTATAGACAGTGGACACCAGATTTACTGTACAGACAGTGGACACCATATTCACTGTACAGACAGTGGACACCAGATTTACTGTACAAACAGCGGACACCAGATTTACTGTATAGACAGTGGACACCAGATTTACTGTATAAACAGTGGACACAAGATTTACTGTATAGAGAGTGACACCAGATTTACTGTATAGACAGGAACACCAGATTTCCTGTACAGACAGTGGACACCAGATTTACTGTATAGACAGTGGACACCAGATTTACTGTATAGACAGTGGACACCAGATTTACTGTACAGACAGTGGACACCATATTCACTGTACAGACAGTGGACACCAGATTTACTGTACAAACAGCGGACACCAGATTTATTGTATAAACAGTGGACACAAGATTTACTGTATAGAGAGTGACACCAGATTTACTGTATAGACAGGAACACCAGATTTACTGTATAGACAGTGGACACCAGATTTACTGTATAGACAGTGGACACCATATTCACTGTACAGACAGTGGACACCAGATTTACTGTACAAACAGCGGACACCAGATTTACTGTATAAACAGTGGACACCAGATTTACTGTACAAACAGCGGACACCAGATTTACTGTATAAACAGTGGACACAAGATTTATTTTATAGAGAGTGACCCCAGATTTACTGTATAGACAGTGACACCAGATTTACTCTATAGGCAGTGGACAGCAGATTTACTGTAAAGACAGTGGACACCAGATTTATTGTACAGACAGTGGACACCAGATTTACTGTATAGACAGTGGACACCAGATTTACTGTATATACAGTTGACACCATATTCACTGTACAGACAGTGGACACCAGATTTACTGTATAGACATGGACACCAGATTTACTGTATAGACAGTGGACACCAGATTTACTGCACAAACAGCGGACACCAGATATATTGTATAAACAGTGGACACAAGATTTACTGTATAGAGAGTGACACCAGATTTACTGTATAGACAGTAACACCAGATTTACTGTATAAACCGTTGACACCAAATCTACTGTATAGACAGTGAACACCAGATTTACTGTATAGACAGGGACACCAGATTTACTATATAAACAGTGGACACTAGATTTACTGTATAGACAGGGACACCAGATTTACTGTATAGAAAGTGAACACCAGATTTGCTGTATAGAAAAGGACAACAAATTTACTGTTAAACTAAAACACCTGATTTAGTGTATCGACACGGACACCGGATTTACTGAATAGACAGTTTTTGGACAACAGATTTACTGTATAGAAAGGGACACTAGATTTACTGTATAAACAAGGACACCAGATTTAGTGTATAAACAGAGACACCAGATTTCTTGAATAGGCAGTGGGACACCAGATTTACTGTATAGACAGGGACACCAGATTTACTATATAAACAGTAGACACTAGATTTACTGTATAGACAGGGACACCAGATTTACTGTATAGAAAGTGAACACCAGATTTGCTGTATAGAAAAGGACAACAAATTTACTGTTAAACTAAAACACCTGATTTAGTGTATCGACACGGACACCGGATTTACTGAATAGACAGTTTTTGGACAACAGATTTACTGTATAGAAAGGGACACTAGATTTACTGTATAAACAAGGACACCAGATTTAGTGTATAAACAGAGACACCAGATTTCTTGAATAGGCAGTGGGACACCAGATTTACTGTATAGACCGTGGACACCAGATTTACTGTAAAGACAGTGGACACCAGATTTATTGCATACACAGGGACACCAGATTTACTGTACAGACAGTGGACACCAGATTTACTGTATAGACAGTGGACACCAGATTTACTGTATAGACAGTGGACACCATATTCACTGTACAGTGGACACCAGATTTACTGTACAAACAGCGGACACCAGTTTTACTGTATAAACAGTGGACACCAGATTTAATGTATAGACATGGACACCAGATTTACTGTATAGACAGTGGACACCAGATTTACTGTACAAACAGCGGACACCAGATTTACTGTATAAACAGTGGACAAAAGATTTACTGTATAGACATGGACACCAGATTTACAGTATAGACGGGGACACCAGATTTTGTGTATAAACAAGGACACAAGAATTAGTGTATAGACAGGGGCATCAGATTTACTGAATAGACAGTCTACGCCAGATTTACTGTATAGACCGTTGACACCAGATCTACTGTATAGACAGTGAACACCAGATTTACTGTATAGACAGGGACACCCGATTTACTGTATAAACAGTGAACACCAGATTTACTGTATAGACAAGGACACCAGATTTACTGTATCGAAAGTGAACACCAGATTTGCTGTATAGAAAAGGACAACATATTTACTGTTAATTTAGTACACCAGATTTAGTGTATAGACAAGGACACCAGATTAACTGAATAGACAGTTTTTGGACAACAGATTTACTGTATAGAAAGAGACACTAGATTTACTGTATAAACAAGGACACCAGATTTAGTGTATAAACAGAGACACAAGATTTACTGAATAGGCAGTGGGACACCAGATTTACTGTATAGACCGTGGACACCAGATTCACTGTAAAGACAGTGGACACCAGATTTATTGCATAGACAGGGACACCAGATTTACTGTATAGACAGTGACACCAGATTTACTGTATAGACAGTGGACACCAGATTTACTGTAAAGACAGTGGACACCAGATTTATTGCAAAGACAGGGACACCAGATTTACTGTACAGACAGTGTACAAAACATTTACTGTATAGACAGTGGACACTGTATAAACAAGGACACCAGATTTAGTGTATAAACAGAGACACAAGATTTACTGAATAGGCAGTGGGACACCAGATTTACTGTATAGACCGTGGACACCAGATTTACTGTATAGACAGTGGACACCATATTCAATGTACAGACAGTGGACACCAGATTTACTGTACAAACAGCGGACGCCAGATTTACTGTATAAACAGTGGACAACAGTTTTACTGTACAAACAGCGGACACCAGATTTACTGTATAAACAGTGGACACAAGATTTACTGTATAGAGAGTGACACCAGATTTACTGTATAGACAGGAACATCAGACTTACTGCATAGACAGGGACACCAGATTTACTGAATAGACAGTGGGCACTAGATTTACTGTATAAACAAGGAAACCAGATTTACTGTATAGACAGTGAACACCAGATTTACTGTATAAACAGTGGACACCAGATTTACTGTATAGACATGGATACGAGATTTACTGTATAAACAGTAGACACCAGATTTACTGCATAGACAGTGGACACCAGATTTACTGTATAGACAGGGACGCCAGATTTACTGTATAGACATGAACGCCAGATTTACTGTATAAACAGTGGACACCAGATTTACTGTATAGACAGGAACGCCAGATATACTGTATAGACAGTGGACACCAGATTTACTGTATAAACAGTGGACACCAGATTTACTGTATAGACATGGATACCAGATTTACTGTATAAACAGTAGACACCAGATTTACTGCATAGACAGTGGAAACCAGATTTACTGCATAGACAGTGGACACCAGATTTACTGTATAGACAGGGACGCCAGATTTACTGTATAAACATTTACTGTATAGACAGGGACGCCAGATTTACTGTATAAACATTTACTGTATAGACAGGGGCGCCAGATTTACTGTATAGACATGGATACCAGATTTACTGTATAAACAGTGGACACCAGATTTACTGCATAGACAGTGGACACCAGATTTACTGTATAGACAGGGACTCCAGATTTCCTGTATAGACAGGAACGCCAGATATACTGTATAGACAGTGGACACCAGATTTTTACTGTATAGACAGTGGACACCAGATTTACTGTATAGACAGGGACGCCAGATTTACAGTATAGACAGTGGACACCATATTCACTGTACTGACAGTGGACACCAGATTTACTGTATAAACAGTGGACACCAGATTTACTGTATAAACAGTGGACACCAGATTTACTGTATAGACATGGATACCAGATTTACTGTATAAACAGTGGACACCAGATTTACTGCATAGACAGTGGACACCAGATTTACTGTATAGACAGGGACGCCAGATTTACTGTATAAACATTTACTGTATAGACAGGGGCGCCAGATTTACTGTATAGACAGTGGACACTAGATTTACTGTATAGACATGGACAGCAGATTTATTGTAAATACGGTGATGCCAGATTTACTGTATAAACAGGGAAACCAGATTTACTGTATAGACATGGACACCAGATTTACTGTATAGACAGAGACTCCAGATTAATTATAAATACAGGGACGCCAGATTTACTGTATAAACAGTGGACAACAGTTTTACTGTACAAACAGCGGACACCAGATTTACTGTATAAACAGTGGACACAAGATTTACTGTATAGAGAGTGACACCAGATTTACTGTATAGACAGGAACATCAGACTTACTGCATAGACAGGGACACCAGATTTACTGAATAGACAGTGGGCACTAGATTTACTGTATAAACAAGGAAACCAGATTTACTGTATAGACAGTGAACACCAGATTTACTGTATAAACAGTGGACACCAGATTTACTGTATAGACATGGATACGAGATTTACTGTATAAACAGTAGACACCAGATTTACTGCATAGACAGTGGACACCAGATTTACTGTATAGACAGGGACGCCAGATTTACTGTATAGACATGAACGCCAGATTTACTGTATAGACATGGACACCAGATTTACTGTATAGACAGGGACTCCAGATTAATTATAAATACAGGGACACCAGATTTACTGTATATACAGGGACTGCGGATTTATTGTAAATACAGTGACGCCAGATTTTCTGTATAAACAGAGACACCAGATTTACTGTATAGACAGAGCCACCAGATTTACTGCATAGACAGTGGACACCAGATTTACTGTATAGACAAGGAAACCAGATTTACTGAATAGACAGTGGACACCAGATTTACTGATCGAATGGACAATGACACCAGATTTACTGAATAGACAAGGACCCCAGATTTACTGAATAGATAGGGACACCAGATCGGCCAAACAAGGTAAACGATATATTAATGGCTAGGTAAAAATCACAATAAGCTACTTTGGGGAATGGGTGGAATCTATAAATACATAAATTGCGAACCACGTACCATTAACACGGACGTAGCGCAAATTTAATTAGTTTAGTTATTTTAAACATAATTATTTCCAAATAAGCAATGGGATTGGTCACGAGTTTTTACAACATTATATAAAGTCCTCTCCCAATACAAAATAATTATAAAAAGAACATATAATGACGACTTAGTACAATACAATAGTTTGTTTAGTAAAGTTCGATACAACAAAACAAAAGAAGTAAATAATAAAAACTGTTACATATGATGGATACAGAGATTTATAAAGCAAATGCGCATAAAATTTGCGACTGGATTAGTTAAGAATAGTATATTCTAGTTACATCACAAAAAACTAAAGATATAAAATTGCGCTGGTCTAAAAACATAGTGATTCTCTGAATTTCTAAAAGCTGGTGAACAGTGAAGTGGCGTGGCATAAAACCCGATTGAAATTGATGTATTCAATTGTTTGATATTAAATGATTAAAAAAATATTTAAAGACAATTCCCTCAAAAACATTGCCGACACATGACAAAAGCGATATTGGTCTATAGTTAGAAACACAAATCTTATCTCTCTTTTTGAAAAGTGGCATAACAGAAGCAGACTTCCAATCTTCTGGAAATTCTATTTAAGATAGAGACATATTGAAAGGAACAGATAATGGACCTGCAATTGTATCTCTTGTAATTTTAACATGTGGTGACTATTCGGCCGAAAACGCTTTTCCAATTTTAAGTATTTGCAATATATCTTTATTTCGTCCGGTGTTATGGTTAAATTATCTATAATAACATTTGTTCTCAGACCGAAATAAGATTTAATTAAAGTGAGGCAATGGCGATATAAGTATGACCGGGATGTTTGTTGTCCTGTCGTTACTACATGTCTTTCGGGGAACCAGCTGTATCTGTTCAAGACATAGATTCGAAGTCGTTGTACGTGGTCATGTTTTATTTACAGCCGTATATATCAACAGTAACAATAATAAAAATAAAATAATAATATGTAACAAATAAAATGTCATCAAAATATCAATTTTAAAAGAATCGACTACACCAGTCGCGCGTTTCGTCTAATCAAGACTCATCAATGGCATCAACCACCCCCACCCCCCCCCCCCTCAACAACAAATATCTTCAATATATTTACTTTATATCTATCTCGTGTTCATCTTTTCCACCATACAGACTATATTTTAATGTAAAAATTCAATTATACGAAACATTGCCTTTAACAGAATGTCCAAAGAGATCGCTGGGACAATTATGGGAGGGTCCAATGTGCTTGACCCACAGAGCAGTACAGCGCGTTTCCGGGTGGCGGATAGGGGCACCCTCTCGTTGAGGTTGTCGGGACATAATACGGAAAGCCAGGCCGTAGTGGGTAACGTGTTTGATGAGTACCACGCTCCTTGCACGATAAAGACCCCTTTGGTAGATTTCGCAAAAGGGTAAGCTTATTGTAGCCGCTGCAAAGGGCTAAATTTTCCGCCCCTACACACAACTTCATACTTTCCCAGTGGCAGTTTAAATTGTGTTCCATGTGTCCCATCCGACCCTCTTTTTCTGTTGATTATTTGTTTGTTAACTTGTTCATATCATGAATATACCTGACATAATGATCGCTGAACGTAAAGTAAACACCCAAACAATCCAACCAAAGAGAGCGATTTTAACAATTTGGTGTAAACGTGTAATTGTGACTTATTAAGAGTTAAATGGATTAACAGAATTATCTGCTTTGAATAGGTTGTCAATTAAAGTTTAGCCAGTTTAACAATAGGTGTTAATTGAACAATTAATCTTCTATTTGATGTAACAACATGGAATGGGGTAAAATATTGGAATGTAAGAATAATCATTTACACACGTAGACTAAGCGTAATGTGTAAAATACATGTACAAGCACTTGCACAATAAAGATTCAATAATTACTTTAATTATGGATACTGCAATTGACAGAATAAGTGAAATTGACAACTTTGTTTTCAATTAAATGATGCGAATAATAATAAACCTACAATTAAAAATTATTGATGTGCAAAATGTGTGGGACATATAATTTTGGAAACGAACATTTTATTTGTTTTTTAATGTTATACTTGTCATTAAACATGCGAGGCATTTGTATCCGGCTATGGCCACGATTCACGTCATTCTGTTGTTTATACATTTTTAAAGTTGTAAATATAATGTATATTAGTCTATTATTCTGTTCTGTCTACTACAAGTGTTCAATAAAACATATGGTTTTACACAAATTTTAATTCTAGCTTATTTCACATATTTCTTCTTGTGTCTCAAAAGGGTGCGTTTGATACGCAAACTTTAGTTTCTTGCCTTCATTTAAGAATGATATACAGAAATTTTATACAAAGTACTGATCTGAGGCCAGCACGCGTCGCCTTATGTGGTGGTTTCAATCAAATTTCATGCAAAAGAATATTCCTTTGTGTCAACGATTTAAAATAATTATAGTCTTAAAAAATGTACCTTTTCGCGATATAACCATTTTGATGTCCAGATTCCTTAGACGTCAATGTAAAATGTATAAAAACATATACCCAAGCCACGCCCAACTTTTGAACTTGCATACACGTACATTTCATTTGCTACAATGTCGATTTGTTTTCCGGTTTCCTTTCAAAACTTTCTATACTCTGAACTGTATTTTAAATTTGCGTTGATCAGTACGGGATTTTCTCCGGGTATTCCCTCTTCCTCCACCAATGAAAACTGGACGGCATGATATAGATGAAAACTTGCTAAAAGTGACGTTAAACGCCATTCAAACAAACAACAAACAATAAACATTAATTTTTAAAAATATTAAATATTAATGTGCCTACAAAGGGGCCTCGGTGGCCGAGTGGTTAAGGAAGCTCGTCTACTATTGATCACGTGGTATGTTCTTACTTGGATAGCGGGTTCCATTCTCACTGCGGGCAGGGTTATACTCGACTCCAATCTTAATTGACAACTATTGCCAGTTTTCCCACCGAAGGTCGGGGTATTCTCGGGGTACTTCCCCCAATAAATACTGGACCCATGATACAGCTGAAAAATTGCTGAAGGTGTCGTTAAACACCATATTCAAACATACAATTAATGTTCGTGCAGCAACTTGTCACGTAGGAGATGCCTACAGGTATCACGTAATCTCCAAAAGAGCCTACTGTTAGAAATCATACAACATTTATTCAACAACTTTGTACAATATGTATTTTGCGTCACGTTGAATTGAACTTCCCCATTTTCACTCCTCACAAAGTTTACACAATTAATTTGATGCTACATTTTGTGGACTTTGTAGAGACAGGCAAACAACAACACTCTAAATCACAGAATTTCTAGGTTGGTCTAGGAGAAGCAAAATTATGTATCGACGAAACTGCAATTTTTTTAAACAAAGAAAATGTGTGTATATGCAAAATTGAATCCACAAACTGATGCAATAAGGCATAAACCAATTATTAGCCGCTTGCTTATTGTACAGAAGACCTTGCATTCAATGGACCCACAAAACGTATACATTTATGTAACAAAGCTTGAATTGCCATGACTCGCGTACAGGATTGAGGGGAGCTGGGAACCATTACATGTAAATTGTTAAATGTTTTATACAGATAGAAATAAACAATGATCTTTTTTTTTTAATAATGTGTCCCATCCGACCCTCTTTTTCTGTTGATTATTTGTTTGTTAACTTGTTCATATCATGAATATACCTGACATAATGATCGCTGAACGTAAAGTAAACACCCAAACAATCCAACCAAAGAGAGCGATTTTAACAATTTGGTGTAAACGTGTAATTGTGACTTATTAAGAGTTAAATGGATTAACAGAATTATCTGCTTTGAATAGGTTGTCAATTAAAGTTTAGCCAGTTTAACAATAGGTGTTAATTGAACAATTTTTCTTCTATTTGATGTAACAACATGGAATGGGGTAAAATATTGGAATGTAAGAATAATCATTTACACACGTAGACTAAGCGTAATGTGTAAAATACATGTACAAGCACTTGCACAATAAAGATTCAATAATTACTTTAATTATGGATACTGCAATTGACAGGATAAGTGAAATTGACAACTTTGTTTTCAATTAAATGATGCGAATAATAATAAACCTACAATTAAAAATTATTGATGTGCAAAATGTGTGGGACATATAATTTTGGAAATGAACATTTTATTTGTTTTTTAATGTTATACTTGTCATTAAACATGCGAGGCATTTGTATCCGGCTATGGCCACGATTCACGTCATTCTGTTGTTTATACATTTTTAAAGTTGTAAATATAATGTATATTAGTCTATTATTCTGTTCTGTCTACTACAAGTGTTCAATAAAACATATGGTTCTACACAAATTTTAATTCTAGCTTATTTCACATATTTCTTCTTGTGTCTCAAAAGGGTGCGTTTGATACGCAAACTTTAGTTTCTTGCCTTCATTTAAGAATGATATACAGAAATTTTATACAAAGTACTGATCTGAGGCCAGCACGCGTCGCCTTATGTGGTGGTTTCAATCAAATTTCATGCAAAAGAATATTCCTTTGTATACTCGACTCCAATCTTAATTGACAACTATTGCCAGTTTTCCCACCGAAGGTCGGGGTATTCTCGGGTTACTTCCCCCAATAAATACTGGACACCATGATACAGCTGAAAAATTGCTGAAGGTGTCGTTAAACACCATATTCAAACATACAATTAATGTTCGTGCAGCAACTTGTCACGTAGGAGATGCCTACAGGTATCACGTAATCTCCAAAAGAGCCTACTGTTAGAAATCATACAACATTTATTCAACAACTTTGTACAATATGTATTTTGCGTCACGTTGAATTGAACTCCTCACAAAGTTTACACAATTAATTTGATGCTACATTTTGTGGACTTTGTAGAGACAGGCAAACAACAACACTCTAAATCACAGAATTTCTAGGTTGGTCTCGGAGAAGCAAAATTATGTATCGACGAAACTGCATTTTTTTTAAACCAAGAAAATGTGTGTATATGCAAAATTGAATCCACAAACTGATGCAATAAGGTATAAACCAATTATTAGCCGCTTGCTTATTGTACAGAAGACCTTGCATTCAACGGACCCACAAAACGTATACATTGATGTAACAAAGCTTGAATTGCCATGACTCGCGTACAGGATTGAGGGGAGCTGGGAACCATTACATGTAAATTGTTAAATGTTTTATACAGATAGAAATAAACAATGATCTTTTTTTTAATATTCCATATAAGTCGTATTTAGATTTCTATTGAAGACATGAGGTCGTTCTGTTTAAATTTAGTTAATGATAATAGTAATTTAACACGTCACTCTTGGTTACGTTGCAGTTGTTTTAAATTATCGGACATAATTAAAACTGTCACGCACGTTAACAAGTAAAACACTTAAATCTTCTGTTTTAAGCACCAGACAATAAAATTTGAATACACTCAGATATAGATTTCACCAATACAATAATGATTCAATACTTACATTGAAAATTAAATGTTAATTCTTTACAAACTTTGTTTCGGTATAAATTCAAAGCTAACAGTGTAGCTAACGCTCTGTAGAGATAGGATTATTATGCTTGTTATTAATACAAGCCGATAGATCGAAAATGTATATGTAAATTTTAATTCAGTGTAACGATTTTCTTTTCAAAGGAAAGTGGTAAGCATTTTAGACTATATAAATTTGCGTATATCAGTCAATTGTAATGTAAATGTTCGTTGATTGCAAATATTGTAAGATATAAACACTGAACACGTGACGCGTATTTAGATTTGACAGAAAATGAGTATGAACGTAGCATAATACGATTCTATCAATGACAAGCTGCAATGCTTTATCTCCATACATTCTTTCTATTAATTGGAAATTTATCAGTTCGCAAAGCTCACGCAAAAAATATTCAGATTTTATCAATAAAGTAAAGTGTCAAAAGGCAGTCAAAGGTGCCAATAGCTTTATCCTGCAACAGATTTTATATCCTCATTATTGGAAGGGTCGTTTGTCTTTCCGCGCAAACATGTCAAAGACACATCAAATACATGAAAATGGTTAATTATTATTTGGAAAAACAACTACCAGACAAACAAGTATTGTTCATTGAAAATATAATTCAGTACAGTATATATATATATATATATATATATATATATATATATATATATATATATATATATATATATATATATATATATATATATATATATATATGATATTGCACGTTTCTTCTTTAGTAATTATGTATAGAATCATATATGCTTTTGAACTTAGTGTTAGGGTAGATTATCACATGAAGAAAAAAAAATTATCCCCTTCGACTTCGTCTCGGTTTTTCCTTCATGTGATGATCTACTCTAACCACCCTCGTTCAAAAGCAGTAAAATTATTTTATCGTTCATTTTCAATTTTTTTCGATTATTAAAATAATTTATAAAACAATTATCATAAATTTCAGTAATTTAATATGTTAATTAATTCCCAAGCACATGGACAGCTGCAGATCATAATGACATGCGCTCTACGTTGCTGGCCCCGTGCGGGATCCGGGTGGCTAAAAGAATAGACCACAGTCGCGCTAGCTTGTCGTAAAAGGCGACTAAATAGCGCCCAGTACCCTGACCAGCGTGTCAGGTCAGTTTGCCTAAAGACCGACTGGGATGTGTGCCCCAGGTGGTTGAATGGGGTACCCCTGGCAAGCTGGGGTTGTCAGGCCATAATACGGAAAACCTGACCGCAAACCATATTAGTGCGCCGTGTTGGGAAAAATGTCACGTTCCTCGCACGCTAAAGAACGCTGCTATAGTATTCGCTATGAGTAGGGATTTCGATCCCGCTACAGGAGGCTAAATTGCCTGACCCTATCCATCCTCCCATTTGCCAGATGCAATCTAAAATCCGTTACCCCTATTTTTCCTTGTGTCCTATCCCATTTTCATTCATCATCATTTCATGTTCATTTTATCATCCATTTAATTCATGTTCATCGCCTGAATATAGCTGAAATATTGCTGCTCGGGCGTTAAGCACCATTAATCAATCAAATCAATCAATCTACGTTGCTGCAGATCACTGTATGGTCAATATACTCATGGGGTGTCCACACCAATAATGATTTGGAATGAAGGCAATCAGACACGGCATAAGAGTAGATAAACAATGTACACTTCTACAGCTTTTGTCTCAGTGCTTTTATAAATTAGATGTGATTTACTTTGTAGTCCTTTTAGCCTCATTAAAGAGTATGTATAGTGTTTTTTTCACTGTAGTAAAAACAGCCTGAGTTATCCCATCAGACGGACAGAGTTGTTTCGGTAGCCGTGAAGAACTTACTCTTTGTACCGGAAGGTGTTTTCGATGGCTATTTTTTTTTAGTTCTGGTTGTCATGTGCATTGCTACTATACATACATAAAGAACCAACAACTTAACCTAGGCGAGTTTGACGTATGTAGTAAAACTTTAATTAATAATGCCTTCTAAAAAATCAATTATACATTTCTTTAATCATATGTAATTTTCCGCCATTTTTCGACCATTTTACGCTTGTCAACATACTCTATCCGTTCTCATTATTTATCACTCTAAATTCTACTTGAATTGTCGTCTGTACTTCCCGGCAGCCATTTCAGTATTTTGCTAAAGCGTCATCATGTGACGTTATAGGTAACTATTGGAATTTGAGGGTCTATAGGGGAATGAATTTTGTTAAATATTAAATCACAAGAGATCTTTGTCGGTCCAAATGGCCTTTAACGTATTTCAATTTAAGAGGCTCTTAATAGTATTCTTGTGTAATTCGCCAGGTTTACTGCATATATTTGCAGACAATAACCTTCTTATTATTATTTTTTATTTTGTTAGTTTTTTAGACAATAAAAACGTATGAAATACAGTAAGCGATAACCCTCTTAAAAATTATTTCTCTCATGTTCAATTATTTGATGTATTTCATATTCTAATATGACGTCCTTCTACGATTTTAGTACAAATTATGGTTCTAATAAGCATAGAGCCCGCTATGACATCGCTATTACAATTCCAACGTCATATACGCACAACTGATAATTTTACACTGGAACAATGCAATTTTGTTAAGATTTCTCAATACCTTTTTGCTTAAAAGGAGCGTATATTCAATAAATATATGAGTATGTCAATATTATTTTTTAACATACTGTAGTGATATCGTATTAGTTTCATATTACCATTGAAAGCGTCCCTTTAGAGCCGCTTCGAAATTTTAAACCATTTGTTAGGCATATTAAAATTGAAATAGATTTTGCGAATTAGAACATAGTCAGACCTTATCTTGGGGCCTTTGTGGCCGAGTGGTTAAGGTAGTTCGTCTATTATTGATCACGTGCTCTGTCAACACTGAGATTGCGGGTTCGAATCTCACGGCAGGCAGGGTGTACTCGACTCCAATCTTAATTGACAAGGATTGACAGTTTTTCTACCGCAGGTCGGGGGTTTTCGTTAGGTACTCCGGCTTCCTCCCCCAATAAAAACTGGACGCCATGATATAGCTGAAAACTTGCTGAAAAGGGCGTTCAAACACCATCAAACAAACAAAAACAGTATCTTTTTC
The DNA here is from genome assembly GCA_944474755.1 of Limnoperna fortunei. Taxonomy (NCBI): domain Eukaryota; kingdom Metazoa; phylum Mollusca; class Bivalvia; order Mytilida; family Modiolidae; genus Limnoperna; species Limnoperna fortunei. Next base: position 17,017,272 of record OX104112.1, on the reverse strand, counting down.
TTATTTTTATACCTCGCTATAGCTCAGTATAAAATATTTAACAAAGATAAGGTTAGACCATTATGTGGTTCTAATTACCATAGGGCCGTCTCGCACACTCATATTGTTGTCTAGTACTACGTCTTCAGTCATTATATATGTCATCGGAACACCTTAAGTTAATTTCTATCACGCGTGTGTGTAAGGTACAATACAAGTAAATGGATTTATAAAAACTCTTCGAAAACATTATTGAATTCACGAATTATTTTGTGTGTGTATCTACCAAGGCACCAAGTTCACTGACAAAAACTAAAGCATTGAAAACACCTTATATATAGCTCAGCATAATAAAGATAGCCTGACTTCCGGATGAGTTTTTTCTCCAATCTACTTGACCTTTTGGAATCCAACTTGGTACAGTACTTGCATCCGTTAACGAAACACTTCGACTGATTGATAATTGATTGCTGATGGATTTTGGAACGCTGACGAATCGCTGACTGATTGATCCCGAATACATCCTTCCAAAATTATGAATCCGTCATTACCTTGGTAACCGTCAGCGATCAGCGCGATCAGTTCAATCAGTGCGATCCAGAATCCGTCATTTAATTATATGCATAAAGCGGTCAGTTTATTGACGGATACTTATAAATTAATAATTTGAAGATGAAACGATTTGTGGGTCTGCGTCATTGGTATATTATATATGCATCAATAATTAAATAAACGCCAGTATTCAAAAGAATAGTTCAGGCAAATGTCTTCTTTAAAAAATGTATTTTAAAAAAAATTTAAAAAAAACAACAACAACAACAAAAAAAAAAAACAACAAAACCCCCCCCAAAAAACAAACTATTTCATATATATAATTGCTTAAATTTCTTTAAGACAGGACATCTTTGCAGTTCGCGCCTTATAAACAGTAAAAACTAGTAGCGACGAGTTAATTTTTTTGTTTTTGTACTTCATTAATTCCTCTTTATTTTGCAACTCGTGATTTCGGCTTCTTCTATTTTATGTGTCTCAGTACATTTATATTTTTTGTCGTAAATATTGTGCTAAAAAAAAACAAGTTACTTAAATGTATACTTGCATGCTTTTATTTAGTTTACTACATTTTTGGTCAGCAAGTTTTCAATTGAATTATTAAAAATTGTATGTACAAACAATTGCTGAACTGTTAAACAAACAATGTCAATCAAAACATATTGTTTACAAAACATAAAGTTGAAAATATTGTAAAATATACAGCGATTCTTGTCGCAAGTTTTATTTGACATGCAGTAAAAGTAGTTCAGAGGGTATACTTACAATTACGCTGGATTGTTTGATTGATTAGGGTTTTCAGCAACATTTCAGGTATTTCATAGCATCCTGTTTTTATTGGATTTGGGTTGGGTGGGAGGAAGTCGGAGTACATGTTTAAAAGAACAATCCTTGTCAATTAAGTTGGAGTCTGGCATACCCTTTCTGCAATAATTTGCGTTTACTGCAGTTTAGCGTAAATATTAATTATTTAGGCCTATAAAGATCGGTGTAAACATTGTAATTACAGCCATATCGGTAAATCAGATTTTTTTCAAAACTTGCCCTTTAAAAGAGAGTCCTTCAATTTGAATAATAATAATAATTTCATTGATTGATTGGATATTACATCTAGCGAGCATCATATTAAGGCAAGATAGACTGAATGGCTCACATATTGAATGCCAGTTGAACAAATATTGCGTATAAGTATTTATAAGGGCGAAATTTACATTTTCAGCCCTTCATTTTTTTAAATTTACACTTTTTTGTAACGGTTATAGATAGTGTATTGTCGTTATGCTAGTATGCAATAATTGCGATAATACCGTAATTTATACTATATTGGACGACTTTCTCTCCAAGTTATGAAACCCGTTTTGCATCTTGAGATTGTTACAAGGTTATAACATTGAAAGAACTATCAGGGTGTTTTTGATATTCGTAGATATCTTTTGTAAACAAAAGCAGAGAATGCAAGTTTCCAATTACCAAAAGCCAACGATTCAGATATAACTTATTGTTAATGTTATGATATATCTCTGAGAATTATTATTTTGATGGTTAGAACATGTGGTAAATATTTCGTATAAACGTACAACCTCATTTTAGATTATTAGTAACTTTTAATCGTTGTAAAGTACGTAATTTGTCTCTTCATGCATCTGTTATATAGAACGATTGCCTTGATACGAAAAGCAACAATATAGTATATATAATTTCATAACTTAACACAACTCAGTTAAGATAAATGCAATACAAATGCTCTCTATTTGTGATCATTTTGCAATTATAAACGATTGAAATAGGATAAATTAAAGATAAATGTCCTTTCAAAAGAAAAAGGAAAATGCATGACGATTTACTGTATGTACACAAATCTGATTGTGTATAAGTTTACAATGGATCGAGAACGTTATAAAGAATGACCTTGTTATAAAAACTGAGCTGGCGTATTGAAGCAATCCTAGTTGACATCTTGTTATCTTTGTTGGTTTTACAGAACAAAGAAATTCGTATGCATATACAAATAGAAAATATAAAAAGAAAAATCGCGCTTTAGAATAGCCAGAAGCTGTCATTTTTTCTCATCTCTAACTGGTAAGAAGTGTTTGTTTGTGACCCTTATTCTGCTATGTTCTCAGGTTTTATGTATTATGTAATAGTATGTATTTATTTGAATCATCTAGATGCATGTTGTGTCGTGAAACGGAATTGTAATTTATAATGATATTTTTTATTATTTTTTGTTTTGTTTTATATCTTTTTTGTTGGCAGCAAAATATGTATAAGCAATGAGTCCGCGTGCTTATATTGGTTACGGTTGTCGGTAAATTCCTGAAAATTCAGGACAAATAATATGAATGTTAACTTTAAGGCAAAAATGGATCGTATAAATTACTTGTATGGCATATATGGTAGTATAATAAACAATTATATTTTTGCTATCATGAAATAAAATATAATTTTATTCACGTACATATGCTTGTAACAGAATATCGGCGCACTTTTTTTAGCGAGACTGCAATAACGTAAGCTCATAATGACTCGGTCCACAGTTGTTCCGATAAAAATTTCGACCAATACAGGTTATAAAATTAACCTGCTGCACCCACTGTTTCCTGTAGCATTTAATTCCCATCTAATATTCCTATTCCATTGAGCAGAAGAAAGACGTAGGTGCTAGAGACGGTATAAATTTGCGATTTATTAAAAATCTGTGAAAAGTTTTAACAAAATCAGTTGACGCGCTTTCAAGTTATCCCCTGGTAACCATCGGCACGGACAGACGGATGGACCGACGTATACTCATATCCAATTGGATATTCAAAATATCAACCACTTTGTGTGGCTGAGTATACTGCTGCTTATGTGCTCTCCTACATAAACCGATCTGTCATTATGAAGTTCGCTAAAATTATTTTAAAGAAGAGGTGCTTATCAATGAAACGATCTGTTTCAATCAAAACTGATCTTCAATACAATTGAAAAAAATGCATTCGATGTTCTACGTTTGATTAAAGAATTGCATGTGATAGTAAATTTGACAACATGTGTATGGTTTCTAATTAATAACAAATCAAGAATACAAAGTTGCTAACGGAAATACAAAGTTAAGAATTCCAAAAAGACAATTAAATGCTTGGTAAAACGTACTAATTGCTGGTTTTTCTAAGGTCTAAGCTTTCAGGGTTAATTCTGTTTTTAAATGACCATGAGTTCTCGAATGGTAGACTCAAAATCTAAACCAAATTAGACATACAGCACACAACGTGGTAGATATTGACAAGAACAATAAATAGACATGTTTATGTCCCTATAAATTAGTTAAATATGGTACAATAGGAAACTTGTTAAAAATATATATTAGTATTTTCGTTGGCCAGTCTGCACTAGGATTAACTTTTTTTGGCTTTGTGTAATTTTGAATTTATCTGTTATCTATTGTGATATTGTGTTACTGTTAACCTTCCTGGAAGGACCGGAACATTTTGTTTGCATTTTTATAATTTTGAAGTACATGTCTGCGTGTTGAAATGTTTTCAAGGTTATGTTAACAAAAATCACAAATTGAAACATATTATATTATTAGACGATTTTCGCGATTAATACAGCAATAAAGCAACAACGTTTTTTGCAGTATTAGGTGTACAATGCTTGCAAAATACTGCTGAAGATCTAGTTTTTATATATTTTTTATTAGTTTATTTGTAAGATATTTATTTTACAACTCAATGAGTATCTCATCACATGCATACAACATTTATGATAATAACCTCCACTGCAACAAAATTTGATAGCATTTGAAAGCAAACGATCTGCATAGAAAACGCTTTATCTCTGCAATTAAAAATACGGAGACAAGTCCAATGTTTGTGCGTCGGTTTGCTTTTACATAGACTTATTTGATCAAACACGTTAGCATGCCTGTACTGAATTTTCTTTTGACGAAATGCTTTTGCCTAAATCTTTAAAAAATTCATGAATTTTCAACTTTGCAACGGCTTATGTATGCATGCTTATTTCAAAATGTGTGTTTGTTCATAAATAAGTACAGCGTTTTTGTTTGTTTTTTCAGGTTAACCTACACAAAGAAGCCGAATTGATTTGGCTCAAAAGTTGACATTAGAACATGGATGAACAATGGGACGCAAAGTTTTATTTGCTCCGGAACGTTAGTAGAAATCCAAGTAAAGATCCACAATATCTTAGAAAACAAGAATTATTAGAAGAATGTAAGCGACGAGTTGGCAGTTTATCATCAAGAAAAAGACCGATTAATATAGCTATCCTTGGTCCCCCGGGATGTGGCAAATCTGCATTCCTTAATACTGTCTTTGCTAGCTTTAGCAATGAATGTTGGAAAGAACATGCCAAATGTGGAGACTTTCAGCAATTTGGTAAACAGGTCACCAGGCGTTTGAAACGGTTTGTAAACACTACAAGTACCACTGTAAAGTTTAAAATATCTATTAACATTGACAGTCTAATCAATTCTCATTAATTTGAATTATACTTTTGAATGTTACTAACTCATTCCTTGATATTTAAAAAATGGTTAATTTCCAAATATTTTATTGAAATGCATCTATCAATAAAATATTTAAAGAAGAAATGAAGAAAGAATGGAATAAGTCACATGTTACATTTTTTCCACATTTCAGTGTCGCTTATGCATATTGAGTTGTTTAGATAAAAAAGATTTATGATCGCGAAACGTTTAAGGTCATGTCTCAATACGTCCAGTAAACACGTCATAAGCTTTTTACGACTTTAGACTTGCGGATGTTAAAAATCCGGTGTTACATTCTTTCCTAGCATAATAACTCATGTAGGATGTTTTACAAGAAAGGTTAAAAAAATGAACTGAAGTTGTCTCTCTGTTCTCTTTCTGTAAGTTTCATTCCATCCCATTTTTTCCCTTCCTTTCTTGTTTCCTTTTTTTCTGGTAAACAATTTTTAAACATTTCTCCAGAAAATATTAAAATCTAGAAACAATTGTATTGACTAGCTTTCAGCAGAGCTTTAAACGCAAAGCCCTAAATTCCAGGATAGTTGAAATAATTTGTAAAAAGATTAAATCACTGCTACTTTTAACTTTTATACCAATTGCAAGGTTACCGTGTTCAGAAAGGCAAACATACATTATTTTGTTCGTTTCTGTTTGATTGTTTGTATTTTAACGCCACTTTTAGCAAATTTTCAGCTTTATCATGACGTCTAATAGTTATTTGGGGAGGAAGCCAGAAGGCACAGTGACAACATTTCGACCTTTAGCAGGAAAACTGACAATCCTTGCCCCAAGTTAACCACTCTACCACAAAGGCTTCCTCCCTTTAAGTTGCAGGGTATTTGTCCACACAGTGCATGTATATACCCTTGTGAATATAGATATTTAATTTACAATCGTCACTTATTACTAATAAATATTGGCACAAATATTTAAATGCACAATTTAAGTTAATATGGTAAGCCTCAAAATTGTATAATAATTACACAAGTCTAAATCGAATGTTTGTTTCATTATTTGAGGTGTTTATTGTCCAGCAAAAGGATTAATTGCTAGCTTGTTTGTTTATCGTCTAGGAAGGAGACATATAAACACACTAAAATTTAATTGTGGAAGTGAGATGATGGACAAATAGACAGGTCATTTCGACTGTCAACTACAAAAGTTAGACTTAAGTTATGAATTCAATGCTCACCTTTTTAATGGCAACAAAGCACTTATTCTTATTCACATTCATGCAAAAAGTCCTTAATTTGCAAGAAGAATGCCATGCTTGAACCAAGAAAATCACTACGTTCTGCAACCACCTCCAAAACAAATAATGTCAGCAACCTGGGGACGCGATAAGCGTTCTGTGTGTGAAGCCTTTGGAACTATCTTTTTGGAGTCCAAACACATGAAATAACGATAATAATTGGACTAATACTTCTAAAAAATTAATTTTTTTCCAAAATCTGATTCTTTAGATAGCTTTTCAACTATTATAAGAACATCAAGATTTTCAAATTTTGATTGTTCATAACTGGGATTTAAACTCTATCTCGAATTCTGTTTAAATTGTTTTCTAATACTTGGGAGCCTCGTTTGTATTATATTTACTCTAACTTGTACTTTCAGTTATACAAAGGAAATATATTACAGCGAAAACGATAATATCTTGATGCCAACATTTCTCGATATGACCGGATTTGAAAATGAAAATACAGAATTGAATACAGAGCTACTAGAAATAATTTTATCAGGGAAAATGGAAGACAATGCAATTTTATCAGATGTAGTCAGATATGGACAAGAGTATGGTGTACCAGCTCTCAGGAGGAAATACGCTTCACAACCTGTGCAAACAAAGGTTGATCGTATAATCGTTGTATGCTCATTAAATCCGAAGTCTAACTTACCCAGTATTTTTCTGGAAGGACTTGAAGATATTGCTACTTCAAAAGGTAGGCATACGTTATGCCGATGTAATACGCGGGCACTTAGTTTAACTATATATATACATATATATATATATATATATATATATATATATATATATATATATATATATACATGTCTAGAAGAGTATGCAACGATACATACTAGACTTATATATTATTTTTAAAGTAATTGACTGTATGACAAGGAACTTTGTCATCCTATATAATATATACAAAAATGCTGAATTAGATTACTGTCAAATTAATACGTATTGGTTACGAAAATTCACCCCGGTTAATGAAGCTATATTTTTATATAGCGGATTTGGCCGAGGGGTCTAGACCGCTGGACATAGTGCAGGCGAATTGGTGTCACAGTGTCACAACGGTGTGAGTTCGAATCCCGCTGAGGGAAAACTAAAATTTGACAGTACTAAAAATCTAATTCTAACAGTGTTGGGCTTAATTTGTAGACGTATATATATATATATAAATTTGATATTAACCCTGTATTTCTGATGTGTCGGAAATCCGCTGGATAGATATATTATATGGTTGTCACAATACTTAGACGTTTGTATATAATTTACTTACTGTGACTGTATGACAAGTAACTTTGTCATCCTATATAATATATACAAAAATGCTGAATTAGATAACTGTCAAATTAATACGTATTGGTTACAAAAGGTTCTATCGTCACACGCTAGTACACAAGTACTATGTCTATCTCTACGATTCACCCCGGTTACTGAAGCTATATATATATATATATATATATATATATATATATATATATATATATATATATATATATATACAATAATAAATAAGAAAAAACCTTTCATTTTGCCGACGTTTCGACGACCACTGGCGTCTTTATTCAAAGCATATATGCAAATGGCAAAACGAGAAATATGTTAACGTCAATAACAACAACAGTAACGTAATAAAACAATGCCGTCATAACGGGTAAAGTAAAGTGAAATTTGGCAGTCAAATTAACAGTAGATATGGTGTGGGTTCAAAACGAACGTTACAATACAATTCCGTCTTGATGGGTATAAAAACTGTTAAAACGGTCAAATTAGTTTTTCATGTAGTGTAGTATAATTTATAACAGTGTTATCGTTTTTTTTTGTTCAGTCCTTGTTCATTTAAAGTTATAAATAATACATCATTCTCTGTACAATATACTAGAAAATTCGCAATCTCGTTGTTCATCCCCTCAGAAATAAGCTCTGAAACCATTTTGTATAATTTGAAATATGATAACATGTATTAGAAAACTAATTATTTGGCACGTGTGAACACAATATTCAATGAGAAGTAATATTCAGTGCATATGTCCTGCACATCCTTAATTTGATGAAAATGGTTTTAGTAACTTCAGTTTTTGTACCCTTGTATCTACAACCTATTTCGACATGTAACCAGTAGGTAACTATTCAGTTTACATTTAGTTTGGATATGATACTATATGCAAATAAATTACAATAGTTCGAATATTAACATGTATACAACAATCGCTTTACTAGACTATAACAGACTGTCGAATACAACTCAACTGTGTTTTTTGTACTTGCACATTTTAGCGGTATTTTTAGCCACACCCATAATATGAATAGGCCATATTCTGATTAGTCAATTTTATAATCAACATGTTTATTCAATATTTTTCAAGACAAATTTTAGTTGATTGTGACGTCATAATGTCACAAACTTTAGAATAAATGCCCCTTTGGATTCATATATTTTAAACTAAGTATAATATTATTATAAAACATTTATCGTCATTTTTAAGTACATCATAACAACATTATTAGTGTGTCGATGAAAATTAATGGAAATGTCGAAGTCTTGCATGTTGGATTCGACGCGAGACAGAGGGAATGCACGGCGCAGCCTCTAGTTTCCCCAATCACGGAGCCTAGCCTCATACACAAGACAACCCCCTAACATTATACATTTATCTAGTCATAGGGATGCAACAGCTAAACGCGTTATTGATTTCTTAGCATAAACAGACCATTTATAAATATGTAGGCTTTGTTGACAGATATCACAGTTTACGGTGTATTGACCCATGCAGACAAATTTTCTGCAGATCAGGATGAGGAGGTAAAGAACCGTGAAGGAAGGTTCAGGCAGCTCCTTGGTTTGACAAAGACTCGTTTTGCACGTGTTGCAAATTACTGTTCAGATGTGGATCCTAGCTTGACGTATGAGGACACGATCATTCCGTCTTTAGATGTACCTGTTCTTCGTCTAATGGGACAGGTTAGTCATTTTGCTTTTGCCATAATCACTCCACTTTGCTCTAAGAAGGTAGCCGTCAAATATATTTTTAAAAGAAGTTTAATAATAAGTTAAGGTTAAATTATTTGTATTATGGACAGATAATACGGGAATTAGCTTTTCTGACCATTATTTTTCACATCTATCAATTGAAATCCAAGTGCTGGCAAGATTTAGTACCAAGAAATAAAAATAAAGCAACTACAACAATGGTCCTGACTTGGTACATACATTTAAAAAAATGGTGGGTTGATCCAGGTTTCAAATTCTGTAGTATGTGAGTTGGTTTGTTTATGAAAAAAGATGGTTATACATTTTGTACCACTAGTCACAAATTTGTGTATCTAATGATCATCGCAGCACAATCAGTGTTCTCAATTAAAAAATTGGGAAAAAAATCATATTGACAACTTCCGTGAAAGTATTTTTCTTCATGGGCATCACATTTCGTGGTTTGGTTAAATTTTAAACGTTAGTGGTCAAACGGTTTCCAAAAATGCAAAAAATTGAAGTACCGATCAAAATGAAAGATTACCACAGAGTTCTTTTCACTGTTGATAATAAATATCAACATACAAAGAAGACATAACAGTTTCATAACATGCTGCTGTTTACGCAAGTGGTTGTTCACTAAAGGGTTCATTAGTGGTCATGATTGTGTTTATTTTTGTTTCGAATATATCATATTTAAAAAAAACAACATATTTTACATATTTGCATCTAAATTCTAGCCTTAACAACACGGAAATCAATAGGTAATTATAACTCGGTCATATATTAATCTGTTAATTGCAATTTAAAATACTTTGAGACTATTTAATTTTCTATTTGTCATCAAAATAAGCATTCCTATCCAAATGGTCATTTGTCACTACAGGTGTTCAGTAGTAATAGACAACTTTTACAAAGGTGTAATATAATGTTATTTGTTCAATGATAGGTATTATCACAACATCCGTTTGATATAGTGTCACTGATATGCACTTACGAAGATAAAATAAAGCTTACCTTTTAGATATTTTTTTTTGTTATTCTAATGTATGCTCAAAAGAGCAACCGAACTCATAATTCCGATAATAATTTGTTACTTTTAGCAGGCATCGAAAATGAACACCTTATATCTCCCGTCCTTACCGGAAGTCGATGTTTCTTCATACTATTTACAATTGAATGATACCTACATATTATACCAACACAATTCGAACATGAAACCTGCTTAAACAATCAGTTAAGATGGATTTTGAGCTAACAATTATGTGTAGATCGAACGACAAAAATATTAAATTTACAAATAAATGACGAATATCGGACATTCTCATATCGTTCTTCCCAAGTTCCGATCTGTTAATTAATTAAGTAGTGGACGTAATAGTTCCACTCGGCTGCCTTATAGCAAGAGTTATGAATTTCCTTCTTTGTTGACACATGCAATATGGGCACATGTTGATGAATATTATTTTGCAACAAAGTATCTGAAACCCTCTTAGAATTTGCATTGTGTTTAAGATCTAACAAACAAGTATACCGTGAAATTTTTAAGCATAAATTTAAACGCCGGGCAATCAGAAGTAATTTTTCAAAGTGGCACAAATTTAGTTCACATTATTACATTTATGTGGTTTATAGGTTTTGTCTAAAGAAGCCAAATTTACTGATGTGAACCATCAAGGTCGGAATTGGAATCCAGGAATTTTTGTGATGATGATGATGATCACTGTGGTTGTGTGCGTTATAAAATACATCGATTGGTGTTACGCTCATCGATCTCGTGGATTTTTTGGTATTCTCCTCACTGTTTTTGAAGAAGATATTAGTATTGAGGAGTTCTTTTCGCAAAGGCGTAAATATTGTATCTAATCACATTTTGGCTTGTGTTAAAAGTGAAAGATAAATAGCATACACATTTCCATGTCTTTTTAGAAATTAATTATACTAATTAGACGAGAATGTCGTTGTTTCTTTCTCTATTTGTTTGTTTGTGCATTTTGGTTATAATTGTATTATGTTTAACACTAGTCTAATTCAGTGCATGATGTTATTCTAATTGAGCATTGCGAATACTTGAATACTTTAATTCAAGCTCAGATGTAAATAAAATACTTGTCAATTACTTCCGATTTGTATTGTTGTTGCATGAGAATGTAGGTAACCAGCAAATTTGAAGATTTGCTGTCGTCTAAAATGTTTTTTTTTTAATTCCATATTATGTCTCCTACTGCTTAGTTTTGTACGGCACTGTTAAAACATTTTAAAATGACATTCAATATATAATCCTGTATATTTTTGTATACTATTTATTTGGCAGGAAACTACGATTCCTTGTCAATACATTGTAGTCTAGGACACCCTTCGGCATTACTGTACTTTTGGTATACGAGTACGTGTTGGATCTTTACATATTGCTTCCTAATGTAAATATTACTTGTTAGCTTCACTTTTATTTTAAGTGCTGCTTTTATATTTATATGATTGACAAAGTAAATATAGGTATTTAATAACCAGTTAGTATGTGTATAAAAATGTTGTGTTGATGAAGACATTTTAACATGTTATATATAAAGTATAAAGTAAGCTACCAACCAGTACAGTTACTAAGTATCGGATCGCCAATATGACAATACAGCATAAACAAAAAAATATTATATAAATCTTGAGAATTATGCAACGTTACAAATAGAGTGATGTTTCTACTATAAAATAATTATATTAATTAATATGACAAAATTTTCGACCACTTGATGACCTTATTCAGTGTCAATATCAATCTATAAATAAAAGATAAAATTTGGTTATTGATACATTAGCCTCCGGTGGTGACGTAATTGGGTGTGATGTTATTGATCTTGAACTTTATCGGATCACATCTATTAGTCATTACATAAGGGAGTACTGTACAGTTGTCAGTTGTATAAACCATCTTATCTTTAACTTCTTGATATTCATGAATTTATTATTTATTGATATATAGAATGATATTTATTGTTTTTTGTTTATTCCATTGGGGTGTACAGAGCTCTTCAATCCAGAATCTTTCTCGGGCCTCCCATTTAGAGTATCGCCACTTGCAGTTCTGCTCAATAATTAGGATTTTTATGTGATGAAAATCCTTTGGAGTGTGGTTGGGCAGTCTGAAGTGTTTCTTAGTTAGGTCACTTATGTGGTCATTCAGTCATTTGTGGAATGGCTGTATTGTAAGCCACAGATGGACAGTCAAGAATGTCAATGACATTCGAGCTTTTGCAGTTAACAGCATTCTCACTAGTCAAGGGTTTTGTGTCCACATGTGTCCACGAAATCCTGACAAACTTAGCTAGGAAATTCCCGGGCTAGAAGTGACTATTTTGATTGGCTCCATCATACCTTAATGTAGCCAATCATAAGCTCGGTTTTAATCACAACTTGGTTAGGGGATATCCCGATGTCGATTGTAAATAAACCCAAACTGACGTGATGCATAGACCACGAGAAAATCAGTGTATTTTGTACAGTAGTGTTTATAGTTTGCTATAACCATGTCATTTATTAGTTGCGTTACGTTTTTCTTTCTTTTTGTGTGGGAAGAAAACGTATGGTCAGCTAACCTAAATTATCCTGATTAATCTTTTAGTATCATTAAAAGTTGCATTCAAGACTAATTTCAAATATTACTATACATGTATACATGTTTTAAATGAAGTAAGAATAATATTTACTAGTTAGAAGGTATGGTTTAGATTAAACGCACATCAAAGGACACTACCATAATATTATCTGAATACGGTCAAGCTATACGTGGGTTTATTATATATATATCGCAATTGTTTACGAGAACAAGTTTATCGTGCCTTTTGAAGTTTACACAGCAAATAAGACGATATGATTATCTGTATAGTTTATCTGCACCCGTATGAAGATTGAAGTCGAGGTTAAAGGTTTAAATGGATTACCGACGGCTTATTAAATCGATTAGTTGTTATCTTGATATTACACATATATTATAATGCATATGCAAGTATGAATAAAAAGGAAACCATTCGCGATCTATCGCAGTCAATGCTTGTATATTTTCTCTTTTATGAACTAACACACATTTCTAATATAATTTGACTCTGAAATTCGCCTCGTTAAAAGGTATTTTTGATTTCAACTAGAGTATGCTATAGTAAACATATAAATGTGTGATATGTAAGTCGATTTAGGACATTTGATTGACACGAGCATGCAAATTCATTTTAAGTAAAGATTAAAGGTTGTCCAGCGAGACGGCCTTTATATATAAATCCCTATTTACAGTGAAATAAGTGCAATATATGTCATAAACACGATAAATAGAAAGAATGATTAACCTTATTATTTTTAAATTGATTAACTGGTTATTAATCATACATTTTTGTTTGGATTCTCAGTATACGTTTACATGAAAAACCAGTAACATACTGCTAAGATTCCTATCCCATAATCAAAGTCGTGTCTCAATAGCATGTGCCTGTTTCAATTATTTTAAATAAGGAAGATGTTTGGCTTTTATCTATTTCCCTTTTTTATTTTTGTCAACAGTGACCATATTATTTTTCGAACTTCAACTGCTTCTCAGTGAACACCAAAAGTAAAGTGAATTAAGTCTGACAATGGACTGATTAGATAAGGGACCCGTAAAAATGTGGGTACTTGGGACCGGTGCAAGCACTTTTGGCAGTGTTGACAGTACTTTGTGTTTTCAATCTGATACCATGATCATGATGATTGTGTGTATAAGAAAAATGCATGAAGATTTGACAACCCATGGTTACGAGGAGATTTAGACAATTATTTCATACAATTTTATTTTTGCACCGGTCCCATGGATTAAAAAATGTTGACCGGTCACAAGAGGTTTTACAATGTTATCTCTGGTGTCTGAAGTAGCTTTTAACAGTCAATCAATCAATTTATTATCAATAATTTATTTTAACAGTTTGGGACTCATAAAAACAAATAAAGGCATAGCAATAAACAATTATCAGTTTGATTGACTGCTCCTAGACTCTGGAACTGTTGGAAATGTATTTGCTTTTAATCATTTAATCATTGAAAGTTTTATAATCTTTCATTATTTCTGAAACATAACATAACTTTGCTTAAGCTGCTGATTTTTATGACAGTCGGCATTCTCGAGGTATTTATGGAACGGCCGGACTCTGAGGAATGATCACTCATTTGCATTGGTTTTTTTTCCTGTATTTAAAGTTAATGCAAGATTAATACAGTTTATTTTAAAAGCTAGATTAATGTCTTTATATAAGACTAATTTATTTTTATCATTTAACCTAACTTTTTTTTATGTTTTATTGATTTGACCTCCTTGATGGATTTGCAGCATGTTATTCTAGTTATACAAGTATCAAGTTTGCGACAAAACCGCATTGATATTTGTTTTATCCAAATATTTGCCTAAACAAAATACTTTCTAAAGGAGTTGCTTTCTGTTTTCAGACTGCATTCTGGCCAAAAAGATTTATGCTTGTATTGTATGCTTTAAAAAATTTTTCTTAATTTAAGAAGTGTGGCTAATTCTAAAGAAGTTCTGCTACTTGCTAATAAACGTTTGCAAAATGACAATATTGTAAATTTTTAAATTATGTTGTGTTGTGTTAATGAACGAGAAGTAATCTATGTTTTGATTATTGTTTTGACACAAATTTTAGATCTTTAATATTGAAGATATGAATCCATCATGTATATTTCAGCATGATTAAGTCAACATAGGTCTATTTAAGGCATCAAACAATGAACAGTCTACATATACAGGAGCATTACTTATATCTGCAATCTTGCATACTAAGCAAAAAGTACCTTTTTGGATTTTTACACTACTAGATATCGAAACACGAAATTTATATTTATTACATTAACTGTTTCTATTATTTGTAGTTTAAAGTATAAAAGTAGCCTTTCAGCAATTATATTTCTTCTTTGAAAAAACAAAACAAAATTGCTTTAGTTATTTTTTACTGTTTAAAGTAAAATGTCATTGATGCCACATCTTTGATGTATTTATTTCTTTTGTTTTCTATCTTTTAAAATTTTATTCAACATTTTTGTTACAATTATTCTTAAGTGTACCTGTGAGTCTTTTTCTATTGCTTGTGTAACAGTCAAAAGAATAAGTACATTTATAATTACTTATACACCATAAGTATCTTCTAAAACTTGTTTTTTTTCTATTTTTACTAATAAAATACTGTTCTAGTTTTTCGTAGAAGATTCTGTAATAAATGCCAAAAAATATCAACATCTTTTTTATACAATTGATTTATATAAGCTAAGTTCTAAAATAGTTAACAAATAATCAAAGTCCAAGTTATTCCTACCATAAGCTTTATTTTTTACACAATCGTTAACACCAATTGGTTCTACATTGTCTCTTGACGCATCGTTAATAGTCTTTGTTGTATTGACGACAATCTTTGCACAGGGTCAGCATAAGTGATTTTTTTATGTTAACTAATGTTTTCTTACATTGCTGAGATACCAAGCATATGTTCCAATGTTTAGGCATAGCAATTCTCAATTTACAAAATATCACTATGAATCCAATTATTAAAAATCAGACTCTTATTTTTCAGTGTAATGAATGTATTTCCAATAAAATTTGTCTTCGAATTTCTATACAATTTTGTAGGTGTTTGAGTTTCTCCACCTCCACTTTCTACCCAGCACTCTATAATAGTTCTATAAAAATCGAGAATATATCTGAAATGTGGTAGACAGTTATAATTATCAATTTTCATTCGGAAAATAAACCAATATTTACCATACTTGTTTAGATATATTTTTGGAATTATTTTAAAATTTACAATGCGTTCCTCAACCAGTCTACAGACAAAAGAAGTTTTAAGGACTTGAAGAAGAAGCTCATGTCTGACATTTTAAGCCGTTTCGTACTCTCCTATTAATGTTTTTACTTAACTTTTTACCATCCCAAATGAAGTTATAACATTGTAGTTCTATTTCTTTTAACATTTGTTGAACGTGCTTAGAACATGAAGTTCGAATAATATACGCTTTAATAATAAGAATTTTACCCAAAATTGTTTCTTTATCTGGTCCAACTTGAATTAATAACTGCACCTCTAATATTTTGAATTCATTTTTTTATTCATGATTTATATATTTATCTTAAATCAAATAAATGAATAATATTTTTCTTTTTATAATCTATAGAAGATATGCTTTGGTCTTCTTCAAGAAAAATAGCAAAGAAAACCGACCGAACAACAAGAGCCAAAAGTCAAGGGACAGTTACAAATCCGGATATAGACAAAACGCAACACAAAAACCAAAAACACAAAAAATAGAAAGAGAGTAACCCGAACCCAATAAAAACCATGGGTGCACTCAGGTGCTCCGGACGAGTAAGCAGTGCTTGCCTCTAATTAGACACCCGTCGAGTCACTCATTGTCATGTCTAGGGAAAAGTCAAATCCAGGAATAGGAATCACTACCTATGACTCAGCAAACATGTCAGATCGTATTTGAGACACAGATTTCCCATAACGATCAATTAAGTCATGGTGACGACCATAAAATTTCTGGAGAGATAACATCAACCTAGGTGCAACAAACCTTTGTTTGAGTAGTTTAGCAGTCAACAACAGGGATCGGTCTAGAAAATCGGAATACCGATCGCAGGATATAGAATAACGTATAAGTTGTGAAATGTACACACCATACGCTGGAGCTGCTGGAATGTTGCTGTCGATGAACGGGAAGTTGACAATTAGAAAGTTGAAGTCATCTCGTTTGTCGTAGAGTCTAGTTTGTAGTTTTCCTGAGTCTATTTCTAGAAGTAGGTCTAAGTAAGAGGCTGAGCTTAGTGTATTGGTGGTGTCTTTAATTTCAAGCTCGCTAGGGTAAATTGAATGTAAATTGTCACCAAATTCAAATTTCATTTTGGATTATACGAATGTTGATTTCTCCACACTCCTGTGGATTTTTTTTAAAGCTTATCTGACTGATTATTAAATAATTTTTGTTGTTATGCTTTTTTCTTTATTTTTGTTAATTTTCTAAACAATTTTTGCAATTCAAAATATGCTTTGCAAAGTCTGTTGTTAAATGGCTGTTAGTTAAAATTTCTAATAACGTTATTGATAAATATTTATATTCTTTAATATTATTTATCATTCGATTTTTTCTCTTAATTATTTTCTTTTTTAATTATGGACCCTTTTAATCATATATTTAACATGACTTTAAAGTGATTTCTGTTAATGTAGAAGTGACCTCTGTATAGAACGTCACTATACCACTTTGACGGATCATGAATGGTTTAGTCTTAAAACCAATAGTAGTATTTTTGATATTTAGAATTAAGGTTACTGATAACACAATTCTTGAGACTTTTTAGTCCACTTACATATTACTAGTCCTTCCGTATAATGTTGTTAATGTTTTCCTTATCTAATCATCATCGTAAAATAATTTCAATTAGTACATGATCTGAAATATATGAAAATTTACTAGTTTTGAAAAACTTACTTAAGGGCAAAGACTTTCACTTGCAACTGCATTGTCAACAGAACAATAATCAAGACTAGATATACATGCATAAAATTCTTTTGAATAACTAATAAACCTACCATTTAGTATTCCGAGTCCTACAGACAAGTATAGATCCGAAATAATATGTTTGCCTTGGCTAATAAAATCATTATCATTATTTCTGTGGATGAATTGATCGACATAATAATCTTCTTAAAATTAAGTCATTTATTAAATTTGATTTATTAAATCATTATCAATAAAATTTTGAGCTGTTCCAACACGAAAGTTTAACTCTCAAACCAATACAACTTTTCGTTGGTTATGAATAACCTATTTGTATCAACTAAATTTGGAGGTGCTTACGATGAAACTTGTCATTAGATTGTGTTACATACGTGATAAGAAAACCTGATAGACCTAGTAAGTAATTGCTCATGTCGAACTGTGTTACTACCACCTTCTCGCCTGGTACTCCGGTAACACTTTCAGACTGTTTTGGCAAGACCACCCCTTGTATCCAAATATCAAATCTTGCCAGTCAAAATTGTTAAGGATAAAAAAATCTTGTTTCATAGAAATATTGAAATTGAGCAGCACAAGTCTACAAAACCAAAAAAAAACAATTAATAATTTGTATTAGTTAATGCATAGTTATTTATGTTGTTAATAAAGAAAGTAAAGTAAAATACTGTTTCATTCAAATATTTTGAGAAATAATATAAGCAGTACATATTACTTTAGTATATTCTACGGTATTACAACGTTTGTATGCATAAGTTTTATAGTACAGTTAATCCTACGAGTGTAGTAATAGTAACGTGAATCGTACAACGACAATCATGTTTATCCACGTAATAAATCATCGGTGGTCTCAGTAGCTATACATATGTCAATTAAAAATGCAATATATTTAGTCACAAATTTTGATGCATTTGATCACTGTGGAAAATATTGCTCATATATATCTGTTAGTCGATAGATGAAACGATCAAATGATTTTTTTTAACTCATCTACAACATTAGAAGTTTTCAAGGCACAACTTTTAGTCTGACGACCCTTATGAAAGTCAAAAAAGGATTATGGTAAGTTGTATGATAAGAATACATCAGATTTAAAAATAAAATAAAATGTTTAATTGTTCATTTATCCCAATAAAATAGTAGAAAGTGTTATAAAGGTCTTCATTAAACACGAACCCTGAATAATATTTTTTGCTCAATAGATTTTTAACATCATTTATTCCAAGCATTTAATAGCTAGCATATACAATATAATTCATTGCTACATTAAACTGAAAACCACAGAACCTGTTAAACAACATCATCGTTGGACACCATATCGTGCTCTCTACCGGACACCAAACGTCTGATTTTGTCATCTATATGCTACCACTTACCACCATTTGTGTCTGTATTTGATTTTGTTATTATTTGGTTCATGATTTTATCAGTTTCGGCTGAGTGTCAACAGATTTTTGCTCTATTTTGCTGCGTTATTTCTTTTCCGCATATGTGTAAATGTTTTATTTAGGAGATTTTGATATACTGGTGACACATTGCGTGGGAAGTCTTTTCAATTGATTTCCAGCATAAACGAACACTTAGTTTAACTCGGTATGATGTGAGAAATTTAACGCAATATTCCTGTTTTATCATTTTTAGTAGTAGGGTGTGAGCTGTTTTAGACCCCACAAAAACGCGTGGTGCTGTGGTGCTCCCAAATATGGGCATGCCCCGCCCCCTTTTCTATATACCGGAAGTACGTCATCAAAAATTCCACCATCGTACAAAACATACGTGTCTCATGACGTCAGCGGAAGTACGTGAGTCATCGGAGATTCCATCATCGCGCAAAACCTTATTTGGTCAACCGATTCCAATGACTCATCGTGTCTGCTAATAAGGATACTTCCATGACGCGCGACCATGAGTCATCGCGAGGCGTATAATTGTCATTCCATATATTTTTCAATCGATGATAACGTATAATTTTATGGAATTAATTCTCATTCGCTTAATTAAACATCTAAAACATTTTATTGGATAAATTATTTCAAACATTGCGCCGATTATCGATCCGGTCATAAAACGTCAGTGAACCTAGTTTATAGCCTATACGATTAATCTTTCAATTAAATCCACATGTAGAGCTTGACTTCAAATCTGTAGTTCCCATATTTACTTGTCTATTTACAATGTTCATTCTCTAAACAATTATTTTTATTATTGTCTATGTATATAAACAGATAAAATTTTATTTTAAGCGTTGGTATTTCTGTTAATAATATATCTAAACCATTAATTTATTGATGAAACAAATATTTCAAACATTGCGCCGATTATCAATTACCATACACTCAAGTCATAACACGTTAGTGAACCTATTTATAGATTATACGATTATCTTTCACGTTCAGTTAAAATCAACATGTAGAGCTTATCTTCAAATCTGTTATCATGTAGTTCTCATATTTACAATATTCCGTCTGTATATAAACAGATACAATTTTAAGTGGTGGTATTTCTGTCAATAATTATTTTAATTAATATATATAAACCATTAATTTATCGATGAAAGAAATATTTCACACACAGCACCGAAAAGCGATCCGGTCATACACATTACGGTCAGTTAACTAGACAGTTAAATAGCAGACGAAACTTAATTATGTTATCCTCAAATTACCCTTCAGCGATTAATCTTTCACGGACATCTGTTTGATTTAATCAACACTATGCTTGTGGTATATAAACAGGTAAAAAAATTTAAGCGGTGGTATTTCTGTTAATAATATATCTAAACCATTAATTTATTGATGAAACAAATATTTCAAACATAGCGCCGAATTCAATTACCACACAAGTCATAACACGTTAGTGCACCTATTTATAGCTTATACGATTATCTTTCACGTTCAATTAAATCAACATGTGGAGCTTATCCTCAAATCTGTTATCATGTAGTTCTCTATGGTCATCCCCTCGTTTATCCTCAAATTACCCTTTCATATACACTGATAACAATCAACAACATTGTCTCAATTAACCTTTACACGTGCCAGACGTCTAAATAAACAAACCAGGGATTACCAGTTAAACAATCAATATTTTTAAATGGCGAAATCAATCGACACGATGATAGAGATGACTTTTATTAATAATGACATAAAATTTAATACACGAATATATACAACGATAGAGTCATTGGTACAGGTCTTTCAGTGTGTTCTCTATAATCAGCGGATCTCTTCCAGAGAGTTCCTTCACTATGTCCTCCATGCTAAAGTTCTTGTATCTGTATTTGACGAAATGAACGCAGTACAGGCCACAACTATCTCCATCCTCGGGTTGCACTTGCACTCTGCTGAACTTGTATTGGGGTCCGTTGACGATCAGTACGTTTCTGAAGCGTGGATGATACGTTTCCGGCGCTCTTCCAAACGAATCGAAAAATTCGGGTGGTCCATTGAATGGGAAATGAAACGCCACCACCACCACCCATCACCACCACCACCACCACCACTACCACCCACCACCACCAACACCACCACCACCACCACCACCACCCACCACCACCACCACCACCACCACCACCACCTCCACCACCGACGCTGTCACACAGTTTCCGTCTCCGGCATCTCTTCCGGGCGTACTGCCACGGACTGTAGTAGTGACAGGAACGTGTCCTGGACGTAAGACCATTCCCCTAGCACATCACAACAGACGTAGAGCCTTTTCGTCGGTCTTTCGAATGCTGGAACGAACGTCATCTCCAGTAAGGCACATTCCCACTCCCCGTCCATCGAGTAAGTCTTGGGCAGCTCTATTCTAAATTGTCCGCCCTTGTTTTGAGGGAACAGATTCAAAGAATCATAGCTATTGACGAATAAGTAAAACTCGTCCATGGTGGATGAAATACATATCAAATTGTCCGCCCTTGTTTTGAGGGAACAGATTCAAAGAATCATAGCTATTGACGAATAAGTAAAACTCGTCCATGGTGGATGAAATACATATCAACCACCATCCTCTTATAACCTGTCATTCCCAGGGACTATAGTCTGGTGGTGGAGGTGGTGGTGGTGGTGGTGGTGGTGGTGGTGGGTGGTGGTGGTGGTGGTGGTGGTGTTGGTGGTGGTGGGTGGTAGTGGTGGTGGTGGTGGTGGTGATAGGTGGTGGTGGTGGCGTTTCATTTCCCATTCAATGGACCACCCGAATTTTTCGATTCGTTTGGAAGAGCGCCGGAAACGTATCATCCACGCTTCAGAAACGTACTGATCGTCAACGGACCCCAATACAAGTTCAGCAGAGTGCAAGTGCAACCCGAGGATGGAGATAGTTGTGGCCTGTACTGCGTTCATTTCGTCAAATACAGATACAAGAACTTTAGCATGGAGGACATAGTGAAGGAACTCTCTGGAAGAGATCCGCTGATTATAGAGAACACACTGAAAGACCTGTACCAATGACTCTATCGTTGTATATATTCGTGTATTAAATTTTATGTCATTATTAATAAAAGTCATCTCTATCATCGTGTCGATTGATTTCGCCATTTAAAAATATTGATTGTTTAACTGGTAATCCCTGGTTTGTTTATTTAGACGTCTGGCACGTGTAAAGGTTAATTGAGACAATGTTGTTGATTGTTATCAGTGTATATGAAAGGGTAATTTGAGGATAAACGAGGGGATGACCATAGAGAACTACATGATAACAGATTTGAGGATAAGCTCCACATGTTGATTTAATTGAACGTGAAAGATAATCGTATAAGCTATAAATAGGTGCACTAACGTGTTATGACTTGTGTGGTAATTGAATTCGGCGCTATGTTTGAAATATTTGTTTCATCAATAAATTAATGGTTTAGATATATTATTAACAGAAATACCACCGCTTAAATTTTTTTACCTGTTTATATACCACAAGCATAGTGTTGATTAAATCAAACAGATGTCCGTGAAAGATTAATCGCTGAAGGGTAATTTGAGGATAACATAATTAAGTTTCGTCTGCTATTTAACTGTCTAGTTAACTGACCGTAATGTGTATGACCGGATCGCTTTTCGGTGCTGTGTGTGAAATATTTCTTTCATCGATAAATTAATGGTTTATATATATTAATTAAAATAATTATTGACAGAAATACCACCACTTAAAATTGTATCTGTTTATATACAGACGGAATATTGTAAATATGAGAACTACATGATAACAGATTTGAAGATAAGCTCTACATGTTGATTTTAACTGAACGTGAAAGATAATCGTATAATCTATAAATAGGTTCACTAACGTGTTATGACTTGAGTGTATGGTAATTGATAATCGGCGCAATGTTTGAAATATTTGTTTCATCAATAAATTAATGGTTTAGATATATTATTAACAGAAATACCAACGCTTAAAATAAAATTTTATCTGTTTATATACATAGACAATAATAAAAATAATTGTTTAGAGAATGAATATTGTAAATAGACAAGTAAATATGGGAACTACAGATTTGAAGTCAAGCTCTACATGTGGATTTAATTGAAAGATTAATCGTATAGGCTATAAACTAGGTTCGCCGACGTTTTATGACCGGATCGATAATCGGCGCAATGTTTGAAATAATTTATCCAATAAAATGTTTTAGATGTTTAATTAAGCGAATGAGAATTAATTCCATAAAATTATACGTTATCATCGATTGAAAAATATATGGAATGACAATTATACGCCTCGCGATGACTCATGGTCGCGCGTCATGGAAGTATCCTTATTAGCAGACACGATGAGTCATTGGAATCGGTTGACCAAATAAGGTTTTGCGCGATGATGGAATATCCGATGACTCACGTACTTCCGCTGACGTCATGAGACACGTATGTTTTGCACGATGGTGGAATTTTTGATGACGTACTTCCGGTATATAGAAAAGGGGGCGGGGCATGCCCATATTTGGGAGCACCACAGCACCACGCGTTTTTGTCGGGTCTAAAACAGCTCACACCCTACTACTATTTTTCCTTTGGCTTTATTTCCTCTAGGTTCTTCTTTACTTTGTGTTGCATTTTGTGTATTGTCTTGTGTTTTTCATGTTGTGAAGGTATTCGAAAATAAGAGTTGCCTTTCTTGTATCTGTGCCGAGCAGGTGTAGTTTGTGTTTTGTTATTTTATTGCAGTGAAATTTTTGTGCATATCTTTGTTGTTAATGTACTACAATTAAGAATGAGGATTTAGGATCCCTTTGACGGTTAAACCCCATTTCCAATGTTTTGTGTGGCTATTTCACAGTATTATATTCCCTCGTATTTTGTTCTTTAGGTTATTTATTGTAGTTTATATCAGTACTTGTTGACTTTCTGTGATTGATTTAATGGTGAGATTTGTGTTGGGTTTATCTCTTCTTTACATATATTTTTGTTAGTTTGTTTGAACTATGTTCGTCGCAACTTTAACAGAAAGTTTTGTTACTGTATATCTAAGGTTTTTTTTAAACCGCTCTCTTGTCAGAAAACTATCGTTCATGTTGTAGTCGTACACACCCTTCCCGCAGTGCGACTTGAACCTGAAACCTCAGTGTTGAGGGTAGGACCGGATAGTGGGAGACATGGAGAGAGTGGGGGGAAAATACTAAATACAGCGGGAGAATAGAGAACGGCGGAGGAATCAAATAAAAGAGAAAGGCAGGACTAGTAAAAATTTAGCCGTGCAATTTGTACTTGAAAATCATTGCATAATTGCCCGTTTGTTGATTTGATTGAACAAGATTAACAATATGAACCCAAAACTAAAGTACCCAAAATAGTCAATGCAAATTTATTAAATCAGTTACAGTTTTATTTTTACTGTAAAATATACTGGAAAGCATTGTCCGTTCATATAAAGATATATATCCTTAAGAATATTTAGTTGCAACTTTATTGAATAATAGCTAGGGTGTAAAGAAGAGTGTCACCTGATATTATTGCAACAAAGGAGGCAGAAATCATAGGCTTAAAAACTATTATGTAGGCCTTTGCGGTCGTCGACTATGTTAAAACAAACAAAATACTTTGTGAAGCCTGCCGTATCAAGAGGTACCATCCTAGAACGTAGTCCCGTACGTGTGATACGTGACACAATGTATTTGTAACAGCGGTGGGGTATGGCAAAACTCCATCCAGATTACTACACTCCACACCTAAAGTTTAAATACGAAATCGTGTAAGGGATATTAGACAGACGAGGACTTACAGATGTTCCTAGGCTGACGCAACGACTCTAGACGGACCAAAGGGAGTAAAAAGGTTAGATCATTCAAAAACAGTTATATGATTGGTCAAAACCAAAAAAAGTCACATAACATGCTTGAAACAACAAAGACAACGCAGGTATGTTAAGGCGTATACATGCAATATCCATGAAATGCGTGCATTAAAGTCATCAATTTTTCGTTACAAACAGTCAAACAACAAATATATATAGAATATTGACTAACATTTGTCCTCAACAAATATATATATATGTGCGAGAATCTATCGTCCATACAGAAATAACATAAATAACAAGTGTTAATCAGTGTGATAAAAATATTTGTTGACTTTTACAACGTGAAAAATAAAGATCAAACGTTAACGAGATTAAGTACAAGTTTGTGCAGAGAAAACACAACTGTCGAGCGGTTCCATATTTAAATGTAATGTGTCGTGCATTTATGTCTATTCATATATATAAAGTAAATTAAACCCCTTTTATATATTAGGTGTTTACAATACAATCATTCTAATGAACACATTTCCATGCATCATAATCTATATTGGGAGAGGTAATCAACCTTCGTTTTCGTCGTTGTGCCCTTTGAATTCAAATAGCAAAATAGGTCTAAAATGGGAGAGATTGCAAATTATCGAAGCAAAATAGAACATGAATACTAAAAGTAAAACCACCAGCATTATTAGTCAGACAGGCTGCCAAACCTTAAATGCAAAATCTTGAAGATCTCGAGAGAGATTTTCAACTGTTACTGTCAATTATCTTGGGATGGTAAAAGTACCGGTCCAATTTGAAATCCTAGCACACAGAAAGTCTTATATTTTGGGGAAGGGAGGAATGCAAGCAGTTTATTGTTCACCAAATGCACGAGTCATGAACGTAAACAATAAATGCCATTTTTGCGTAGTGTTACATCATTACGATAAATAAACAAATATTCATGAAAGAAGCGAGTTTGATTAAACTAGTAAATTATAAGCAGGATGAGTCTAAAACACTTTTGTCAACAGAACGGGAACTTGGGGAAAGTTTGATACTCAGTATGTCTTAGAACTTTCAATTAAATACATTCAAGTGTACATGTATGGCTTTAATACATAAATATAAAGTTTTATAGTTTTAAAACTCAAACTGCATTAAACTTTAAAATTGACGATTATATCATTTTTTGCACAAGCCTGTCATGCCTGTGAGAGTTCAACAAGCACGCCTTTCATAACATGTAGAGCTTTTGTGCGAAATGTAATAGAAAATATATGGTATAAAATATAAATATTGTGTGTTGTTCTTAATTCGAAGAAATTATCACATGGTACGAAACTATTTATTTAAATATCAGAATACACAAGTATAATTTATTGTTTTCTTAATTATAGACGAAAAAATCATAGTGTCATAATGTTATCCAATTTACAATGTTCTGTTAGTGTCAATCGCTTTTAGAGTACCAGGAGAGGATACATCGTCACTGCCTGTATATACAAAAATGTACATACATTCTTGTACTCTGTGGCCAACGTGAAAAAGTTTTCCGACTGTACCTTTAGAGCTATGGGTCGGTGTAAGGAAAAAATAAATATTTTATCAAATGTGATTAAAGTTGAAAAGGCTAAAAGAAAAAATTCTGCCGATTTTTGTCTGGGGTTATTAGCACAATTAGTGCCTATATAAATATCAATTGTCTGTTTTGCAGCAACTAATTCCACCAAAAATAGGTTAAAAATATAACATTTTTTATCATCTCTATATTAAAATTCTTTTTTACATCAAGAAATATGTACTCGTATCAAACTGCCTCAGAAAGACAGGTTTGAGTATTGAAGGGAGAATTTGGTATACATGGTGGAAACATTAAACGTATTGCTGTAAAAGAATATTTGAGGGACAGCAAATTTGGATAAAGAAGTAAATATTCTTAGCTTCTAGTGTCAACATCTGATTGTAATAGGCGTTTAAAAAAGTACATATTGTCATACTTATTAATTTATAAAGAAATAGTACCTTACATATTTTTAATAAGGTACCTGGTTTAAGATCGTTTATAATACTGTTTGACGAATAATTAATCAATTCTAGTATGAAGGACAGAAAACGCTTGAATCAATAACCCTTGTAAACAAGTCCTATATTTGTATATTAATCTTCTGTAAGATCTTCTGCGTTCTTGATTGGCTGATTGACATCATGTGGTTACCCTACATTTTCTATACAGTTGACAATTGGATAGTGGAAGTCATCACGTTTGTCGTACAGTGTAGTTTTTAGTTTTCATGAGTCTATTTCTAGAAGTAGGTCTAAGTAAGAGGCTGACCTTAGTGCGATGGTGGTGTTTTTCGTAAGAGGCTGACCTTAGTGTAATGGTGGTGTCTTTAGTAAAACCATCGTCAGAAACCCACGGCCAGTTTGAATGTAAGTACTAGCATAGCGGGAAAGTGACTGGCTGTGGTTTTTTGACGATGAAGTAAATCCGGTGTTCGTTTACTTTAATTAAAAGTTATCATTAACAAAATATTTGTCTTAAACGTTCCTGTTATGTTGGTGGGATATGTTTACAATGTCTTGCACAAAGTTGTATTTTTGTCGTTTTAACTCGCTTAAAACATTCCCTCTGTGACATAAATAAGCGTGCGTAACTCCATCACACCATGACATACAGTGACATATAATTTTATGAATACATATGTCGACATAAAAGTATTCAATCTGACATAACACATGAAAATTTCTTTTATTCATATAACAAAAACACGTGTTGTGTGCAATTTTATTGTTACATTGTATTTATTTATTATACTGGATTTTAACAAATTAGCAAAATTCACCTTTCTGATATTAACACAAAGATTATCCATTCGTTTAATCACGATAAATACATTATCTTAACACGTTTATCAATATACAAATACATTAGAATTGATCGTAACAACAGTTTATATTTCAAAGTATTTCACGTTTCGTATGGAGTTTAATCATTTACAGTTATATATACATTTTGAACGTCCACGCAGTATTTTTTAATGGCCAATGGACTAACAGCAAGCGATATTTCCGTGGTGCACAAGATCAGAACAAGTAAGCAAACAGTATATTCAAGTAGGTCAATAAACAATTGCGTAGCACTAAAGAAGTATGTGTAGCTGGGTAGCAGTGTCTAATTCAGGAGTTTCAGATCAACAAGTCACCTCTCCGTCCTAGAAGAAGTTGTCATTCTCATAGTTAATGCGCGGTGTTTTACACTGCAACATGTGACGAAATATTACTTCCTTCTAAAAAAAATTCTATCTGCTAGTTAGTGGTAAATCCAGCAGGAACATGATGGTCAATAGCACAGATAACATTTATTACCTGTTTCAGTGGCGCGTTAGAGGCCTGTTAAATCATTTGTGTACTTATTCAAACTATCTTAGCTGAATAGTTTGCTGGTTTTACAGTAAATGCCGTTTTATCATAATTTACTACGTTTAATTACCGTTAAAAGATCGATAGTCTAATTGTTTGGTAGATTTTACATTTAAATCATTATGCGGATGTTAATACACGTGGCATGTTGTATTCTTCCTAAACTTTTTAAATGCGCCTTACCCAAATAAATGTCGCTCACCTACCATTACGTAATCTTTATACACAAAAATGGGTTTGAGGTCAGCTTTTCATATTATAACGTGACAACTACTATTAAAGTGGCCATTCAATATCTGCCAGGCATGGGCGAGTTGGACAGCTTCGTCAGCATGTTGATTCGATGACCCTTTTGCTCTTCTTCTCCCGTGTTATTTACATAATCTCAAGCAATTATTTTATTATATTTCATACAGATAATTTACGAGATTGTTTGCATGCTTCCATGGTAACGTTTTTTTTTCATTTCGTGAAACATAAAAGATATTTACACTAATCTACGATTGCTTGTCAACTACCACGAGATCAAAAAATTGTTATCATGAGAGGATATTGTGATAGAGGTAAGAGAACAAATCCAGCTGAATAGATTAAAGTCTCATATTTCCTACAGTGCAGAAGACTGAAATCACGATTCTTGTTGACATCTTAAAATGGTTATTTCTCCTAGAACTATTGTAATTGATCACAACTATTCACTTAATTTTGTGTATCATCAACTTCACAACTTTAACAATTCAGCCCTTTTATTCTCACTAATGAGACAGCGTAGTAACTATTTTAACCGGTTGAGATATCCTTGTCTCAACCCGTGGGTGGGATAAGAATTTCACACTCTTATTCCCGTAAAAATGTATTGTGACGTTAACTGTCGGTTCAGTAATTAAATTTAAAAAAATATTTGCTTTATTTGTGTTGGTTTACTATGCCTTTCTGGGCTTCCATTACCCAATTAATGCCACAACATGATAGCGACAAACATCAAGACACACCGTGACGTAACATGTATACACAAGAGATTACGTTCAGGTAGATAACTATTTTTTGCCGTATTCCAACAGAACAGAACCGGATTTTTCAAACGAATTAGTGAGAAATAGATTCAAACACCAGTGGTAGGGCAAGACGAGAAAATCTCAGACACACTCGTGAAAGATTTCTATTGGTCTCCAACTAGGCAGGGCTTCGTTGGAGACCAGAAATATTTTCACTTGTTTGTCTGAGATTTTCCCATCTTGCCCTCCTACCGGTGTTAGATCCTATATATCTCAGTTTTGCATTTTCTGCTTAAATATGTGTTACATTTGTACAGACTATAATAGAAATCCCACCCAAAAATGCAATAGAAAAAAACTATTCCACGATAACACGTCCATAGTTCATGCCATTCCTCTGTTTTTGAAATCTCACAAATCGTTCAGGAATTCTACATAGTAAATCAGCCGTTTTTGTTTCGAAAAGAATCTTATGTTTTGTACAAGGTGTAGGACAACTAAATTCCATGAACCAGTCCAAAGTTTGTACAGTAAAACCTGTGTAAACCGGCTACCTATGGGGCCGATCAATATTGTCGGTTTTGACAGTGGGTCGGTTAGTTCAGATTTGGAAAGTCATCGGAAGTGAAGATGAAGAAAGGGGGGTGTAAAAGACTACGGACACATGTGATGCACGAAATGTTATTAACTGTTTTATGTTTAATAATAGTTGTAATACACACTGCTATTTTATTGATATATACGAGAGGAGTAATTTCTCGATAGTTTAACGGTTCCTTGTCTTTTCTCCAGTTTTACTCGCACGATAGTGTCCTCTGTTACTGATTGCATAGGCAAAAAATAAAACTGCAGGTAAAGATAATCTTTCCTGTTTGCAAAGTTTATCATGTATGCTATGTGTAGTAGCATTTCCTCAGACTTAATTCTTTACGGGATCGTTTTGCGACGGAGTGTAAAAACAGCGTCAAATTTAAGCTTTTGTGTGCTCTCAATTATTATTATTGAAATTATTGGTTTTGAAAACAATTTACATGTTTCTAATACATTGGTTTATTAATTGGAATCACTTTTGAAATTACTTCAAGTGACTTCAAGGAGTCCTGTAAATTACTTTGTTTTGATAACTATCAATTGACATCTGGTCTTGTAAATTCTTCTGTTTAAACAGGTAAATTTTACTTGAGAAATGTGTATTGGGACTGGACATAAGGGTCGTATTTCGAAATAAAAGAGGTCCGATTTATACAGATCGAATTAACGAACTACTCTAAGGGAAAAAAATAGGACCTAAATTATCGGCAGGAATCGACAGGAAAGCGGTTTATTCAGGGGCCGGTTTTAAAAGGTTTTACTGTACGTAAAACTAGTACTCTTTACAAGATCAATTCACCGTATATAATTTGAACACTACATGCTGCCAGAAAAAAAAAATGGCATTTATTGAAATCTGAATATTTTCCGAAAATTGAGGATAACGTTTCATTGGTTTTAATTGAACAAGAAAATGTTGAGAGTCGGTTAAGGACATTAACTATTTTTGGACTGAAATTGAAAGAGTGAAAGTATATTTTTAGACAATACGAAATTCTAGTTGAGCGCTTGTTCTTATTTGCAATGAAACAGAGTAAACTTTTGACATAATGCTGACCCGGTAAGTATTGGTATGGAACAAAAGTGACACTTTATTTGAAGTAAAGGTAAATTGTCTAGGAAAAGTTAAAATTATTAAATTGAAAATAGCCAAAGAATCGAAAAGCAATGGCGGTTTTTCACCAACAAAGGTTCGTCTGATTTGCCACGTACAAATCATCAACTAAAACCTGTAGGTGTTATGTGTTTAGTAGTCGTCATAGTAACGTATCTTGTAAACAAGATAGTTCTGTTATATCAAGTATGAAACTTGGTTAAGACCAAGCGTTCCTAGAATTTCTACTTTTATTCAATATTATCATGGCAACTGTTCCAGATTTATATGGAGGCGTGGAATGTGTGTGCGCGGAAGTTTGGGGCGGGGAAATGTCATATATCTAATACTGCTTACGGAAGTTTATAATAAACGTTAAAATCATGTTCATATGATTATCCCACACAGTTTTAAGAAGTTTCAGAAGGAATTAGAGTAATAACATTTTAATAAATATCGATAATAATTTAACTTTTGACTTGTAGGGTCAATCGATAACTAAATGTATCCATTATCATCAGTACTAGATATGAATTACACCGTTCGTGATAGATTAAACACAGTCAGTGGACTTGTTTACAGGCTATAATATATAATTTGACCAATGCGGACACTATTATACATGCAACAATGTCCAGTGGAATCAACACAATTTATCTTATCAGGCTTAAACATGACGTGTGTTTTTGTTATCTTTCGGAGACGATTGATGCTGCTGCATCATAAGGCCACTTGTATTGCCTGGCCTATAATATTGCTCTGGAGCAATAAGAGTTGTTTGCATTTATTTATTAAACATGTTAGATAGTTTGTTATGTAGGTGATATTTTCTTGTCACTGTGGCGTTTAATGGTTTATGTCAAATTTACATTGTTTTACTCAACTTACTCCTTATCACCCATGTTTTGTCGGTAATACTATATATTTGTTTGAAAAATTTCGAACAGATCATTTGCAATGCTGACATAAAATGAGCGCCGGAGAACAAAAACTGTATGCATTTTGGTAATATTCCCACTCAATCAGCTTCATAAATTTTTTGATGCTAGTTCCTGAAGATCTATTTTCTCCTTCAATGCTAAAGATACCTGGATCCATGAGAAGCCGTTTTATTGTTATGTCTTTCCTCTTGATATTTGTTTTGTGTTTGTTTGAATGTAGTTTAACGCTACTTTCATTCATTTTCTAGCTATATCGTGGCGTCATTGGAGTAGGAAGACGGAATATCCGAAAAAACCTCGAACTATTTGACTATTTACATGTATTGCAATTTTTACATGCCGAGTCCTGAAACGGAATTCTATTAATTTTAGTTTTGTTTATAACGCCTTTTGCAGCATTTTTCCGGGCGATATGTATATTTATAAAACACATGTCTTGAAATAGTATCCGAAAATTTATATACTGTTCGATTAAAACGAGAATAGGCCAAATACATAAATTTCACAGCAAATGTTACGATTGATAATAAACAGGTGTATATTATCAAGCATTAACTGAAATATAATGATATCAAGTTAGATATATTAGGAATACACAACACCCCACCAAGGGAAGACAAATACTTGTTTATGCTAGTCTTCTTGCCGATCTCCATACCTTATTGTGGTATCTCGTACACATATTTTTTTAATTGTATTTGTTCATACATAAATGCATCTCTTTCTTTTGTATCTTCAGACTAACCTACAAAAGTAATCGAATACTGAATTCATTTTGCTTAACATTAACATTAGAACATGGATAAAAAATGTAACCCACCGAACTACTTGCCCCTGAATGGAAATAAAAGCCCGTGTAAAGATCCACAATATCTCCGAAAACAAGAATTATTAGAAGAATGCAAGCGACGTGCTGGCACTTCATCATTAAGAAAAAGACCGCTTAATATAGCTATCCTTGGACCTCCAGGATGTGGAAAATCTGCTTTCCTTAATACCAAATTTGCCAGCTTCAGCGATGAATGTTGGAAAGAACATGCCAAATGTGGAGACTTTCAGAAATTTGGTAAACAGGTCACTCGACGTTTGAAAAGGTTTTTATTAAACTATTTAACACATTTCTTTCACATGGAGGAATTTAAGTAATACTACAGGAGAGGTCATGATGGGGGCGCAAATTGGTCCTTTGCTACATGATTTTTACTTTAATTACTAATA
The DNA here is from genome assembly GCA_944474755.1 of Limnoperna fortunei. Classification (NCBI taxonomy): domain Eukaryota; kingdom Metazoa; phylum Mollusca; class Bivalvia; order Mytilida; family Modiolidae; genus Limnoperna; species Limnoperna fortunei. The sequence goes on along the minus strand of OX104112.1, from coordinate 16,984,048 downwards.
GGCAATAATTATTCTAGAGTTTATTGTTTGTATTGACATTGACAGTTTTTGCAATGTTCGTGAATGTGGTGGTAAAGACTAGAATCCACCATCTAGTATATCTTATTCTACCTTCACATTTCGTATACATGTAAGCAATTCGTCGTTTATTACGATAAGTTGTTATTTTGAACAGGTTGATCGTTAAATGACTTTAACCTTTAACCTTGCAATCGGTTATCTTTTTGTTTCTTTAACGTATAGTTTACCAAATGTACTTACAATATTACTTCTAGTTAAGGTCTGTCTATTGAGGTTAAAAATCAACCAAATCTACAGGAAGTTGTTAGACATGTTCAACCAACGTTAATTGAAGTTGTCTCATCAGTTTAATATTTCCCTCCTGTAATTTTTTCGAATAGTTTAGAGATATAAATACGAGGGTCCACAACAATAAATGGGATCATTTACGTGCAAGTAGCATAATACTCTTTAATAGATCTCTTAAATAGGTCATTTACTATAGTTTTTTTTTACCTTGACATCCCCAAATGAAACGGACAGAAACACTTTAATGGACGTGCTGGAAGGTGTGTATGTTACGCCATTTAAACTGTCACCGTATGTTTTTTTTTTCGACGATAACCGGATATATTTCTAACAAAATAATTCATTTGAGACAAGTCTTATACGTAATTGTTGTTTTCAACATTCCAAGAAACATCACAATTGTAAATTGTTTATTGACAAAACAGGAATATACTCAGCTTATGATTCCAAAATTGTCGGAGACTCATTTTAAGTACTTTTGCTTTTTTCAGTTATACAAAAGACATATATTACAACGGAAACGACACGATCTTGATGCCAATCTTTCTTGACATGACAGGATTCGAAAATGAAAATACAGACCTCAATAAAGAACTACTTAAAATAATTATATCAGGTAAAATGGAAGAAAATGAAGTTTTACTAGACGTAGTAAAATATGGACAGAAATATGGTGCACAAGCTCTGTGGATGAAATATGCTATTAGACCTGTTCACACAAAGGTCGATCGAATTATCGTTGTGTGTTCTTCAAATCCAAAGTCCAACTTACCCAGTGTTTTTCTGGAGACAATTGAAGAGATTGCTAGCTCAAAAGGTAGGCATACGTCATATTGTAATAAGCAAGCACTTACATATATTGAAACTACGAATGTTATAATGGCGGAAACGGGTTCGCTCCGGCAATTATATCTGTTGATATTTTGCCGTTTGTGTACATGTTTATGCATGTTCCTGATCATTTGTTCATTACAATAGTTTAACGCCACTTTTCATCGACGGACGGGCAAAGTGCAGGAAGTAAAACTGAATTATAAGAAATTTGCAGACGAAACGCATATCCATTCCTACTTTGATTTTCTAAATTTAAAAGTCATGTGATCAATGTCATCATGATACTTTTTTCGTGTTGTTTACATACATGGAATGTAAATCTTTGAAAATAATAAAAAATATAAAATATATTAACGCGGTGGGTGGGGGGTAAACTTGGAATAAATATATAATAATACGGATATACTGCTCGAAAAGGGTCACCTTTATATATGAAAAGGTGAAAAGGTAGCTTTTCTGTTTAACAATATTTTATTGGGTAGTTGCAAATTAACTAAATATATCTTAAGCCCATGTAAACCACAGTGTTTTTACAAACAAAGTGTTCCTTTAACATCACTTGATCATGTGTGTAGTGAATGGACTATTTTGTCAATGGGGATATACAATAATAAACTATGAATAGGTCTGATTTAATCATTCGATATATGATTAGGTCCCGTTTTACAACGTCCAAAAATGTCCTAATAGGGTGGATTTTAGGTTCTCCGTCCATAGACCTGTACCTAAAAGTATCCCTAGTTACCCTCCCCCCCCCCGAAGAATGCGTTTTATGTTTTATGATGACAATGTATGCAGATATGCCAGTCATGGATTCATCCGATTGGTACACGATTTTGAAAAGCCAGAACCTTTGACTAATAAATAACTGGATGCTTAAATTATATTTTTTCTTGTACTGTAGTGATCTTATTTTATGCTTTAATAATTCAATTACTTCACATATATGGCATATTTAGGAAAAGTGGGGATGAACAATGGGGAGATAAGCTGGACATAGTATACCTATATTTGCAGGATGTCATTATGACATATTGTATCATTTATATCTATAAAACCTTTGTACATGGATTCTGATATTCAACGTATGTGGATGCTGGCTTCCGGACTATAAGGATGCTGGCTTATATTTTTGTTTAAAACTTGAATCTTACCTTTACCCATATCATAGGATGCTGGCATTCCTGGTAAATGGATGCTTGAATCATGGCTTTTTTATGCTGGCAAAACAACAAATAAAGGACGCCATTTTAAATGACATTGATGCTGGCATCCCTATTAAATAGATACTGGCTTGAAGGGATAAGAATGCTGGCATCCCAAGTAAATGGATGCTGGCTAGAAATAAATGTATGCTGACTTAAAATAAGTCCGCTACTTTTTTCCCAGGAAAATCTTTTACTTGACTTGCTAATTTACAGATTTATTGATTTTGGTATGTAAACATAAAATTACTATATTGATGACATTTTACAATTTGGTTATCATGGTGTTAATTGTGATATTAACAAAAAACCTCTCTTCAAAAAATTGAGTATAATTTTGCAGCATGTGCAGTAATTTTAATATATTTAGCATATTTTAAAAAGACATGTGTTTAAATGAAATGATAATCATTTCAAAATATTAAATTTAATATTTTGTAGAAAATAGGAATTATTGCATATAATTGTTTCCTTACTTGTAACAATTAGAGAGTTTTGTCATTTTCTAAGAATGGGCCAAGAAATCATTTCTATAATAATGATGAAGGGATAAAAGTGTTCATCAATAAAAAGTCATGTTTTTGAATTGATATTTTGCAATGTTACTTAAATAATTGAGAAGTGTTTACAGTGAATAGAATTTCTTTTATCAGAAAATTCAGGTCTGTTAATTGATTGTTTATCTACTTACTATATATATAGTAAATAGTGTTACAGTGAATAGAATTAATTTTTTAAGATAATTGATTAAATCTTCTTTATGTGTTTTTATTGTTCCTAGTATTTTCAGTACCAAACTATTCCTAAATAGTAATAAAAATGGTCTGCATTATAATGCGTATTTTACTAGGAAGATTGATACCAGGAGTAGATTTACTAGGAAAATTTATACCAGGACTAGATTGACTGGGAAAATTGATACAGGACTAGATTTGCTAGGAAAATAGATTCCATGGCTAGATTTACTAGACATGGACTTTAAATTTTAACTAGGATAATTAAGAACCACAAATATATCTTCGTTGTAATATTGGTCTGTCCTGACTAATTTTACCAGGACTAATTTGTCGCTACATATAGTGCTTTCAATTAAGAAAACAACTTTTTTTGTCAAGATATATGGTAATTTATTTGATTAATATCACATTTTTGAAAGTACTTGAATATTGCATTTGCATATCACACATTCTTCTCAGTGGTCAAGTGATTATGGTAATTTGCCTACTATTGATCTTGTGGTCTGTCAACACTGAGGTTGTTGGTTCAAGTCTCATGCGGGCAGAGTGAACTGGACTATAATCTTAGGAAGACTTCCAGTTTAACCCCCACAAAAATGCATTATTTCGAACGTAAATAAAAGAATTTGGCACTGGGTGGCAGCCACTGGTGAGCCCCACAGTGGACACAGTCATGCTTTGCCAATTGGGCAAGTGCGAGCCGTGTGAACTCCACCTATCTTGTGATAGTCTAATCTTTGCATTGGGGTGTTCAATTGGATGTCTTACCCAATCTTAATTGACAATAATAGTCATTTTTCTACGGAAGTTCAGTGTTTTTCTCGGGGTACTCTGTTTTCCCCCCAAACAAAATCTGGACACCATAATATAGCTGACAAATTGCTAAAATGGTGTTTTACACCATTCAAGCAAACGAAACACAATTTTTTTATATGAGCAAGACCATGTAGCCATAGTGTGCTATTTAAAATAAATAGAAATTGTAACACTTGGAAGGTGAGCATTTTGAATTTCGGTGTTTATATCAGAAAAAAGAAGGTCAATTAATAAATAACCACCTTAATAAAATAGAGTTTATATCATTATAATTGTAGTCCTCATATTGGGATTGGGGTAGGAGGGTCGCCAAGGTTCATGACATTGATGTGTAAAACATGTATAGTGCACCATAGACTGAAAACAAATATATGATTTGCTCTGTATTATTGATAGTTTCTAAAGTACTATTTATTTAAATATAAAAGTACTCAAACATTTAAAAAATAATGTCTTCTCAAAGGCCATCTTTTACAAAATATAATTCTATAGGAATGTACTATAAATACATGTTAAGTGTAGGTAACTACTTAGTACGCAGAACAAAAGTTAAATCAAATTCTGTTAAATTCTTTTAACAATATCACGGTTCATAGTGAACATTTCAAACCATCAAGTGTTGTTACTTGACTGTTCGTAAGTGTGTCTCTTCTATTGTCTATTATTACAATATATTCTATTGCCTATTTTTACAATCAGTTTGTTTATCTATCATTACAATCTATTATGTTGTCTTTTATTGCAAATTGTCTTATGTATATTATTTAAGGATTGTTTTCAATTTCTGGTTAAATTTTTGGATATTAAAGACTAGGACGGTTTCGCCAATAGACTGCGAAGCGTTCTATAAACAGCGTAAAGTCACCCAAAGTCGTCTATATCCGATATCTAGCCAACAAGTGAAATTCAATATTATGAAAGAAATAACAAAGTGCCAAGTAAGGTTATACGTAGGACAAAGTTGCTCAGCTGTTGAGTAGGTATTTAAAGGAAATTAAAATATTACAATATATTCTATTCGTTGGCAACTATTATTATTATACAATTAATGACTTTGATATAGGTCGCTATCATGATTAATCAGCCAGAGAAAATGTTATATTCCCCGAGCCGCTAGGTGAGGTGAATATACATTTTTGATGACTGATAAATCCTGATAGGGACCATATATCAAAGTCATTAATTGTTTTATTACATGAATAAAACCACCATCTCGTTTGATCAGAAAAACCGAGGATGTTGTAATGATAGTTACCCTCAATATGTTTTATTTAATACTGCATTTTGATATCAATTTGCTGATAATCCTGATATTCCAGTTTCAAATATTGAGAAGAGTATATTAATTGAATCAATATATTGCAGAACCGAGGTTTCTCCCATTTGTTGTTGACCCGCACGATGTGTGTATAGTTGACGTCATCGATTTGATTGGACGAATGAATTTATTAAGATTGCTATTCTGATTTGCTTACACACAAAAACCAGGTCAATATCGTATTCCAGATGACTACTATGCAACGGAATCGTGCAACGTACAAACATTTTATTTAATTTTAGTACTGTTGCGATTTAACGTGAACCAAAAGTTGTTTTTAGACCAATCAAAAACACGCAAAATTCTATTAATGTAATACAATCTATTATATTGCCTATTACATTATTTTCTATTAAATCTCTATATAGATATCTCGAATACCTACAATATCTTCTATTGTCTTTTATTAGAATCTGTTATATCATCTATTATTACAATCTGTTTTATTGTCTAGCTTCAAAATCATTTCTGTTATAAAAATGTATTATATTTTTGATTATTATCTTTTCTATGTATACAATTTATTGTTTTGTCTATTATTACAAGTTTTTGTATTAAAATTCCAGATGAATTTTTCAAATACTTCTATTGATTTAATAAAAAAATGCTTTAAGAGGCTGTCTTATTGAAACATGTATTGTTTTCAGCTGTAAATACTTTCACCAATTTATACATATTGCATTTTAAGATCCATATAACATGTTTAAGCTATAATTAAAACCCCTCAAATTTTGACGCAATAAAAATCCGTCTACATAGATTTTTACTCGCTTACAATTGAATGGAATTTTAATTTTTTATTCAACAGCAATAAAAAAAACATAAGTTAAACAGATGAGTGATGTGCATGAACTTAATATTTGAGTATTTTTAGAATGAATTATTAAAACCATTAATAATAATAATAATAATAATAATAATAATAATAATAATAATAATAATAATAATAATAATAATAATAATAATAATATCTTTATTTAAAGAGGGTTACACAGTTAGTGTTATAACTAATCTTCCTCGTGCATAACAGAAATACAAAACAATCTTATTTATGCAGTACAATTTAAATCATATAAATCACACATCTGTGAGTCAGATATTTTTTGTAAATGTTGATCATGAAAACACAAACACAAATTGTATGGCTTTCCGTTTATATTAGCGTATATCGTATGGTTTATCGTACTTCGTATGTTGTATCGTTTGTGTTACCGTTCGCCGTATGGCTTGCCTGTTGTATTATACATTGTATAGTTTTGGGGCAATTCATATTTACATACATGCATACATCGTTATTTACGTTTAATAAACTGCAACATTAAATAACATCTTTCTGCTCTAAGGATAATAACTGTGCATTCATAGTTTTTAAATAACTTAAAGAATCCATGACGTAAAAAGTTTCTATAGGTTGATACAATATTGCGTTAAACAGGATCTGAATTTTTTAACATAATATAAACTGTAATTTAGTCGTCAGTTAAAAATTCACTGTAAATAAATAAATGAATAAATAAATAAATACGAATACATTGAAAAAAACACCAGCTATCTCTTGAGCTGTTTAAACGACATTGTTCTAGGGAATATGTCCATTTATGTGTAGTTTATATGCACTTACATGATACAAGCAATAAACAATAAAACAAGTACAATGAACAGGAGATACGATACCATTTTTTCTTAAATTTTATAAATGCATAAATTATTAATAAAATATTCTTAGCAGCTGCTACAGCTCAAAAACAGTAACCGCTACACTGATGTAAAAAAGCTACAGTAATGTAGCTCCGCCGAGATAAAACAATGTTCAAAGGAGTAACATTAATGTAGCAAAATCATATGTGCAAGACACTCATATTGCAAACTGATTGTAAACCTTTTTATATGTAATATTTGATTTGGAGATGTCTAATAGATGAGAATTTGTACATATATGTATGAGCGCGGGTTTTGCATACACATGTAACAAGCGGACTAGTATATTATGTTTGTTAAAAAATTAGGATTTTTTCATAACTGCCTATGTTAGTTTGTTATTAAAAGACAACTTGATGTATTTAACTAAATATGATGCTGGTCGTATGACATAAGAGTAATTATCAAAAGATAATCAAGTTGTTATAAAATTACACTGTAATAAATTCACTTCAAAGGTACCAGTGGTAATTGCAATTAACATATTAACAATTAACGTCTCTTACTAGTGCACCTTTGCAACCCAGGTAGCTACACGTATATGACACGTATAAATAAAATAAAGAACAAATTTTATACAGAGTCAAAATCATTACAATAAAATTACGTTTTTCGTTTTTTCAACTAACTTTTTAGTGCATTACGATTCACGCATCTTTTGCTTACTTTTAAATTTTATTTTATATTGAAAAAAAAATTTTGGCACGTGCTCGCCTTGCCGAAAAGTGGGGGGCTTTCACCAGGTTATATCGATTCCTTCTCCATTAAAAATTTGACTCGCCTCTGCTGAAGAGTGCTGAAAGTGGCTTCAAACAAGAAATCAAATTATCTTTCAGATAAACAAAAACCTTAACTCATGGTATACTTAAGTGCAAATATTTTGAGTTTTAAGTGTATTTACAACGTATTAAACTGTTTTAAAGAAAATATGACGATTGAAATTGTTTGGAAATATGTCTTGGGTTTTGTTGATTCATAGCTATTTACAATCTTTACAAAAATAATTTTCGTCTCACTTAAATCACAGTAAATTAATGCTATTTTTAAGTTTTTATGGTTGAATAGGTCAGATGTTATCTAACTTAATCCTCTATGTTATAAATGCTTACGCTTTGTTTCATGCGTGACATTGTACGGTGAAAACAAAATGCGCACTTGATTTAAATTCATGCTTGTCAGTTACTTGTTCAGGGTTGGTAATTCTCTATGTCCTAATTAGATTTAAAGCGTTCGATTTTAAAGCTATTTTGGTATAAAGAAGAATTATCCTTCACAACGCTACATACAGTTTTCCGATATTTACAAAAGGGACGAAAGAACGGCTTGTTAAAGACACTTCCTTTAAATTCATAACTGCAAATGGAAGATTCTGAATCGTCGTCTGTGATGCTCGCGCAAAATTACCGTCATTTAATATACAAATGTGTCATTCTTTACGATTGGTAACTTCGCGTGGCGACGCACACTTATTTGCGAATTAATATATATAGACAATCATTAGACGTAGATAGGAAAACAGAAATAATTTTATCTAAAAACAAAATAACGACAACAATTTTTTTAGTTTAACACTTAGTACTGTAAAAAAACGCGTCTGTGAATATAGTTAACGATCTTTTTAAATTTTAGAAAGAGGTGTCAGCAATATTTTTGAATTAAAATATAGTTTAAAGAATATACTATTGTAGCTGAATATATTCGGGACTTGCGAATATTTGAATTAAAACAAGGTACACATTTAATGATTTATGTTGAATCAATTTACCAATATTTCATTAATTTGAAATACTAAATGGGCTCAAGACTGCTTTAAAGATAATGCTTATTATTGACATTTTCTCATTTAAAAATGAGGGATTAACATACATGCATAGGGACAAATGGACTATTCAAACTTATTGTATCCTTTTCAACTTTAATAATGAAGGGCGTATGTTAACATTGCAACTAGCAGGAAATGCATACACTTCTCGACCATTTGTGTTTAAATTCCAGTCAGTTCTAATTGTAGTTTTGTTGTATTGTTCTTTTCTTTTTACATGTAGTTATGTATATACAAGTATAGTTATACAAACTTACCAAAAGAAGCATATTTTATTGCTTAGTATAAACTTTCATTAAACCGACAGTAAAAGTAGAGCTGATGTACTTTTATGATGTCGCTTTACCATTGTCGCTACGTTTGACTATTAACGATGTTCATATACTGTCCCGAAGAGCCATGAGGCTGAAAGCAATTACGGTGAATTATATTATTCTCTAAAATTGTGTGTTTTTCGTTTTAAATTGGTAAATGAGATGTGGAATAGATGTACACGAAACAGCCCTCATAAACAAGCGGAAATTTTAAAACCACAATGAAAAACAGACAGCAGTCTTTAACGAGGCAAGTCATTTTCGCTAGCCAAGGGTTACGATCCGATACTCTTATCTTCACCCTTGGCAGATTGAGGCGGATTTTTTGGTCTGTCCGCTACCGGCATTTACTGGTTCCAGCTGAGTCTAGCTGCGTCCAATCAGAACGCTCGACACTACTGATCACGCATTGATAACATGTGCGATTGAAAAACAAACGTGGCAGCGTGTTACCGGAATACATTCGTAGGTCAAAGATTTTCTACTATCCGTTCTTGTCCCTACTAAAAAACATCTTTTCCCTGCATTAAAGCTTCGATCGCATCCTTCTGATTTTGGGTTAAAGAATCTATTTTGAATAATTCAAATATTAGTTTTGGAAAGTCACTCGGCGCAGCCATTACTTCTTACAAAACTTGCATAATACATATTTCTTTTGATTGGCTAAAAATGATGTAATTCATATGGGCGGAGTTTAAGTTTTCTGATTAATTCCGATAGATGTCGCTAGGCGGGAAATACGATTTTATGGCTCAATCTGCCAAGGGTGAAGATAAGAGTATCGTATCGTAACTCTTGGCTAGCAAAGATGGAGGCAAGTAGGCACTGCTCACCATTTTGTGATTGGACCAAGGTCAAAATAAGATGCATACAATTCAAATCTCTTTGCTTATTTATTAAGTATTTTACATAATAAGGCCAATGTAAACAATATCCTGGATTCTCATCCCCACTTTATTTTAAAGAAAATTGGCCAAAATTTTACAAAAATTCGCCAAAAAATCGACATAAAATTTTTTGAGGGGCTGAATCAAAACGGGGCGGTAGGGGATGGTAATCTAGGATATTTTTTATATTATGGCCTTAAATAAAAAGTGTAACAAAATTAAACCTGCTTTAGACCAACATGCGGATTGACAGTCATACTAAAACTGTCTGATTAGTATAAAAAAAGGTGTCATGATCATTAAAGTTTTGACTCATTTCATAATTACCCCCATCGTCTATACAAATAATGGTCTTATCTTTCATTTTTCTCTTTTTTGCAATTCAACATTCTGTAAACAGAGAATACATTTTTGTGAACATAGAGTTTTAAATTTGATCATGCTAACATTATATCTAAGATATGTACATATATTTTGTTGTGTCTATTGTGCTAGCTGACATACTGGCATATATATGCATGTCTGATGCTTAAAATTAGTGTCAACTCCAGAGGATTTTTTCTTTGTTTGATAATTTTAAACACATAACTAAATTCACATTGAAGGATTTTTCCATGTATTTCATTACGTTTGTCAATTTCATCCTTGTTACATTTGTTTTTTGCATGGTTTGAAATGATTGGAGGTATATACATTTTTTGCAGTCTGTGATGTTTTCTATAATACAATAGAAAAATTGTTCATTTTTCAAATATGTAGTAAGATTATTGTGCACAGATATACTCGATGTAGTCAATGCATTAGTTACAAAATCACAATTAATGAATGCCTCTTTTTTGCATATATGTCTCCAACCCCTGGCTTCTGGCAGTTTACAATTTAAAACCCCATAATTGCCATTGGATTGGGTGTGCGGGCTTATTGCCAAATTAAGCACTCTCCATTGAGATCGATAGCAGTTTTTTTCTCAATTTTCTGGCTATATTTTTGAAAAAATATTCCTTCATTTTAAAATCCTACAACTATTTTTCCCCATTGAAATTTATGGGTATTTATTCTGTCAACAAAAGAGGGGGCCAACAAGAGGCGCCTATTAGATAATCATATAGAAAAGTAATGATTTTAAACCCATTTTAAAAAAAAAGACCATAAAAAACAATAGAACTTAAATTCTCATACATTTCTTGTATTTCTATTGTTTTTCATTAATCATGACAAAAAATGTGCCTTTGGTGCCATTGTAGAGTGAAAAATTTTATTTTCTTTACTCATCTCATTCTGGCTCCTATGAACAAAAACACAATTAATGAATGCCTCTTTCCTCTTTGTTTTAGTGAATTAAAAAAATTCCACTGATTTTTCTGGAATGTTATTTGGTGGTCTGAAAGTACCATACCACCTCCAAACTGTATCAAAATTTAGAAAAAGCTCTGGAAGCCTCCCTATTTTCAGGGATGAAGTCCGAGAGACCGAGAAAACAGGAAATTTGCAATTATTCCACTAGACCAAATTAATCATAATCCATTATATTTCATCACATGTTTACTTTCAAATTTTGTTTCAAAGATCCTTCTTTCCAAAAAGCCCCAATAGTAGAACCAAAACAATAAAATTTCTGATCTCCCCATAGTCATTCTATTTATGAACGTTGAACATGGGAGATAACCCACATGTATATTTAACCCAAAATTTATTAGGTAAGATTTCTACTGTGAAAGGAGATAAATAATAACAAGTGCATTTTAAAAGAAACTTAGTGAGCACGCTCACATACCCACATGCCCATAAAGTTCCAAAAATTGTTATCAGTAGTGTCCAAGTATAACCAAACACGAGTTGTTTCATACATATATTTTTGAAAAAGTTTAAAGAATGTTTAATTCCTACACAAATATTATATCATAATTTCCTGTCAAAATGCACAATAAAAGCGCTATCCAGGCGACATCATTGAATATACATGTTCATGAAAGTTGACCAAGTCCCCTCCCAAAAATATGGTATCCCTTGACAAATTTCCTGAAAATCAATTCCATCCAAGCATCTACTATCAGTAACAATATCCCACTTTTTTTTAAGAAATGAGAGCGCTGCCCAGGCAACAACAGCATGACACACGTACGGACTGATGGGTAAAGTTCTTATACCTTCTTATAACTTCGTTGCGTGGGGTATAAATATAAGTTGAAATATAAACTTTCCACCAACATGACCAATGGTTGTTCAGTGTCCTTGATCACTTCTTAATCATCTATTTCCATACATATATCGTCATTGTCAGTCAGGTCTTTAAATTCTGGAAAACATCAAATGCATATGCAATACATAATACAACTTTGGTCTCATAAAAATATATAATAGGATCAGAAGTCATGTACTGAAAGTTGTAATTCATTGATTTTGATTTAAATGGACAATTTAGGAATTCTAATAGATATTTAAAAAATACATGTATCTGTACATGTACATGTACCTGTATCTGATGCTGTCACTTCTGAAAACTTACACATGCATTTGGATGCTGGCAAAAACACTCCTGTACATATTAATTTAAAATTTTTATGTTGTTATTTAAAAAAAGCAGAGGTCAAGTTTATTGCTTTCTGTAACTCATTTTTTCCTGAAAAGTATAAAGCAAAGATGATGACAATATAAATTATATGTTATTGTTGGTGACCAAATAAAACATTTTGACATTTTTTTCTCTCTTTAAAAATGTTTGCAATTCCAGTAGTCGGGAAGATATTATGTTATCCGCTTGTAGACGACGTTTTGAAAAAAAGCGACGTGACATTTAAATTTAGAAAATCAAGCTTAAATGGATATTCGTTTCGTCTGCAAATTTCCCATAATTCAGTTTTACTTCCTGCACTTGGCCGTCCGTTAAGCGAGTTCCTTTTCATCTATATCATGGTGTTCATTTTTTATTTGGGGAAGAAGACAAATTACCCGGTGGAAACCCAGGTCTTCCTTTTCAATTAAAATTGGAGTCAAGCAAACCTGAACGCATTGACACTCCAGACCGCCTCCTCAATATGCACAGACAAGTAATAGTAGATTACTTACTACCTTAATATTGTCCTAATCAAGTTAAGATGTTTACCGTCCATATTGATTTATGACCTATACAGGGTAAATTTATGTCCAATCCATCTTGTCGCTGTGGATTTGACCGCGAAGATTCAAATCATTACTACTTTGAATAATCGAAATATGCTGCCTTCTGTTTCTGACAATCTACTGTCCAATAAATCTATAATTTTTTTGCATCTAGTAATTCAAAATAATCTAATGAGCAGAATGAACAAGTCTTGTATTTGAGGATGTTAAAAGGTCAGAAAGATTCCCTATCGTTTGAATTATTCCTCACATGTCTCCAACAAACATAATAACATTTGTATTGTATTTAAATGTACTATACTATATCAATATTGTTGTATACTTCATAAGTTTGATTAACTTGTGTCTTATCCTATTTGCGTACTTGAGCAAATGAAATATGTTTAAACCGAGGCCCGATCATGCGTCGGATGAGGATATATCCGATAAATAATTGTTTTGCATTTGTTTTGTTTGTTTGGTTTTCTTGTAAACATGTGGTTTTTGTTGACAGATATCACTGTCTACGGTGTATTGACACATGCAGATAAATTCTCCCAAGATTTTGACGAGGAGGTACAGAACCGCGAAGAAGGATTCATGCAGCTCCTTGGTTTGCCAAAGTCACGTTTTGCGCGCGTTACAAATTACTGTCCAGATGTGGATCCGAACTTGACGTATGAAGACTCGATCATTCCGTCTTTGGATGTTCCCGTTCTTCGTCTCATGCGACAGGTATGTCTTAACCTTACTTTATAAAGTAGATGTATTTAGGAAAGTAAACTTAAGTTTGCATCGTTCATACTGAACACAAAAATTACATGATTCTTATAACCGTTTTACTTGTCAAAACAATATTTTATTACATAAGTACTTTTATATTCACTTCAATTGTTTTGCAGGGTTGTGAACAAGATATGTCTATGGTTATATGTGACATGCACAATATTATTAAATTATGTTGTATATATGGTTTGTAGGTCCTATCTAGAGAAGCCAAGGATGATATAGAACATTATATAGAGCGACAAAATAAAGAGGGCCTTGAAATTTACATACCTGTTCTTGATGGGATTCTACGAATATTTGGGATTGGTGCGATAATTGTTTGTGGGCTTATTGTTTGTATAGCTATACTAGCACTCATAGTGGAGGTCTCTAATAAGACTCGTGGACGTTGATATTACATTATTGGTTTCTTCCATTGAGGTGTATCAATAGAATATAACCTAATTTTTGGTTTGGTTCTGGAGTATAAGATGGATTCTTTTGATTTCAGTTACGCTTTTTTATTGCTATTTAATTATTTTATTGTACGTTCATATTGGCTACAATTTATATTATACTATTTTATGCAACAATGGATATAACGTTTATTCTTACTGGACAATGCTTATAATATTATGGAATCAAAAACACGGGATGTAACGTCATATCTGACTTGACAATGCATTTAATGTCATGGAACAAATTCCACAATGTTCAATAAAGGGTGAGATTTTGACATCAATAAAGTTCCGCTTATTTAGCCTTCACATACATCGATTATCAGTTGGAGTTCATACGGATTGCCAACGCGTGGTCAATTTCAAGTATCAGTCAATTGCTCGTTGAAATTCACCAGTTACTGGTCACAACTCAAAGACACTAGTGAGGATTGGATAGAAACATTTTCTTCCGATTGTAAACGAATAGCATTGACCGTAAATAACTCGTAACAATCCGTTGGTATCTTTAGCCAGTTGCAAAAAGGTAAACAACTCAAAAAATCTCGTTAAGAATTTCAGATTTGTTTATATGTTATTATGAAACTTTAAATCATGTTTACGATTTCATTCACGTCGGATTACAATGGTTTAACGGATTAAGAGTTATTACGAATACTTAACGAATAGTAACTAGTATTTACTAATATATTGAATAGTTCGTGTCAGCTGTTATCAAGACGTCAAAGTAGATCGATAGATCGTATATACAATATCTACAAGCATGGCTCTAATGTAAGGTAGTCACTTGTAAGACGAGGACGCTCCCATCCTCTCAACAACCACAGCTAGAGCCCGCAATAGTAAAAATGTTGATAAAACTTCAAAGTTTTTAATGTTTAACTAATATACTCGTGACCATATCTCGTATAGTGTAGTAACTTGTTTGCTGTAACTCGTAGATTTTCTGTAAATACATCAACTCATAGTAAACTTTAAATGGCTTGCAATTGCACTTTACCACTCGTAAATCGCAAATAATATGTGCATGGTCGTAAGATACGTGTCATTTTATTAATTTGTGTCCTTTGTCAGACAAATCCGTGTATGTAAAAGTAGCTAAAACAAAACTCGCAATCACAATCGACAATCATAGTTACTTTTTTATTAAATAATAGGACCTGATACCCAAATATATCAGAGATTTTATCAAATCGAGAATGCATCGACTATTGGATTGATGTATTGTAATAAAACACCACTTTCAACAATACTTAAGCTATATCATTGCGTCCGATTTACCATACATCATGTGAGAAAGCCTTCGACACTTTGTCGTAAAACTGCAAGGTACACCTGTACAATTAAGGTTGGATTAAAGCATACCCTGTCCGCAATGAGATTCAAACCCGCAACCTCGAGCTCAGTCTTGACAGATCATGTGATACGAAGTAATGGCTAACTACAATGTACCTTAACCACTCGGTAACTGAGGCCTCTACTGCAATATCAACACTGTGACTTCGAGTATACATTCAAAGAAAGTGTGCTTTAATCTAATTCTCGTTTAAATTTTGACTTTTGTTATTGGATTTTCAAAATTAGAATTCTTTTCAACAATAATTACCAGGGAGGCTGAATTGAAACATATATTGTAATACCTTATCTAAGATTATTCTATATAAAGCCAACAAGCGACTAAAACCAGCTGTAGGCCTACATATACTCTTCATTCATACTTAGGTTTCAGAAACCAGTTTCACTCGATACAATTTGGATTTTTATAGAGCCTATCGTCCCTTTTTTGTAATGTAAACATTGTCGACTTAAAAGGCTTTGAAAATCCGACAAGAGTTGCATATACCTTAGGCCACCAATTGGCTGACATTCGTGGTAGGACAATGTACTCTTCATTTATACCTAGGAGCCAGACACACTAGCCTCGTCTCACATTATTTCACCGGCAAAAGTCTCTTGCGGTAATGAACACATAAGTCCAAAGTTGTATACAACATACAAGTTATTGTAAGGTTGTTCAAGTTATTTTCATTGAGTAGCGTTAAAGTTTTTCAATCATTGCCTGTCAAGAAATTTTCATACATAACAGTTATATTTTTCTCAAGGATCGGCGAGTTACTCTTTATAGTTGAAGATATGTACATATTAAACTTTACAAACATAGACTTTCTGATTTTGTTATTGGTACTTTTTGAAGAAGATGGGGATTTATTAAAGCGTTTTGGGATTTTTATATACTTTAAAAGAAGGTCTTTATCACCTTTATCAATTTAGTTTATTCAGGACAATAACAATAACGTGCTTGTTTTTGTGTCATTTTTATTTCACATAATGTTACCTGTTACCCTTCCAGTGTCTTCTAAATATATTTCGTTGAAATACAGATAAGTAACTTTTGCATTATAGTGTTATTAAATGAGTGTTTTCATATTTGACCTGTATTGTGTCCTAAAGAGGCGGTA
Organism: Limnoperna fortunei; assembly: GCA_944474755.1. Classification (NCBI taxonomy): domain Eukaryota; kingdom Metazoa; phylum Mollusca; class Bivalvia; order Mytilida; family Modiolidae; genus Limnoperna; species Limnoperna fortunei. The sequence goes on along the minus strand of OX104112.1, from coordinate 16,967,324 downwards.
TTGAACCGTATCCCGAGACAACGCCGAGGGGGCTAATACAGTTATCAACGGCTCAATACCACTTCCCGGGGAAATAATATATGTCAGTAACCAGTAGAGTAAATCGTAGTACAATTTTGTCTTTGACCAATTTAGCTATACATGTACTCGACCCAGTAGGGATATTCTTCCACAAAATAGAAGAGAAAAACTTTTTCTTGAACATTTTGCTGTTACCTGACCTTAACATTTTTATTTATCCTTCCTTAAAAGTGCTTTTGCATGTACACTTTAACCCAAATGCTATCTGGAAGGTTTAACTTCATGTTTGCAAATCCGGTGTAACGACTGACTGATTGATTGATTGATTGATTGATTGATTGCTTGATTTATGAAAGCAATATTTCAGCCATATTCAGGACGAGTACAAATGTACATACTACAATTCAACGCAGAAAAGGGATGAATTAGCGAGAACCAAATTTTCACTCGTATCGGAAAATAATTGAGCATTGTGTTATAACAGAGCATTTTGTATCAGCATTTAACTTGTATACTCAAATCTACAAAAGAGGTCTTTATACTGCACTATGCATGTCAATCTCCATAAAGTCACCCACTACATGCGGCCAGTTTCTACATTTTTGCCCAACAGTATCCGAATGAGAGGGCCTTCTCTATCCGCTACCTGGATATGCACTGGGCAGCTCTGCGGGACGCACAATGGGGGCATGATCCCTTTCAAGTTGACGAGCGAGCGGGCCATATTTCCCTAAATAAGACTTTTGTTTGTTAATTGGCTCGAATGGGGTTTTACGCTACTTATCTGGAGAAAACCTGGTACCTTCGGTATAAAAACTGGAAAATCGTTGTCTTTTAATATTGGAGACTATAACGCGCAACTTCAGTTTAGACAGGCACGTGATCAATAATAAATGACTTACTACCTAAGCCACATGGCCTACTGTATAAAATAAAATCCCTATGTTAAATCAAATTGACGAGTATTTATTACATATTAATCGTATTCTTTTTCCTATCGCAACTTAGACCTTTTAAACTGTAAATGGTTACCTTGTTCGAAATTCACCTGGACACCGCTTTGAATGTTAACGAGAATGACTTTCTAAGTTATCTGGTACTATCTTTTCGTTACATTAAAATTCTTGAACACCGCTTTAAATGTTCACACACGATAAGTAATTGAATATACATGTAAGTATAATACATATGTTTTTAAGTGAAGTAAGAAATAATACATCCAAATCTTATCGGGAATGTATAATTGAGGTATATCTGGACGTGGGTTTAATAACTCGTCGCCATGACATACATCGGAAAAAAGCAGAACGTATGTAAAGTTTACACAGTAAATAAGATGACACATATATCTTCAATTGTTAAAGGTTCCAAACATTTTATAAATAAATTAAATAATTATGTCTTATGAATTAATTACTAGTTAACTTGATAGTACAAATAAGGTAAACTATGTGTATAATATAAATTATGAATAAATATGAAACCATCGGGCGATCTACAGCAATAAAGCTTGAATATTTCCTCCTATGAATATGTAAATCGCCGTCGATTAATTACATTTGATTTAGATTGGTGCGTAAATACAATGTACGTTTTCATGTAAAATCAAGATTGTTCAAATAGAAGCAGGTTACCATGCCAGTGGGGACGGGGGTGCGTGAGTTTGATCGGGCACTCTTTTACAAAAATATTGTTATCGAAAATAGAAATATTTGTTTGCCATATGTATTGTCTATGTGACCAAAATTGTTCCAGTTTTTCCATAAATGGCATAGCATCATCCCCCACGCACCCCCATTTTCATGAAACGCGGACGCCATGGATACAAACGCAATCAGTACTTTTATGCATAAAACTATTCATGACATATTTACCGTAGCCATGTGTACAAAAGTGAAAGCCCGAACTTCATATTCTTAAGAATTTGTTAACTGTCAATCATGAAACAGACTTGTTTGTGACGAAACTATCGTAATTTTTATTACATCACGGATTGGTTCATTGGTCCTGCTTGCACATAAAAGGACGAGTGTAGCACGATCGTTTTTATAAATAGCCCTATGGTTGTTTTAAAGTAAGCCGTCCGATGTTGATCATTTAAGGGTTTTGCCAAATCCTCTTCTTCACGTTTTCGGTATGTGCAAATATATTATGCATTTACAACAAGACAATAGTAGATATTCAAACTCAGTTACTCAGTCAGTTTGACAGGGTAAATATATCCTTCTTTGTTGACATTGTTTGAATTCAAGTATAAATTTGCAGTCATTAAAGTACAACAAAATTTTCTAACTGATTAACTGGCTATTCATCATAATATATACTTGTATTTTAAATATCTAAATCTGGATTCTAAGCTTGCGTTTACGTTCTAAAATATAAATCAATTATTACGACAGACAAATATTCCTGGAGATTAAGGTCCCATAATCGAACTCTGTGTTTTATTAACGAGTACCCGTGACCCAAGTTTTAAATGGCGTGGGTGTTTGGCATTTCATGTGTGTCAATATTTGTAACTAAAAATGGTATAATTCAGTGTAATAATGTAATTGGCACTACATGTAGCTTGAACTACTTGTCAGTAGCACCAGGAAATGCGAACAACTATAAATACGTTGGGTCGGTCTCAATGGGATGCTTATGTATTTAATCAGGGGCTATCACCTTCAGATGCATTTTATTACCACTGTATGTAGAGAATTATTTCAGACAATTTTCTTTTAGCGCCGGTCCAACTTATCAATATATTTGGACCGGTGCTTAGCTGTTCATTATTCTCTTTACAATTTTATATTTTTTTGTAAATGCAATATTCTCAGACTGATTATGAAACCTGATTGTGCCTACGATGCAACTTATCAACCTTTTAAGTTGTAGAATTTGTTGCTTAAATAATTAAGTGAAAAAGAAAACTGATTGACCTGAAAAGTCATTGCTCATGTCGGATTGTCTTACTTTCCCTATCTTGCCAGGTACACCATGAGCACTTTGTAAACTGTGCTGGCAAGGCAAACATGTCGGAGTGTCTTACTATCCCCTTCTCTCCAGGTGCACTATGGACATTTATAAACTGTACTTGCAAGGCAACATTTTTGTAACCAAATATCAACATGACGCCAGTCAATACTTGATTAGAGAAAGATGTCTGTCATGCAATATAATTTTGACATTCAACAACAGGGGAAGACTTACGTTTGCTTATTATAAACCTGAAAATGATAACTGGCTGATAGTTAATTGGCTTTATTATTGATTCGAGTTTGATTGTATTCGTCCCGAGACCCGTAGGGTCGAGTTCCAACACAGCCACCCAAAATTCAATGCAAGCCGATGCATCAGTTGCCAGTTCCTAACCATTTAATTAAATAATCTAATTATAGCTTGTATTAACAGTGTACATAGCCAGCTCATACCACTCGTATTACAAAAAAATAAATGATTTTTTTTTTAGTTGATGCAGTATAACCAGTATCGGCGAGATATTGTCCTCCCACAGTGTATTTACTGGTCAGTGGGTAGTTCTCGACAAGCAGTAAATCTCGCATTTGATCATGACAAATTCGGTTCAACATAACTGAAAATATGCCCACAAATTATTTTGTGAAAATTATTAAGGTAGCATACTCTTAACTGAACTAAAAAGAAGAACAATACGAAAATGGTACATCATGTAGCTATCTTAATGAAACAAGTTAATTGGCTAGAATTTGTAGCTGACGAGAACTACTCGCTGACCAGTACTGTACTTAATTCTACCGTTTTTCATTTATATTATCATAGAATAAATATAAATTTTCTCCATTACAATAAAAATACTGACCTAATATATCTGATTATCTAAATCAAACCAGAAGCATCCAACAAAATCAATCTTTTACTTGTATAATACAATCTTTTGGAAATTAAAATGTTTGTTAATTTGTAGCAATACAATGTAGACGCACAGAAATAGCAAAAAAAATATCTGAATGTGGTGTAAATGTCTGATTTAAGTAAAAGCCATTTGCAGCCCTGATTTTTTCTCACTTTAACATCATCAACAACTTGAACTAATATTCCCATTTCATATCTCAAATCGTTGGTAGCCACGCTTGCCAAGTCCATTTTTTATTTTACCCTTCGGTCATTTGTACTTTATTTGAGTTTCGGATTTTTACAAAAAGGCAAGGTTTTATTTGATTTAGTTGCAGTTTCTTTTGAGACCATTGTTAATATATAATCTTTTAGAACATACACTTAGAATTTCTCTGCCATTTTCTGGGTTTTAGGCAAGATTGGTCAAAAAGGTAAAATACTGAACGTTGTTCTTTTTCATTCTTTTTAAAATTCGGATAGGGATTCCTTTTTCCTTCCTGTTTTCAAAATTACAACATGTATATTTTGCTGTATGTAACTTATTTACCTCCTCTAGCTACAGGGAGTGACTTTACCTTCTCTAGCTACAAGGGGTGGCAAAAGGACAACTGCTTGTTTTCCCCAATAGGTGAAATATTGTTTTTGCCGACGATTTTGGATGGAATGTTATTTTTGAGATGTACTCACTGAGATTTCGGTAGTGTGTCCATCTGTTATCGACTTATTTGCATCTCATTATTTTTTTTAATGTCTGGGATCTCTTAGGGGAAGATCACAGGTATTTGTGGATAGCACCTCCCTTTATTTTGTATTCTCTTGTCTTGTAAGAAAGTTTTTAAAGGCCATAAGTTATATTCTGCTCTTCGTTATATTCATTTCTAACGAAATAACGAGTTTTTACAAACATAATAAGTTTCTGACCAGCACAATGTCAAAAACTTTTTGTGAAAACTGTTATTATTGCGTTGGAAATAAAAAATATAACAAAGTGTATGATATAATTTATTGCATTTAAAAGACTTCTTACGATAGAATACAAAGGGTGTCAACGAGTACCTGTGGGTGTCCTGTCAACAAGTATCTATGTGGGTCCTTCGTAAAAAGTAAGCACTAGAAAAATGTAAACGGCTTGTTGGCACTTCATTATCAGGAAAGAGACTTCTGAATAAATAAACGTTTTCCCACGATAACCTGTCCTTTATTGAATTAAATGTCTCTGTTTTTACATGACACAAATTAAATTGTCATTGACTTTGCCATGTTTCTTCTCTCAAAGGTTTTCAAATTGTTTACAAACATTCGTCTGCTTTCCTGCTGTTCAATTGTATACTGACAAATGCTGACTTTTTCTCCAAGCAAGCAAACGACAGTGCCCGAAATGTGTCGAAAAGACAATATTAATGTTCCTAGGTTACACTTCCGTTCACAACAAGGTCAGAATTTACTGTAGAAAAATCGCCCTATCAGAATAAAAAAAAAACGTGATTCAAGTTTGCACATATTTGGATCTGCAAAAGCTTCACCAAACGCAGTTAGCCAAAACCACTAATCGGACAAGGTGACTTTAGTATATCAGGTATCCATATAAATGCAATTTTCTCATAACTGTGTCCAAAAATATCAGGTTTATTCGCGAGAATCATGAACAAAAAATATCCAATGAGGTTTATATTAATAATGTATTGAAAGTACGCGTATACAGTTGCTCACGACAATTAATGGCGAATCTGGTGTTAACTTAAATCTTATCTATATCAGACACAGATGCGGAGATTTTTATTTTGTTGGGTTATGAGTGGTGTAAACTATGGAAGCCCGTACGTTCCACGGAAACAATAATTTGTGTGCACGAGTTACTAACTTGAGCGCACGAGTTTCAAATCTTACTAACTTGTGATATTTTAGTTACATTGTCATGTATATTCATTTTAAATGAGATTTTAATAGGTGAATTTCTAATCTCAGAGCTCAACTCGTTCCATAAACGTATAGTCGATAAAAAAGGCATTTTAGTATAATTAGGGCCTTGTAAGTGGGATTATATAGTTTTTCTTAACTGGTTATTATTATTTGTTATTCTAAAAGTTTGAAGACAATCAGATAAATAAGAAGGGCCTTTATGATTGTGTATTTTATAAAATAAATGAAGCTTTCTTCGTTTACGACGAGAGTGTAAAGGTTCCCAACCAGTGTCAAAATACAAGGACTCAATACTGCAATACTTGGGAAGTCCAGTGACTATTCTGGCCGCTTTGTGCTGTATATGTTTGTCCACACTCATCCCATAGTCCACATGCATATTCCAAAACAGGGCGAATGTAAGTAAAGTAATTTTTTCGAGATTGTTTCGATTTAATGTAAACCTTAGTTTACGTAGCATTGACACTGTGTTGCACACATTGCGCACTACATAATCAAATTCCATTTACAATCACTTGAAAAAAATACACCAAGATTTTTGTGCTCGTAAACAAATTTGACATTAACATCGTTGAATTTCACTACAGGATTGACAATGTTTTTGGGAGGTGAAAAATACGTATTCAGTTTTTAGAGGATTAAATTCAACTAACCATTTCATAGAACAGTTGTATAGTTCCTTCAAGTCCTTATTAATTTTATTTTCTAATACTTGAACATATGAAGCTGAACAGAATAGGGATGTGTCATCTGCAAAAAGTCTAGACAGACAGTCAGTGTTGTCAACAAGGTCATTAAAGTAGAGAAATAATAAAGGCCCCAGAGATGAACCCTGAGGTACCCCTCCTTTAATCATACTTTTATTAGAAATACAATTTTTAATAAGAACTCTTTGATTTCTGTTTTATATATAATTTTCAAGCCATTTTAGCAATTTGCCAGATTTCATATGCTTCCATTTTTTTTTAACTAAGCCCCGATGCCAAACCCTATCGAAGGCTTTTGATATATCACAGAAAACAGCACAAATGTTTAGCTTATTTTCCATCGCTAAACAGATGTTATGAAAAATTTCTAAGAGCTGATGTACAGTTGAATGTCCGGGACTAAGATTGATATTATATATCAAATTGTTATCTAGCAAGAAGTTGTGTATATGTTTAAAAATTACTCTTTCGAAAACTTTCCCTACACAACTCAAGAGCGAGATAGGTCTATAGTTAGATGGATCAGATTTATGTCCCTTTTTAAACATCGCAATTACTATAGCTGACTTTCAGAGAGAAGGAAAAGTTGAATATTGTAGAGAAAAATTAAATATTATGTGCATATGTTTACATACAGTATTTGACGTATATTTTAACATGTGGTGATTAATCTAATCGCATCCTATTGCTTTACCAACCTAAAGAGATTAAAATATCCCTGATTTCGTCGACGGTCACAGATTCAATGTCAAATAAAGAGTCAGTTTGTTTTTCGAAATTGGGGGAGAATTTCCGGCAGCTTGAATATTTGATACAGTGCAAAAGAAATTGTTCAATATGTTTGCCTTAATTGTGTCCTTACATTCAATTTTACCAGTTTGTGTGTTTAATAAAGGAGGCATGTTAGAGGAAATCAACCCATTACCCATTAACATCTTAACTATTTTCCAGTACAATTTCGGATTAACATTCCGATCCCGATATAGTAGCTCATTAGCGCTTATAAAGAACTGCTCTTTAGCATATCTCACCATGTTATTTCACTTTATTTCTCTGAGCCTTGTACTTGTCTTGATGATGAACATTTGATTTTGCCTGTTTACGTAACTGTCTCGTTTTCTCGATTCCGCCCTAATTATTGAGTTATACCATGGTTTATAATTTGGTCTTATTATGACCGTTTTTGAAGGGATGTATTCTTATGCGATTTGTGGTAAAGCCAAATATCTCTTTTATATGACTGGTTTAAATTTAAATGAATACTAATGGCAATGCATGTAGCCTCATGGTCACTAACTGACGTGTCAACTTGTATTACTTCAGAGAAGGTTAATTCTATTTCATCAGAATACAAGACTGGGTCGAGTAACGCTTTATTTCGTGTTGGTGCGCTAATGGCATTTGTTAAGTTAAAGTTAGTCATGATATGCATAAGACGAGTGTTCAATTGGACATTTAGACAATTTTCGTTGAGGTCACCTGTTATAATTATTCTAGAATTTTTTTCAAGGGCTTTTTCTATAGATGTATCAAAATTTTCCCAAAATTCACCAGGAGATCTGTAAACAGAACAGATAAGAATCGTGTACTGAGGAAAGATAACCTCGAACCAGACCAGTTCCCCATTTGAAAATTCTAAGTAATTTTTACGCCGCGCATGGAGAAAATCGGCAAGGTATACTAAGACCCCACCCCCAAAACAGTTTGTGTCATTTCTACAAATTTTCGAATTATAACCTGGGATCAAAATATCACTGTCACTTATTTTATCGTCGAGGTGACTTTCTGTAATACACAAGATCTCAGCATCAGATATAATAGTTTGCAAATATGAGATTTTGTGTCGAATGCTTCTCGCATTCCAGTGGAATATTCGAATTTCATCAAATGCTGAATTTGCGGGTTTTCGGCTATATCTTACTTATATATTACTTGCAGTAGAAAAAGAATAAAAAAGATATTTCCACTGAAATTTTAAACAAAAAAAGCGGCTGATAAAAACCGACATAGTTTTAGAATTTCTTTTTATATATTTTAATAAAGTTACAAATAGTGTGAATAATATATTTGGGTAAGTAAAATGAACTTTGTAAGCGACTGGTCTTAATCTGATGTTAAATAAACCTATCACCGTTCTATAGGAACCTCATTCATTATCCATTATTGAAGGCAAATGAAATTTTGGCAAACCTGGCGACAGGTACTGAAAAAAGTACATCGAAACATGAAAAAGTAAAGGAACACAAGTACAAAGCAAGATATGTATATGCATAAAAAAATTATACCATGTTTACATAGCTTTTGTTTTTTTTTCCTTTCTGTAAAAAAACGGCTAGAAAATTCTACATGGAGTATTTAGTTGTGGACAAACAAATTATAATGGATTTATTGATGATTGTATCCTTACTTATAAAATAATAAGAAATAATAAATAACTAAGTGGACAATCAAAAGAAATTCAGCGGAATTCCTTCGGTAATACGATTTAAAGAAAATACGATTGTATCTGGAAACAGATACACAAACAAAATGTGAAATAAGGTAACAAAAGCTGAAAAAAATGTTAACGTTAGGAATAATTTAAGAGCAATAACTAAAGTCCCACACTATGAAGATTAGGAAATACAAACAGCGATACGAAACATAAACAGATACCAAACAGAATTTTGCAGCAAGAGTTAAATGTGTCAAAGTAATATGAAAATCTACGCTGTAAAATTAAGAGTGCGCAGTTGATTCCGCTTCATCGACCCCTGAAAAGTAGCACATTATTGTAGTTTTGTGTCTGTTTGAATGTTGTTTAACGCCAATTTCAACGATTTTCATATTTTAAGCTATATCATGGCGTGAAGGTTTTATTAGGGTAGGAAGCCGGAGTACGGAGAAAACCCCGGACCTTCGGTAGGAAAACTTGACAAGCTTTGTCAATTAATATTGGGGTCGAGTACACACTGCCCTCTGAAACTAGAACCCGAAATCACAGTGATGAAAGACCAAGTGATTAATAGTAGACGAACTACCTTACCCACTCGGCGACCAAGGCCCCACATAATGTTTGTTCCTCTTATGCACATGTAAGTTCTAGCTTTGCATTATTAACGAATTTACAGTTACAAGAAGAAAATTTATTATAGCTAAGCTGACACGTATTGATGCCAACATTTTAGACATGACCGGATTCGAAAATGAAGATTCTGAACTAAAAAAAAGAGCTGCTTAATATTACCGTATATAATTGAGTTTTTTGCGTGGGGAAAATTTAGCGCTGTTTGTCAAAAACTGTGTAAATTTATTTTGTCGTAATGTAATTTTCGCGGTCCGTAATAAAAACAAATTACTACATCGTTTTTCCTAATATTTCGCGCGTTTTTATTTTCACGTTCCAACTGCTACACGTATCGCAAATATAGCAAAAATTAAATCACCGCGAAAAAACTACTTATACGATATTATGTCTATCAAAAGGACATCAGTGCTTTTGTTTCGTTCTGTGTATATATATGCCGTCTCGAAATAAAAGTTATTTATTTATTTTTTTATGATATTTTGTCTGGAAAAATGGTAGTAAATCATGGACAAAGGTATGGCGTGCGAAATCTGCACAAAAATACGCTTTGAGACCAGTTCAAAGGAGAGTTCATCGCATTATTGTGGTTTTTTTTCATCAAATCCAACTTACCTAATGTCTTGCTTATAGCAAATTCAGATATTTCAAGCTCCAAGGTAAGCATTCTTCATTCTTGTTAATGGTAGACGTGCTATGGGTAGGCCAATTATCCTAGCTATATTTAGACTAGGTATCTTAGCTCATAAGCTATACTCACTCAAAAAGAAACGCAACATCGGGTAATTTTTTTCTAATCAATTTTTGCGGACAGATAATCTATAAATATTCGTATATATACACTACATCATAATTACACCTTAATTAAAGGTTTCCAGGCTAAAGCATTTAATTTAATCTACCCGTGAACGACTGTGTTTGAAATCTGGAACACACTATGGATTACGCATTGCTAAAAAACAGGTTCGACTTTCGCGTGCAAATCATTGGTAGTTTTTTTTAACTCGGACAATCGGTATACAATACACCTGTATTTCTTATCTTGACTGCATTAGCATAATAAAATTCTGATGAGGTTATGCTATGCCAAGGATAGATGCTGCTACCCGGAATATCGCTATCGGTCGAATCGAGGCTGCGGAATCACATTATGCTGTTGAAAGAACGTTTAATGTTCATCGTAGCACTATTTCACGCCTTTGGAGATGCTACCAGCAGCTTGGTACAACGAGAGACCTAATACGTTCATAGCGTCCGCGTGTTACAATTCAGGATCGTTACATTAGATTATTCCATCTACGTAACAGGACTATTGCTGCAACAGAAACAGCTATAAACATCCCTGGGTTGCGCCATATATCACCACAGACAGTACGCAATCAGTTTTGGTCTCATGGATTGCGGGCAAAAAGACCTTACGTCCGAGCAACACGGAGACGCCTACAACGCCGAGCAAGGGTTAGATACTGTACTACCCTTCGTGTATGGAATTTACAGAACTACAGAAAGGTGTGGTTCAGCGATGAGTCACGTTGTCAGCTTGAAACGCGAGATGGTCAGGCGCCGAAATGAACGTTTTGTGCAAAACTGTGTTGTAAAAAGAGACAATTTTGGCAATGTGGGGCGCTATCTCTTACGTCAGGAACACACAACTTATACATATCCAAGGCAATCTTAAAGGTGTTAGGTATAGAGACGAAAAATTGCGGCCGCATTTTTGCCCCTAATGGACATTCAAAGAGAAATTTTTCAACACGGCAATGCCCGACCACATACAGTACGTGTAACAGTAGATTTCTTAGAGCAACAGAATGTCAATATGATCCGTTGGCCATCACGATGTTCGTATTTTAACCCAATTAAACATATATGGGATAAACTGGATAGGCGCCTGCGCCAACGACAACCACCGCTGCAAAATCTGCAACAATTAGATCAGGCACTTTAGTATGAGTGTCAAAGGGTACCGCGTGTTCGTATTCAATTTTAAATTGAATCCATTCCAAGAAGTGTGTCAATTTTTACAGTTCTGTATCAATTATTTATATGATAAATTGTTACAATAATATATAAAGTAAAATTCCCATTTTTGTATGTTACGTTTCTTTTTTGAGTGAGTATATATAGGTAGACGTTTTATCCAAACTATAAATCATAGACTAGCTATCATAGCTATAGGTATACCATATCATCGCATTAGGTAGAAAATCTATCCTACTAAATGTGTTAAACAGTTATCATATAGCTATAGGTTGACAACATATCCTAGCTTTTGATAACCATCTATCTATGCTTCAGGTATACCATTTATTCTACCTGTAGGTAGTCAACTAATACTAGGTGTAGGTAGACCTGCTATCATATCTGTTGACATACTGGATATCAAAGCTTTAGACATACCAGCTAACCTTGCTTTAGGTAGCAAAGCTACAGCTAGCATATCTATTGGTTGAACAACTACCTTAGGTCTGTTGTTATTGTTTGGAGATTTTAACCGGAATGTTTTATATCACATAATTATCCAGACTATTTAATCTTAGCTAGGGATAAAAGTTTATATTATTTGATAAGGGCACATGATATGTGAAACGCAGAAAAATGACTTCATTATCTTTATTTGCCACATGATCTAAGTTTTGATTAATTAATGTCTAGAACACTAAGTATGGTTTGAACAAGTTTAATATGTCTGTTTTGTACTCTTGATTGAATATTGACAATTCCGTAAAAAAAGTTACACCCCCGTGCGCTCAGCGTTTTGCTTGTATTTTTTTATTATTTCATACTGTACATTTAAAGTGCTAAAATCAAATTAAATTTTTTTTCACGATAACATATTTTATATTATGCCTTTGTTGTTGACATGTCCGAAATCGTCCTTGACATATGTTAAGTGAAATTTACTTAGGAAGTCAGCCATTGAGGTTTCTGAAGGGACCTAGCGTTGTTTTCAGAAAGATGGTCTGCTTTCGTAACTTTCAATCAAGCTAATTTAAGCACTGGACTTAGGTCACATTGTTGTCGCGTGACTTTTTGTTCAAAATGAAAGTGAAATGTCCGGATGTAAGGGTATCGATGGAAATTAGCTTAGAAATGAACTTAAATCATCTTGATTAAAGGTATGATTATTATTTTCATAGAGAAAAATATCTAAAGAAGTGAATTATATCTAGTTTAACTGGACGAAAATGTTTGTTAACATCTGGAAACGATGAAATTTGCCGACCCAGACCGGTGTCGCAAAATCCGCTGTTTTGCTTATGGAGAGCTCTCTGACGTCCCACGCAAAAAAGCTTTGGACTGCATAGGATTCTCAGACTATCTCCAGACACGATAACATGAAGTTTAGACAAATAGTAAGCCGCAGTTACTCCGCTTAGACACATGTTCAGGAATATCTCCGTGATAATGCATCACCGAATATTGATCCGATAATGTACTAAGTTCACAACCTCTCGCATAATGTCTACAAAAGTGTCAATTATTTTTATTCTAAGTGTTTAATGATGATATATTGACGATTGATTGAGTGATTGATTGATTGATTGATTGATTTCCAGCGACCAGTATTTTAGCTATTTTCAGGAAGAAAAAAGTTAACAAACAGTAAATCAACCGGAAAAACGATTGTACATCGGAAACCCACTTTGGACTGGAAATGGAAAAAAGTATGGAGTAATTGCTAATAGGAGATGTGGAGAATTTATCCTTTATTAGCGGCTGCAATAAGCCTACTATATTTCAAAACCTATAATTGGTCTTTATTGTGCCAGGAGCGTGTCACTCTCCAAACACGTTCTACACTACTGTGCCAGACTTTAGGCTTTCCGTATTATAACCTGACTACATGTAACCATAGAGCATCCCATATCCGACACCAGGTGAAGGATTGTGCAGCTTTGCGACTCCTAGTGTGCTCTTATGTAGTCAGTGATGACAATGACATAGCCAATATATTTTTATATATTTTACTTCCAGTTGCTATAAAAAAAATTAAATCACCGCGAAAAAACTACTTATACGATATTATGTCTATCAAAAGGACATCAGTGCTTTTGTTTCGTTCTGTGTATATATATGCCGTCTCGAAATAAAAGTTATTTATTTATTTTTTTATGATATTTTGTCTGGAAAAATGGTAGTAAATCATGGACAAAGGTATGGCGTGCGAAATCTGCACAAAAATACGCTTTGAGACCAGTTCAAAGGAGAGTTCATCGCATTATTGTGGTTTTTTTTCATCAAATCCAACTTACCTAATGTCTTGCTTATAGCAAATTCAGATATTTCAAGCTCCAAGGTAAGCATTCTTCATTCTTGTTAATGGTAGACGTGCTATGGGTAGGCCAATTATCCTAGCTATATTTAGACTAGGTATCTTAGCTCATAAGCTATACTCACTCAAAAAGAAACGCAACATCGGGTAATTTTTTTCTAATCAATTTTTGCGGACAGATAATCTATAAATATTCGTATATATACACTACATCATAATTACACCTTAATTAAAGGTTTCCAGGCTAAAGCATTTAATTTAATCTACCCGTGAACGACTGTGTTTGAAATCTGGAACACACTATGGATTACGCATTGCTAAAAAACAGGTTCGACTTTCGCGTGCAAATCATTGGTAGTTTTTTTTAACTCGGACAATCGGTATACAATACACCTGTATTTCTTATCTTGACTGCATTAGCATAATAAAATTCTGATGAGGTTATGCTATGCCAAGGATAGATGCTGCTACCCGGAATATCGCTATCGGTCGAATCGAGGCTGCGGAATCACATTATGCTGTTGAAAGAACGTTTAATGTTCATCGTAGCACTATTTCACGCCTTTGGAGATGCTACCAGCAGCTTGGCACAACGAGAGACCTAATACGTTCATAGCGTCCGCGTGTTACAATTCAGGATCGTTACATTAGATTATTCCATCTACGTAACAGGACTATTGCTGCAACAGAAACAGCTATAAACATCCCTGGGTTGCGCCATATATCACCACAGACAGTACGCAATCAGTTTTGGTCTCATGGATTGCGGGCAAAAAGACCTTACGTCCGAGCAACACGGAGACGCCTACAACGCCGAGCAAGGGTTAGATACTGTACTACCCTTCGTGTATGGAATTTACAGAACTACAGAAAGGTGTGGTTCAGCGATGAGTCACGTTGTCAGCTTGAAACGCGAGATGGTCAGGCGCCGAAATGAACGTTTTGTGCAAAACTGTGTTGTAAAAAGAGACAATTTTGGCAATGTGGGGCGCTATCTCTTACGTCAGGAACACACAACTTATACATATCCAAGGCAATCTTAAAGGTGTTAGGTATAGAGACGAAAAATTGCGGCCGCATTTTTGCCCCTAATGGACATTCAAAGAGAAATTTTTCAACACGGCAATGCCCGACCACATACAGTACGTGTAACAGTAGATTTCTTAGAGCAACAGAATGTCAATATGATCCGTTGGCCATCACGATGTTCGTATTTTAACCCAATTAAACATATATGGGATAAACTGGATAGGCGCCTGCGCCAACGACAACCACCGCTGCAAAATCTGCAACAATTAGATCAGGCACTTTAGTATGAGTGTCAAAGGGTACCGCGTGTTCGTATTCAATTTTAAATTGAATCCATTCCAAGAAGTGTGTCAATTTTTACAGTTCTGTATCAATTATTTATATGATAAATTGTTACAATAATATATAAAGTAAAATTCCCATTTTTGTATGTTACGTTTCTTTTTTGAGTGAGTATATATAGGTAGACGTTTTATCCAAACTATAAATCATAGACTAGCTATCATAGCTATAGGTATACCATATCATCGCATTAGGTAGAAAATCTATCCTACTAAATGTGTTAAACAGTTATCATATAGCTATAGGTTGACAACATATCCTAGCTTTTGATAACCATCTATCTATGCTTCAGGTATACCATTTATTCTACCTGTAGGTAGTCAACTAATACTAGGTGTAGGTAGACCTGCTATCATATCTGTTGACATACTGGATATCAAAGCTTTAGACATACCAGCTAACCTTGCTTTAGGTAGCAAAGCTACAGCTAGCATATCTATTGGTTGAACAACTACCTTAGGTCTGTTGTTATTGTTTGGAGATTTTAACCGGAATGTTTTATATCACATAATTATCCAGACTATTTAATCTTAGCTAGGGATAAAAGTTTATATTATTTGATAAGGGCACATGATATGTGAAACGCAGAAAAATGACTTCATTATCTTTATTTGCCACATGATCTAAGTTTTGATTAATTAATGTCTAGAACACTAAGTATGGTTTGAACAAGTTTAATATGTCTGTTTTGTACTCTTGATTGAATATTGACAATTCCGTAAAAAAAGTTACACCCCCGTGCGCTCAGCGTTTTGCTTGTATTTTTTTATTATTTCATACTGTACATTTAAAGTGCTAAAATCAAATTAAATTTTTTTTCACGATAACATATTTTATATTATGCCTTTGTTGTTGACATGTCCGAAATCGTCCTTGACATATGTTAAGTGAAATTTACTTAGGAAGTCAGCCATTGAGGTTTCTGAAGGGACCTAGCGTTGTTTTCAGAAAGATGGTCTGCTTTCGTAACTTTCAATCAAGCTAATTTAAGCACTGGACTTAGGTCACATTGTTGTCGCGTGACTTTTTGTTCAAAATGAAAGTGAAATGTCCGGATGTAAGGGTATCGATGGAAATTAGCTTAGAAATGAACTTAAATCATCTTGATTAAAGGTATGATTATTATTTTCATAGAGAAAAATATCTAAAGAAGTGAATTATATCTAGTTTAACTGGACGAAAATGTTTGTTAACATCTGGAAACGATGAAATTTGCCGACCCAGACCGGTGTCGCAAAATCCGCTGTTTTGCTTATGGAGAGCTCTCTGACGTCCCACGCAAAAAAGCTTTGGACTGCATAGGATTCTCAGACTATCTCCAGACACGATAACATGAAGTTTAGACAAATAGTAAGCCGCAGTTACTCCGCTTAGACACATGTTCAGGAATATCTCCGTGATAATGCATCACCGAATATTGATCCGATAATGTACTAAGTTCACAACCTCTCGCATAATGTCTACAAAAGTGTCAATTATTTTTATTCTAAGTGTTTAATGATGATATATTGACGATTGATTGAGTGATTGATTGATTGATTGATTGATTTCCAGCGACCAGTATTTTAGCTATTTTCAGGAAGAAAAAAGTTAACAAACAGTAAATCAACCGGAAAAACGATTGTACATCGGAAACCCACTTTGGACTGGAAATGGAAAAAAGTATGGAGTAATTGCTAATAGGAGATGTGGAGAATTTATCCTTTATTAGCGGCTGCAATAAGCCTACTATATTTCAAAACCTATAATTGGTCTTTATTGTGCCAGGAGCGTGTCACTCTCCAAACACGTTCTACACTACTGTGCCAGACTTTAGGCTTTCCGTATTATAACCTGACTACATGTAACCATAGAGCATCCCATATCCGACACCAGGTGAAGGATTGTGCAGCTTTGCGACTCCTAGTGTGCTCTTATGTAGTCAGTGATGACAATGACATAGCCAATATATTTTTATATATTTTACTTCCAGTTGCTATAAAACAGGTGATGGATTGACCAATCGGAATTTTTGCAGAAGTTCACGGATGATAGATATATTACATAGTCGATGTCTTTTGGATATAAAATACTACGAGATGCCATGATACACATGCTCGTTATTGATCAGTCATTTATCTTTTGGCAGACATCAATGCTTACGTGTATTGACATATGCAGATAAATTTCCTACAGAGTTGGACGATTCAGTCGAGGACCGCGAGGCAAAGTTTATGCAGACACTCGGTTTGCTCGTTTTGTTAACTAATTTCCTGATGTTGACCCTAATTTGGGGTTTAAAGACACCACATGTCCGTCTTTGGATGTACCAGTTCTACGTCTAATCCGACAGGTTATTGAAAAAATAATTGTAACGCAGCTAAAAAGCAAAAAATTCAAGAAATTACCCATTTGGTCATCACTTTTCATATCTTTACAGAACGTCAAGCAGGCGTATCAAATCGTTGGTTTTGCTTTTCTTTACTTGTATTAAGCGTTTTAAGTATTGCAATTATATTTAGGACGAGAAAGCGTAAAACATTTGATCCATGTTGCTACTTGGAATATATACATGCACAGGGCATCGGGCTCTCCGAAGACCAGACATCTGATTCTGTGTCCGCACCCGACGTTTGTTACTCTTGGTTGTGTACATCCTGAATAACCATAGAAACCGTTTCACTGATAACTTTAACTCTTTCTTCAACTCAGGATGCCTTTAGCAAATACACAAAACGAAACATAAACCGTAGGAAGACATATGATTTGAAATGTTATCATTTATTTATAAAATGGTTGTAGATTTTATCCAGAGAGGCTAATGATGACAAAGAACCGGATTACAGATTATAACATGATTATTTTGGAGATTGTTGTGTGTATTTTCTGAGACAGAACTGTTTCTCACTGGTGTGGAGTATAGTTATAATATATAATTTTATTTGTTACTAAAGACATTAAATTATTCAAATAGTTCAAAGAATGATACTGGCTTTTACAAGTTTGTACTGACCACAGAAAAAAAGAAAACAATTGCTTGTTTATCTGTGCATTCTAGTCAAATACATCCAGAACGCTCATTCGGTAATTTGCTTACCACTGTATTTTTTTTTCTTTTATTGTTTACTTCTGTATAAATATTTTTTTCTTTAAGATGGTTTGTGGTCTGATCTTCACATTTTCCTGCTACGTGTCTCGGTCTTAATCATTTATCCTTTTGCTTTTTCTGCTTACTGTATTTGATTGTTTGGTCTCTGTACAAACGCTATGTATATCTTCGTTGTTTTGTTTTGTAATGAAAACGTTTCTTCTTGTCTGTTTTGTTAGTGGATAGCCATAAAGGGCTAGTGTCTAACGGTTAAGTCGAATCTTCCTAATGTTTTATGTGATTGTTCAAATGCAGCGATTTATATTTCATCGCATTTGTCATTTAAAGGTTTTTAATGCCATTTAAATAAATTTTCAGTTTTATCATACACAGCTTAGTTTTTTACGGAAGAAGCAAGAGTGGTGAAAGAAAACCGTTTGACAGTAAAACTGACAATTCTGGTTAATTAAGACTGGAGTCGAGCACACACTTACCGCAATAAGACTCGAACTCGCGACGTCCGTCTTGACACACCTTTGATAAATAGTAGACGACCAACTATACCAGAAATACAAGAGCCTAATATGTCTCCCAAAATACTGTATCGTCTCATTATGCAATAAAGTATGACCAAAATAGTTTTTATTCGAGCTGTTAAGTATTTGATAAGTCTAAATAATGTGTCAAGTGGATATATTCATGTCAAATGTTATTTAAAAACACTTATTAACCTACTTTATAAATGTATTTCAATGTAAGAAAAAACATATAATAAACGCTTGCCCAACAGCAGATTGATTAAAAAATAATATGAATATAGGCGCAGCATAAAAGCGGGTATCGCATATTTAGGATTCGCGACGTTACTTCCGAACTCCATACCAGTGCATTTGTATTCCATTGGTCACAAGACGTCTTTCTCTGTTGATCAGATGACGTCATGTCAATCGATTGTTAATTTTAAACAGTGTTTCAAATATTGCAAACAATTTGTCTGACATTTGTGTTGTTATTTAAAAACTAACTCTTAAATTTTTATCGATGTCATAATTTATTTTTAAGTCTACTTTTAAATTAACGGTGCTCGTCTTCAAAAATGTCTTCGAATAGCTCAGCTTCCATCTGAAGTCGGTTTGTTGATATGGATCACGCGACTTTGTCTCAGATAAAAATGATATATTATATAAAAGGAAAAAACTAATAACAAACCATCATGTACCTAAAATTATCTTGTGTGCAAGTAAATGTGCAACCTGTAGCTATTCGACTAGTTGTTTATACCATTTGCTTTAAACGAACAGGATAAAGAATTGCAGCCACACATGGCGACTTTCTGCGAGATATTATACCATTATTGCATGTTGATGAGATCTAATCATGATGTATCGCACCACCCAAGAATAATATTGACCAAGTTAAGAATTATGCTGATATATATGGTTAAATTCAACTGGATTTTATAGTTTAAACTATTTATTTACACAGAAGATAAAATAGGAGTCTCGAAACATTTAACCTACTAAAAAACAACACTTTTTGGCATATACAAATTTGTTTTCATGAAAAAAACACCAATTTTTGTATTTTGTTTAAATCAAGAGAAAGCAAATGCCTCTAGTACCAACCTACAATTTACGCAGTTTTATTTGAATGAAAATCTTATTCGTTCTAGTGTGTATTTAGTGAATATCGAAGTTACAAGTCAATTTATAAATTATTGAGTAGTGAGGTGCATATTACTTAAGCAGGGGCCTTGGTAGATTGGTTAAGGAAGTAAGACATCTACTAATAAATTACTTGTCTGTCAACAATAAGGTTGCAGATTCGAGCCTTACTGTGAACGGGGTCTGCTCGACACTGACGTTAATTGACAGGATTGACAGGTTTCCTGATGAAAGATTAATAGGTTCTTTCAAACGTTTTTGGGAAATACCGGTTGATCTTTAACGAATGATAGAAATGTTATGTCTTTTCGCGAGTGGAGCGCAGCGGAACGAGCCAAAAGACATACAAATTTCTATCACGAGTGAAAGTTTACATGGACTTTCCCAAAAACGTATGAAAGTACCTATTTCTTCCGTAATCCAACAACTTTCACATCGCTATAACCTATAGACGCTCCATTGTTTTAGACTCCATTGTCTCTGACGTCCAATCAGCAACGCCGGAAATAATGAACGTCATAGAAGAACGTTGTTATGTTTCCAGCATCTCGTTTCTGACATTTTCTTTGGATGACTCAGCGAGTACAGATGTGTGCGCGTGAGCTCATCTGTACCAGAAATCGGTCATTTACGGAAGAAATTCGTCTTCTCTGCGTACCATGGGTACTCCAGCTTCCTCCCTCAATAATAACTGTAGGCATCGATTTGTCTGAACTATTCCCCATTCAAACAAACAATCATATAACAAGGCATAATTTTTCTCAAATAAATCGTGCTACCATGTGAGTATAAGTATTTACAGGATAATCAATTGCACAGAGTGAATATGGAACATATGAAAAGAAAATGTGCACATGTTTCAAATTAAAAGTTTCAAGAATCGATATTTTCTTTTAAATTATTCGGTCAGATCACCTCAAGGCTTACTATTCGTCATTCGGCTATTAATAGAATCAGCACACGACAATAAAATGGCCAGCATGTTTGTAAACTGGTTCTCAGCCTTTGTGAGATTGCGCATGCTCCATCCGCAAATACAAGATTTGATAGATTGGGACATATCTAGCAGCTTTTCTCCATTGCCGACATGATATTTAAACAATATAAACTATGAAAAGGATTCTAACAGCACGAAAAGTGTTATAAGAGTATAGAGAGAACTCTTGACTATTTAAAAGAGAAAAATGCAGAAACAATGATGTGCATCCCGGGACCATGATTAAGCAAAATTTATTAGTGCGTCTGATTTGAAAAAAATGACAAGAAATTATAGGGTGAAGTTTGTAAATCTGATGGAACATCGTACGCTATACAAGTCTTTGAATAACACTACGTTTGGCCTTCAAAGACATTTTTATTAACTTGATAATAAGGAATATGCTAACACAGATGACCCGTTCAAGTTGTCCAAGGAAGAAAAAAGGACTTACTAATAAACAAATGATTTTACCAGAGGACTTACACAAACTTTATGAACTTGAACATTGCTCAAAGAATAAACCAGAATCTTTACAGAAAAAAATTACTTTGCCGTGATGGATAATGGGGAAAACATGTAGCAGACAAAGTGAGAAGACAAGCAAAAATCATAGAGAGGTGACAATCTTAAAAATGTGTGAGCAGACTGCTTATTTACTCGTTATGATGCAATTTTGAAAAACGATGTTATTTTTGATCATTGAATACTTCATGCTTACGCGTTAATTAATAGCTCCGGACGCGAAGTAACCGTCTGGAGCATATATGTGCAAACCAAATCCTGGTAATGACAACGTTTCAAAGATCAAAGAATGGTGCCTTTATTTCTGCTGTTGATGATGTTTCGTATAAGAATGCCCCATTAGGAAAAAAACTCTATGGGTAGCATGATGGCAAAAAAGAGTACAGACTGCGAACTTTCGAAGCGATATACAAACCATTGTATTCGAAGCACGTGCAGCACTGCTTTTGATGACTCCGGTATAGAAACACGTCACATTATGGACCAAATCAGAAAATGTTGTTCTTTCATATATTAAAAGACTGAATGAACGAAGAAAATGGAAATGTCTGATGTTTTAAGTTCAGCTACAAAGAAACCCGCTTCAAATTGTACTCGCCCTGCTACCACATGCACAAGTACCATTGTGAATAATTCTGGTCAAGTAGATACCTTCCCTAAAATTCTTGATGATGACGTTATTATTTTAGTTGTTTAGTGAATAACATAACCAACTTTGAAATCAACAATGTTCTTCCAGTTCAAAACAGTCCAAAGTTTAAACAATGCACCCACATGCAATCTTAACACTATTCAAATGCAAGGGTTAATACTCACAAATTTAACCATTGTTACTATGAATAATTGTACTGTAAATTTGTACATGTCAAAGTGAACTGTTATAATTGCTATATTATTGTTGTGTTAGTGAAAAATTGTTAACTTTCAAATTATGTTTATATTTAGCCTTCAAGCTTTCTTGCTAGTATATTTATTTTTAATATATAAAAAATCATTACCAATACTTTTTGTCTGCTGTCCTTTCGGGCTGTAGTTGCAAAAAACACAATGACTTACTAATCCCCTCATACGCAGTCAATAAGTATAAACTATGTACAATGAGGTGATTTGTCTATCGCCGTTCACACATTGAATGAACAATTAGAATGAACTACGTACAAGGAGATGATTGGTCTATCGCCGTTCACACATTGTTTGAAGTATGTACGAGGAGGTAATCGGTTAAATGCCGTTCCCACACTGTATGAGCAATGTACCAAGAGGTGATTGTTCGATAGTTCACACAATGTACATGTATGAGCAATGTATAATGAGTTGATTTGTCTATCGCCGTTTACACATTGTATGAAGTATGTACCAGGAGGGGATAGCTAAAACACATTGTGCGAACTATATACCAGGTGAGATTGGTCCAGGCGGTGATTACTCTATCGGCGTTAACACATTGCATGAAGCCTGCAACTTGTGAGATTGGTATATCGCCGTTCAGACATTATAAGAACAATGTACCAGGAGGTTATGAATCTATCGTCGTTCACACAGTGTATTAACTATGTAGCAGGTGGTGATTTGTCTATCGCCGTTCACACAGTGTATTAACTATGTACCAGTTGGTGATTTGGCTAACGCAGTTTACACATTAAATGAACGCTGAAATTGATTTCTGTTTGACAATTCCTCTCGATTCATTTGAAAATTCCCACCGGTTCAATTGCCTTCACAGTTTTTGAATGAATGAGGTAGAAATGACGTCATGTCAAGCCGCATTACGCATAAACATTGTACAAAGAAGTGGTGCACATATTCTTACCGTCAAAACGGCACTATTACAATGCAAAATAACTAAAATACATTTAACTTGAGAAATTACGAGCTCACCTGATATAGACCTGATAATCCTTGTCTCGCGAAATATGCTAAAACTTAATTACATATATAAAGTCTAAAGGAAGCTACCAACTAATACATATATATATATATATATATATTAACTGTACTTGTTAACATTACCTTGATAAATTGTTCACAGATCTGAACGCAGATCGAAAACAAGAACTAATATGTTATCATTGATAAAACTGCCGAAGGAAATCAAAATAATATGTTGATTCATATTGTAAAGGACAGTTCAGCCAACAAGTAATATCGAAACAGGGTATTCTTTAGTTATGTTTTCACTTATTGGTTGTGCGCGAATTCCAGAAAATGATGCTGATTGCAATGTCATCAATCTTCACCTCAATTTCCTCTCAGTGGGACTACTAAATAGCGACATTAAATAATAAAATGTGCAAGATATAGTTATAAATGACAAAAATTAAAATTTTGTTTTAAAAAAAAATAAAGAAGAGAAAATATTTTGAAACGGAAAATACTATAGAATATATAAGGTTAAAGCACATCGAGTTGTTAAAAGGTAAAAAAGTACAATAAACCTTCATGGTATCCCATACTAAAGTTTAAATCACCGTGTTAAAGTGGTAGTATTATTGTGCTTTTTGATGTACGAAGCTGTGGATACTCTGTGATAGATTTAGTAAGTACCTGTTCTTTATTTTTTAATTGTTTATCTTTGTATTTCAAGGTATGTCAATACATGTAAATAAACTTTGATTACATTTCATGATATTGTGATATTATAATGAACTACTGACCCATTATAAAATTGCAAGGTTTTATTACCGGTACGTGGTGTATGATACCAAGCCCTTTATTCACACACCTACTCACATAATACGGGTTTGGAAGATGGCGGTTTGTCATGACACAATACCTGATTTTTTTAAAACAATTTACATTAAACACAACACGACATTTGTTGTTAACACTTTGTTGAAAAAAAAGTCTATAAAATGAAATAAATGGCCTCTATTTAATCTGTTAAACTGTCTCTTTAAAATATTTTTATAACCAAAATCTATCAGTTATTCTAAAATACCTAGTACTTCAAGCATCCGTTGAAAGAGTGTGCAATCGCATCCTCCTAAAAATAAATCGATCAATTAGCGTGTATGTAAGATACTTACGTCCGTTGAAAGCAATAACAAGCTTTCTATTGAAGTGGTCAAGGACACCTGCCAACCAGTATAGTTTAATTTATTGTTAAATTTCATAAAGTTTGATATGGTTAAGTATAGTTACTATAGTCTTACACCTATACTACAATACCTGAATAATGGTTTTAAAATGTCAAATTAATTATGTGTCATTAATTGTGAACAACATATAAATTTTAATTAATGAATTTATTTCTGTTAATTTGTTTCTGTTCTGTTAAAATGTATTTTGTTTGATTAATAACAGACATACCAATCTGACTGCTTGTCAATATTCAATGTGGTGTTTTTTAGCTGCTCTTCACAATTCGGTCGCCAAAGCAATGTTTTTGTATACAATCGTGTTCCTTTCGCGAAGGGATTGGTAGCGTAGCATTATAACTAAACATTGTTGGGGATATGTCCCTATAAATTAACGATAATTCATCTTACTACATCATACTTAAGAAGAAATGACTACATGATTAAAAGAGGATATACATTAAACCCTAACTAAAGCACATCTTTGCGGAAAATGTCGAAGAAATAACATATAACAATCAAACTATGAGGAAGAAGCCAGCTTAGTGAACAAATAGTGCTTATCATCATATAATTGCTGACAAGACGGGATAAATTCATTTACACAAATTTCCATAGTAATAGTCATTGTCTAAACATGTTATAAACGGCCAAGACAGAAATCAAACATCATTAAAAAATATAATCTTCATACGAACACTTAATTGGACTACCATGGAGGATGTTGGAAGCATATAATAAGGCAATCCTTGTACATTAAATATATGGATTGTACAAATAAAAAATAATGAAAGAAATTTTGATTTTGTTTGTTTGATGCCTTTGAATAATATTAAAATCGACTAGTAGGTGTCTTTCATATATTAAATAAAAAGCTTTTTACTTTCAAGGCCAATTATTTTTCTAACGAAAAGTTTTACTATAAAAGCATTATATTAACGTTTTATATACTATACAACAAATTCCATTTTGACATTTAAGCATGATATTTTAAATTGACAGTGTATTAAATCTTGTAAGGGCCATTCATTGATCACAGTCGCCCAGTGTTGAAACAGGATGTGGGGAGATCAATAAAACTATTTTCACGTATTTCAACGATTAAAAATAAGGTTTGTCAAATATCAGTTTAAATAGACAGAATAGTAAAATCATACATGAACTTGTACACTTATATCAAATTCACATACAATAATTTTTTTTAAACTGTACAGTAAAATATCGCTTTGATATGCTAGACTAAACATAATTCAATTACAGCTTTACTTGAATTTAGAAAACAGCATGACGGCAACATTATTGATCGTACTAAGGGTCACATGTAAATTCGTGTATTAACATTGGAATATGCATTTGGTATAGGTTCCTATTTAATAAAGCAAACACAGCTGATAAACAGTTTAAAGACATATAATGCAGTTTCTGTTCCTCTGAAATCAAGTTATAAGTGAACCATAGGTAACTGATACAAGTGTCCACACAAATGTTGTAAGAGTCTATTCGACTTCATCACTAGCGGAAGGGATGATTCTATCGCTGAAACGAATTTGTAATGCAGCGGTATTCCTTTCTTTTTTTAACAAATATATTTTCAAACTGCCATGTACTTGTATAAAACCATACTTCTATTCCAAATTTAATGGTGGAATAAAAACAACACTAGTTTATGTTAAAAGTATAGTCGGGAACAGTGGTTTTGTTTCTTCTGTTGTCCGTCTATTTGGTGATCCGTAGTATAAATAAAACGACCTTTAATGGATGACTTATTTCCACTTTAAATATGAAAGAACAGTGTGTATTTTATATTGTGTTTAATATGTTATTAATGATAACATTTGACAGTTTGAAATAAAGGTCTTTGGAGTATTTTTTATTTAATGCCATATTTCTACTCTATTTTTTTACTTTTAGCTTCGATGTATTGTGTTACAAATCGGAAATGACTTTTCTTCACATTCGTTTATTAGTTGGAGTCTCTAAAAATGTAGGGGCAGTTTTTAAATCATCTTCTTAACTTACTGAAACATTTTTTTTCGTTTGGTGACTATAATTTACCGTGACGTAGTTTCATATTACTTTGGACAATTACCACAAGAAATCCAACGGATTTATACCATTCTTCAAACAGATGACAAATTTAATCCTAAAATAAAGGTTCTAATATATTTTTGTTTGAAAAAATTTGTTTACCCATTTTAATTTTATTGAAATAATCCATTATGGTTGATATTTAGAAGAAACAAAACGTTTCCACATTCAGATAACGTTTTGTTTTGTGCACAGATGTGTCTACATCAAATACAGTTTTATACTCAGCTTTAAATTCCTGCTATAAATAACACAAAAAAGTATTTTTGGTCATGAATAATGAAGGTACAATTTGTATAACTCGGATCGTTTCTTTAATTAAAATCTATATCGTATTCCTCAAACAGATAACACACTTTCCACAAATAAATGTTAACATATGCAATTTTGTTCTTTATTTTGAATACAGAATCACATCTTCGTTTATGTTTAGAAAATATATAGTCATCTTTTACATAATGTTAGTTGTATTTTGGTCAACTACTCCGTTTGCAATTTCTTCCTTATAACACTACAATTAATAAACCCGGTTTAACCCACAATTTCTTTTGAAAGTGTCTGTACAAAATCAGGACCATTGTTATATTTTTGGTTGTTGGTTCTGAAATATGTCGGTTTCTTGGACACTGATTTATGTAGTATTTTTGACAGTTCCTTTGGTGTTTGGTATTTCTTATTACTTTTATTGATGCCCAACCGACATTGTCAATAGGATACATATACTATACCAATTACTATAAAAATTAATCGTGATACCCAAGCCATGCAACAGTTGTTTTCGTATTCATAATGACGACAATATATTCTTAATATGACAAATGATATCAAAATTTGTTTTATTTTATATGTATCCGTATAATTTGCTCTGCGTTAAATATACAGATGCATATCGGATAGCCCAATACACGGGATTAAGTGTGATATTTTTAACATACGGATTATATTTAACTGCGGAAATTAATTTAATTCGCTGCATCACCCATCCCACAATTTTCTAATACTATTATTCTCTTTTTAATATGACAAAAATTGCAGTCTTCGTAAGACAGCACAGACAGTAAAACTCTGCCGGAAAGCGATATTAAGACCCTGTCTCAACCCCTAAAATGCAAATATTAAAGATATAATTTAAACAAAATAATAGGAATCGAATCAATTTTGTTTCAGTATGCAAATATTTGCATTGGTACAATCTGCATGGGTCATCAGTTCTAGCCCGCCTTCTGACAAGGTCGTATATAAATTTAATGAAATGAAAGTCTTCTCGAACGCTAGAGTTCTCAGCGGAAACTCAAGCATTCTCTCAGAATTCAAACCCGACGCCAGAATATGGATGAACATTGGTGACAGAGGCATAAGATATTATATATTCAAATAAACGAAACGATGTGGAATGTTGAAATGCCAAGCCAAAATTTCGACAGTTCGCTTTAATATGTATTATTAAGAATGTTAATGATGATGTAATTAGTTAGAGTTGATGACTATTTTACTGTCTCATACTTCCTTAATATTATAAGTTTAAGGTTCTATGATTCTACTGCATAAAGACAACTCAGACTAGATCCAACCCCAAATAAAATATTGTCCCCTTGTCTGCTTATACAACTCTCTAGGCATTATTTCAACTTGCCGACATTATCTTGCATCCTTATTATTCTTCTAAGGTTTTTTGGTTAAAGTCAACAATAATTTAAATGCATGTATTCAGCACTTAAACCTGTCTGTACAATTAATATGTAATGATCAACCGCCACAGAGGAAGGGGTGTACTAGTAGTATTCTGCATGTAGCAAACTTATGCAAACACAGTATTGTTTTAAATACATGTATTGTAAAAAAAATACGATAATATGGAGGCATTGCCAAAATGCCAGCACAGACTATATAGTCCTTTATTAATGTTTTTTTTAAACCTGTGCACAAAATTCCTTGTTTTACTTTGTTTATTAATTTTGAGATTACACTATTTCACTATCATGAGAGAGTAAGATCTTTTCTGTTAGTGTGTTTCGGGCATTTTTAATTGACTGTTATCTGTTTTTGTAAAAATAAAAAAATTTTTAACCTGTTAATGGACCCCCCTCTTGCCCCTCTCTATCATGTATACATGTATACACAGCGTTAACAAGAAGTAACTAAATCAAATAAGTAATCTATCAATTGAGTTATACAAGAATTTTGGTAAAATGCATATGCCTGTAGGTCATACCGAACCTAAAATGTTTTTGAACAAACTGTCACAGCCCCTTCCTTCTCTACTGTGAAAAATGCACTTCGTTTTGTTAAAAGTTATCGCTGTTTGGTCAGTGTTGCTATTCTAATCCCCATTACCCCTATTTTGAACCCCTTTTTTAAACGAAAAATGATCTACAGTTATCGACGGCTTACATTACTTAATCTACAGTAATGGACGGTTTACACTAGTTGGTCTACAATAATCGACGGCAAACACCAATTGGTCTCCAGTAACGGACCTCTAACAGCAGTTGGCCTACAGTTATCTACGGCTTCCACTAGTTGGTCTACATTAATCGACAGCGTACACTATTTGCGGCTAACATATAGTATGTCTACAGCAATCAACGACTAACACTTGTTTGTCTATAGTAATCTGCGCTTCCCACTAGTTGGTATGCAGTAATTGACAACTTACATTAGTTGGTCTATAATAATCTATGACTAACACTAATTTGTCTACAACAATTCCCCTCTAACAGTAGTTGGCCTACAATAAACGATGGCGTACACTAGTTGGTCTAGAGTAATCGATTCCTTACACTAGTTGATCCGCAGTAATCGACGATTTGCTCTTGTTGTCTTACAGTAATCGACGGCGTACACTAGTTTATCTGCAGTAATCGACGCCTAACATTAATAGGTCTACAGTAATCGACGGTTTGCACTAGTTGGTCTAGTGCAAACCGTAATCAATACAGTAATCGATGGCTAAAACTAGATAATCTAGAGTAATCGACAACTAACCATAGCCAAATGCAGTGGCTGTATATCTGCAAGAAAAAAAAATGCCATGCAGTGAATTGCGACCACATTAATACCTGGCAAAAAATAGATGACCTTTAGTGATCGACAGCTAAAAATAAATCTAAAGTAATCAACAATTAACAACAGAAGACCTCAGTTATCTGACGACTAACAGTAGCAACACGTTGTGAAAGGTATTGAGCAATAGATTGTCTGAGATGGCCGGCAAAAACTCATTGGAAATGGTATTGTATTCTTGTACAAATGGTTGCGAATTTATATTATTTTTATGCCAAGCGCTAGACAAAGGTCATTAATCAAGCACAAAGTTCAAATTTGCAACTACATGTTCAGTCTTATACCGATCAGTTGTCACACAGACTAACTGAATCGTGTCATTCGCGTATAAAGCTATGATAAGTGAAAGTAGTTCGTTATACAAATGCTATATTGGGTTTAAATAAACTAAAAACTTAATTTTTATTAAGTATATACTTACATTTATCTTGCTGTTTTTAAAATAACACACATCTTAAGTTTCAACCTATATGTAACTTTTTTGTTGTGAAATGTAATACTAGTAAGAGTAATTATTGAGACAGTCGCTTTGTGTGTAATATACATGATAACTTCCTGCAGATATTTTTTAAACATGTGTAGCCAACCGTGCAAAAATATTAGACAGCCAGGCTATCGAAACACTCCGTGTAAAAAATCAGGGACGACATTATCGAAGTGGAATTTTCTATACATTTAAGTATTTGTAGCTCGTTTTTTCATAATATTGTAATAACCAGGTATTTGGTTTGGCACGTTTTCAATATGTTTTCTTCTTTTATTGTATTATGAAATTTTTAAATAGCGTCGTGTTTAGACAATATTTTCGTCGTAACGGAGCTCCCTGTTACTGTTAGAGTAAAAATGAACTTCATATTTTACCAACATTATATGGAACTTCTAATAGTTGTGCCAAATTTATGACAAATTTTCAATTTACGAAAAAATGGAAAAAAATAAACTTAAACATATTAGCTTTTGTTGGTTTTAAATTGCATATGTCGGTTGAACAACGGTCGTTGTCAATGGATACTATGTGTCATCGAGTTTAAATACAAGTATAGTCGAACTGAATACTTTTAAATGTCGATACATATTTTTACAATACACTAAGTGTACGAACGGTCTAGTTTCAGTATATGATAACTGAAAACATTGTTAATTTTAACTAACTGTCATACAGACTAACTTAGTAGCGCCTATCACATATACTAATTGTATACTGCTCACCTGTCACACTGGCTAACAGTACACCTCTCAGTCATCACAGAGACTACCAAAGAATCTGGTCATTCGTTTGTGTTATTATACCGCTCAGATGTCCCATAGACTAATACTAAATTTGGTCATTCGTTTGTGTTTGTATACCGCTCAGATGTCACATAGACTAACACTAAATTTGGTCATTCGTTTGTGTTATTATACGCTCAGTTATCCCCCTGGCTATTAGTGAATCTGGTCATTCGTTTGTGTTATTATTCCGCTCAGATGTAACATAGACTAACCATGCCGAGAAATAGTCCAAAATCCATGCTTTCGTATTATGTAAGTAATTATCCTATAAAGTATGCCTTCTTGTGTTGCGTTCTTACAAGTCCAACCTTTTTGTAAACATTCGCACGTTATAAAACATTTAGATTGGGGATAACACAGATAGAAAATGTATTGACCCTGGAGCGTAACGAACTCTTATAGTCTTGCTACAGATACACCCTATGCATGTTAATTAATACTGATGACCACAGCGGGCTAGCTTTGAATCCAACTTGATAGAAATATTCATTTATGAGAAATTTAAAAAATATTTTGCTAATCGAGTATTCATCATGGCTGTCATGGGGGTTGATGCATTGTAATTGTTTTGAATTTCACCAATGGTAGTTGTAGACGGGTTGTTCTCTACTCATTGCGCAACTAATACTACGTCCTAAATCCAAGATGGCCCGGCCGTCGAACGTAGCCTAAAATTAGACTTCCCAAAAATTATCTCACATTAATCATACACAAAAAAATAATGTAAGATTGGTACTTATGGTTAAGGAGCATATAGAAAAAGTTGTTTCTTCTGTAAAATACCGCTTACGCATTGATAAGTCCGTTAATGTCTTCCCATTTCCTGACACGTCTTCTGGCTAGCGAGATGACAATTGAAAACACAACAGTCGAAAATTTAAGCATCAATCTTATTAATAACATTCTGTGGTTAATATCAATTTTTCAAAATCAATTCTTATCATTTATTGAGTTCTATAAAAATGTCTTACAACTATTTTTATCAGTGACATATTACTCCATTGAAAATAAAACGCTACGATACTCGGGTTTAATTCCTAGTGATAGGTTCTCCCGAATAAATATTGGGTCATGTGATATGTCGTACATTGTTGTGTTGACTACCAACACGTACAGGTAAATAATAAATATCTACAGGGTAGAGGGTTGCAGCATTATTGTTCTACATAATTTAATTAATTGTTTCTGTAAATGTGTTTTCAAAAACAGATGTCATTATCCACTTAAGTAATATTTTTGAATTTTCTTATCTAAAAAAATTACTTTCGTTCTGAATCAAAAAGACCTGATTTGCAAATAAATCAACATCTGAAAACCTATTTTGTTACAAAATACTCAACTACAATGTCATTTTAAAAGCAAATAAATTATTTTTATAATTAGTAGATTAGAGATTGACAATCATAATTATAAGTAATTGTGCGAATAACCTGACAGAAATACCCGAAAAGGGAGTCAAGCAGTATACATAGATTATAGAAAGCAAACGGGGTCAAAATTCTTGCTCATCTACACTCTAAAAACGTAATGCCTTTTGCCGTATAATGAGACTGTTTTTTAAGTTTAACCGATTAACGGTTTTAATGTTATTTGTGGAGGGTATTTGTAATTTACCGGGTGGAGGGTGGGGGTAAGTTGCTTGAAAAATACGTGTACTTGTATTATGGAAGGGATTGTCCTTAGTTTATTGCGGGATCATATCCTGATATGCTTATTTGCTCAATTGCACTTTAGGTAATGCCAAGAAGAGAATTCTGTCTGCCCTACTCAACCAACAAATAAATTATGATATATTATGTAGACATCTATGCGGATCTAGCCTTTCAAAACGGTGATGCTGTGTGATTATCAATATTTTGTCCGCAACAAAACAAACATTGCTCTGTAATGTTTACTGTTGTGCAAAGATGTTCATATCTTCCTGCTGGTTAGAATTTTAAAATTCCTCCCGTCTACGGTTTTACAGATACCACAGTTGATACGTATAGAATAGTATATGCGCCAGCAGCACATGCCGTACTCCGTACTATTATTCCGCGATACCAATATCAGCCAATGGGGCGCAGGTCCAAGGTAGTGGTCGAAGGTGATACATGTGATACGGGTTATACATTTTATCATATACTTTAACGGACTGTTATAATGTATGGTATGTGTTTAGACTTGGGATTAGTATAACTAATTGAATTATATATGTTCCTGGTTTAGAATAAGACGTGAATTGATTAAATGTAATTTTTTGTACGGATTTGTTTCAGTCTGAAAACAAGTTAAGAATTTCACAACGTATTCGCATTTTCTGCCCATGCCTGAAACATTCCATGAAAAAGGTTTCCAAAACCTTCTGAATGTAACATAATTCACTTTAAAACGAACCTATTCGAGAGACTCCAAGCGTAAATGTATCGATAGTGACCGGATTTAAGAATAGACGAAGGCTGTTTGTGATACAAATGTGGTGTGATAAATGTTGGGTACGTGCAATTAAGGGTAGGCATGTGATGAAGGGTGCGCGACAAAGATGCGCGATATGGATTGATCATAGTGTACCGTATAACATACTGTATTTAGTTAATCAATCTACATTATAGGTATAGCAGTAGTAAATATGTACCAGTAACAGGTTACCAGATTGTGTACCCTACATTAGGTACAGCAGTGAATACTACGTTGTGTTCTGATTTGATCAATAGTGGTTACATGTGTACAGTTTTGTGTCTGTAAGGTCCTGCATAAATTAATTTTTTAAAAAGTGGTAAAATTTTTCTCAGATCTTGTTATTTAAAATTTTAGTATTTGTTTTAAACTATTTAGTATTTTTACATTCACTGCATTAGAAAGTGCATGTAAAAGTGGGAGCGTATCAAAGTGTTCTAACTAGCGAAAAATATATTGGTCACGGACATATATGGCATATATTTTTTAATGTTGAATGAAAGTTTATTAATTTCAGAGCACAGGTAAATGCTGATCAATGTTAGAAATGTATGCAAATCACAGAAGTGTTAGTTTTCGACTACAGTCAAAACATTTACTACTGTTCTACCTATAAAGCTATCCTTATTGTTTGCCAATCTGGCTCACACATGATCAATTTCCAATCAACCAGCAGTATTCGATTGTGTGCAACTATTATCATGAGTATAGTGTATTCTGAAAAAATTGTTTTCGACAAAAAAAAACCGTTCGTGAGAACAACTTAATGTAAATCGTTAAAATAAATAACTTGTAATTTCTCCGTTTCAAATTTGGCGCGCTTTGGCACGTAGAACAACTAGTTATTTCGTCTTGTGCAAATACCAGACAGTTATTAACCCACGTGTAGCTACAATAATGCAGCTTCTTTTTTCTTTTTTATGGACGGAGCTACAAATAGGCCCCATTACCCGTAATGGAGCAAAAACCCCTCTTGTGATTTTTACATATCTTCCGTTATTAAACTGCTTTCTTTGTTAAATAAATTTTTTTTCTTTCTCCACCGCTCAGCTAACATAATCAGGAGTGAATTCTGTCCGTCCCACTCAACCATGGCATAATATAATGGAGACACCTTTGCAGATACGGCCTTTCAAAACGGTGCTGCTGTACACAATATTGAAATATGTACATCAATGTTTTGGTCCAAAATGGCACTGAAAACAAATATTGTTATGTAATGTTTACTGTTGTGCTACAATACTTCAAATGTTAAAAATACACTGCTGCTTAGACGTTTAAAAAACATCTTACGATTTTTTTCATTTACATATCAGATACCGCAAGGTTGATACATAGAGAATAATGAATAATACATACAATGTGCATCGTTCTGTTATCCCGCGATACCAATATCAGCTAGAAGGCCGCATGTCCAACGGCTTATATTGATTGATGGTGATAAGACATGTAATACGCATTTGGACATTATACATTCATCTTTTGTTTTAACAGACTATTATAATGCAGTGTATGTGGTTAGAATAAAGACGCGTACCTTGATGAAATAAATGTTTTGTATGGAGTTGTTTTACTTCTGAAAACAAACGTTCAAAGCTGTTTCTATAATTCTTTGTAATGAAGTATTTTACAAATTATTTTAATTTTCTGTCCATGGCTAAAACGTTTAGAAATAAAATGTTCGCACAACTTTCTGAATTTAATATAATCTCTTTAAAACAAACCCGATTCCCTTTCAAACAATCCTGTCCGAGAGGCTTCAAACGTGAATGTCTCGAAAGTGACTGAGATTTAAAGGGAAACATCGCAAAAATAAAAATTAGATATGTTTTATATTAAATAAAAAAGAAACACATTTGCCATTTGATTTCAACCATGACGCTTCTAGACTTGATAAAAGGTGGTTGAATGTTGACAATATTTACCGCGAGATGTGCGCCTGTGACGTATAAAAGTACAGTATCCAGTACAAAATGATAATTAATCCAGTTTAAAAGACTTTTCTGCATTAGATTATTGAAGGTTACACAAACTGCGGCGATGTCTTATGACCAGCAAACAAACAAAAATGATTAAATACACCATAATGCAATCTCCGGAGGCCGAGGTCGTATCCGCTCCGTTCCACACTTCGTAACACTACGCTAATGATATCGCCTCTGCCACACACGCTTGAGCTTTCCCAGTAGCTCCGCCCACAAAAATCGGTCCGAATTATGGAAATTCTGAAAAAATTTAGCCTTACACTCTGGACACTTATTTTTTTACTACAGTTAAGTGAAATTTACATTTGAAATTGAAAAGTAAATTAGGTTGACAAATGTGTTTAGGCCGGAAATTACAGACGATACACAACTTAGATAATCTCGAAAGAAAAATCACGAAAACGATTATCTATGTTTATAGTTTAGTTAATCTTCATCAATTTATTCAATAAGAATGAAATATCTTTACAATGTAAGATTAGTTTGCTTTGTTTAATCATATTTCACATGAAATGCACTTGTCAGAACCTAATTTTATAATGCACCCTTCTGCTGATAGACCGTTTCAAATAATTTTCACCCAACGACTTGAAGGTACTTGGCTGTCACTTGATATTTAGTACCGCAACCTATTGACGAGATATTCACAAGATGGTTAACCTTCAATAGTATATTTTTGACACACTAAATTAACTGAA
Source organism: Limnoperna fortunei (assembly GCA_944474755.1). Lineage (NCBI taxonomy): Eukaryota > Metazoa > Mollusca > Bivalvia > Mytilida > Modiolidae > Limnoperna > Limnoperna fortunei. The sequence goes on along the minus strand of OX104112.1, from coordinate 16,931,256 downwards.
TAAGCTTTATCCTCGAAATTAAAATAAAACATTTAACAGAAATGTTTCTTTTAATTTGAAGAACCAAATATACAATATTCATATTTTTTTTTAAATCGAACCTGTCCGACAGACGTGAATGTTCGATATAGTCTCGATCACCAAGACGCATATATAATTGCGTCTGGTATTATCTTGTTTTAATTTTGCTACCAATAGGAGGAGACAAAGCAATCATTCTTTTTTATTGCCCTATGTTTAGACTAGGAAATCCACGAAAACAAATCTACACTTATAAAATGACGTCTCACTGTGCTTTTCTTTTGATTGTACATAACATTAATAATTGTTCGATTAATTGGTGAAGTAATAAAAGTATTCAAATGTAAACTTTGGTACAATTTGTATATACTTCTTCGTATGAAGGGACGTAATTTTTTAGACAAAAATGTCATCCAATCAAAAACCTACGCGAAAGACGAAAAGATAACGAGTTCAATATACAGATGAATCCAGACGCACAATGCAATTAAAGCGTCAGGATGATCGAGACTAGTATCGATAGTGACCGAGATTAAACAATAGGGGTGCTATCGGGATGAATTTAGAATTAAAAAAATAGATGTACGAATGTCGAATGAAACACAAAATATATCAACATTAATACTGCAGAAGTCACAAATTAGAATATAAAATCGAGTATAATGAATTTAGAGCATAGAACTGTGAAATTTGACCCCGATTCCAATAAATCTGCTCTTAACCTCGTTTATTATTAAATATTTATTTCAGGAAATAATGACGACGTTTCAGCCCAGTTGTGATCCATGCTCACGCAAAAAACTGTCACCTGTAATGGCTATAAAGTATTGTACTGATTGTAGAGAAAACCTATGTGCGGTCTGTCTGAATGCTCATAGTTCATTCAAAGTTTGTGCCTCTCATCATTTAATCGATTATAGATCGTTACTCAAGGACAAATTATCTGTAGAAAACTTCTGTACAAAACACGACGAAATAGCACTTGATTTTTTTTGTGTGGGGCATGACTGTCTATGCTGTCGTTCCTGTATGGCTGAAACACACCGAACATGTCAAAAATTTGTTCCTGTAAACGTTGCTGCGAAAGGCGTAAGGAAGTCGTATGTTTTGGAAGATACATTTGGTGCAGCATCCAACATACGGAGACTTCTGAAAAAGCTTATGCAGCCGCAATGAGAATTTAGACAGTCTTAATGATGAAGAAGCAGATGTGCTGAGAAAGGTTTCAAGGACTAAATCAAAACTTATAGAACACATTAACGATCTCGAAGGGAAACCTATATATGAGATCAAATCAGCAAAGACGAAATGCGAGAAGCAAATCAAATCCGATAAGGAAACATTTTCAAAAATGATGAAGTCTCTGGACAAGGTTACCTGTAAATTAGATCTTATGATAAACCATGGATCAGAGAGCCAGCTATTTATTTTATTAAACTCGTACAAATGGAAAATTTCTGACTGCGATTTTAAAATACAAAAAATGATATCATCGATGTTGACCTCTAAAATTTCGTTCAAACAGTCACCACAGCAACAACACGTGTTCGAATCCTTTGGATCAGTACACATCGAGTCTACACCATGTCCGATCAAGTATAAATCATTCAAATCAAATCAAGTTCAGGTTTTACCGACAACAATTCAGATGCCAACAAAGTTCGACTTTGACATGAAATTTGATGTTGAATCTAACGATCGTGTCTTTATAACCAGTATTGCTGTGACAGACGACAACCGTCTACTACTCTGTAACTATAACAGTACCAAGTTACTGGTATACAGTGACCGTGGTGAGTACCTACAGGATTGTATTTTATCTGGTCAACCAGGGGATATTTGTAATATACCAGGTGAAGATAAAGCTGTAGTATCCCTACCTAACCAAAGGTCAATACAATTTGTTGAAATAAAATCAATGAAGTCCGGTGGTACACATTCTGTACCCGGTTGGTGTGTCGGTATAGCTGTTGTCGGTGATAAGATCTGTGTTGGTGGTGTTGGGAAGATTTACATCCTCAATAAACAAGGGAAGCATACAACTACAGTAACTATACCTGGTGGTAATTGCAGATGTATTTACTACCTACATCCGGGTCCACAGGACAGCGTCTTCTATACTGACTATTATGACAATAAAGTAGACTGTGTCAAACTAAGTGGAGAAGTACGTTTTACATGTACACCTGAAGACTTTAATAGACCTCGAGCTGTGACTACTGACAGGGGAGGTAACCTGTACGTTGCTTGTAGGGGCTCAAATAACATACATCGACTTTCGCCCGACGGGAACGTCATTGACATAATACTGGACCATGATAAGACAATTAATAAACCGTACGGTCTGGTATTTAGTAGAAATTATCGCAAATTGTTTGTGACAAACGATAATGCAAAGTCTGTTTTCGTGTTTGCTTGTTTATAATTTTCAGCTGATAGTTTGACTTTGTATCTATTGATAGTAGACATAAACTTATTCCTGGTTGTTTTATTCCAGCGTGATTTGTGCTAACAGTACGCAATACTTTTATTCCAGTGTGACATTTGGAGACAATCTGTCAACTTTTATTCAAGAATGACATTCGCTGACAATTGACAATACTTTTCTTCCAGCGTGGCATTTGGAGACAATTACGCGCTTAGATTTTGGCTTCAACTTTGGTTTCGAACTTTTATTTTCGGTCGAAAGTGTTACCTATAGAAAGGTAACTCCGAGACTGCTTGTATATTTTTTACAAAGATCTATTTATACATAAAACATATATAAACATAGCAAAAAACCAATTAGCACAATACAATGTTACAATTAAAATAATTAAACGGATTAATGTCAGTTGGCACGATTGTCGGGAATGTTCCTCTTTGATCTGAGTGAACGGACGATTGTTCAATTAACGGATTAATGTCTAATAGTTATCAAAACAGGATTAATGTTGAACATCCAATAATCTCAGAAAATAAATGCAAATGGTAACACAAATTATAAATCTTGAAGTTAGAATGTAGTTGTTATATTTACACCATGACACAATACAGTCAGCTTTTATTCCAGCGTGACATTTGGAGACAATAAAGACAACTTTTATTCCAGCGTGACATTTGCTGACAGTACATAATAGTTTTTTTCCAGCGTGACATGTGCTCACAGTATACAATACCTTTATTCCAGCGTGACATGTGTGGACAGTACACTATACTTTTATTAAAACGTGACATGTGTGGACAGTATACAATACTTTTATTACAACGTGACATATGCGGACAGTACACAATACTTTTATTACAACGTGACATATGCGGACAGTACACAATACTTTTGTTACAACGTGACATCTGCTGACAGTACACAATACTTTTGTTACAACGTGACATGTGCGGACCGTACACAATACTTTTATTACAACGTGCGTGACATATACGGATAGTATACAATACTTTTATTACAACGTGACATGTGCGGACAGTACACAATACTTTTATAGCAACAAGACATGAGCGGTCAGTACACGTGGTTTTTTTACAACGTGACATGTATGGACTGTATACAATACTTTTATTACAACGTGACAAGTGGGGACAAAATACAATACTTTTATTAAAACGTGACGTTTGCGGACAGTACACAGTACTTTTATTACAACGTGACATGTGCGGACGGTACACAATACTTTTATTACAACGTGACATGTTTGGACAGTACACATGACTTTTATTGCAACGTGACATGTGCGGACAGTATACAATACTTTTATTGCAACGTGACATGTGTGGACAGTCTTTTATTACAACGTGACATGTGTGGACAGTACAAAATACTTTTATTGCAACGTGACATGTGTGGATAGTCCACAATACTTTTATTTCAACGTGAAATGTGTGGACAGTACAAAATATTTTTATCTCCAGCGTGACATGTGTGGACAGTACACAATACTGTTATTACAACGTAAAATGTGCTGACAGTACACAATACTTTTATAACAACGTGCAATGTGCGGACAGTACACAATACTTTCATTACAACGTGCAATGTGCCGTTAGCATACGATGCTTTTTACGGTTTTGTTAGCTCACCTGACCCAACCAGCGGGTCAGGTGAGCTATTGTCATCACTTTGCGTTCGTCGACGTCTGTAATCTTTGTACATTTTAATCTTCTTTTCTGAAACTGGGACCATTCCCAGTGTTCGACCCACAGAGCAGCCCAGCGCGTCCCCGGGTGGCGGATAGGGGAGACCCTCTCGTTGGTGGGTTGTTAGGTCATAATACGGAAAGCCTGACCGCGGTCCATAGTGGGTAACGTGTTTGGAGAGTGCCACGCTTCTTGCACGATAAAGACGTCTTTTGTAGATTTCGAAAAAGAGTAGGCTCATTGTAGCCGCTACAAAAGGCTAAATTCTCCGCCCCTACCCAAAACGAGAAAACTCCACACTTTTCCAGTGGCAGTCAAAATTGTATTTCCTGTGACCCATCCCACCACCATTTTCCGTTGATTTATTGTTTGTTAACTTGTTCCCGTCCTGAATATAGCTGAAATACTGCTCGCTGGACGTAAAGCAGACATCCAATCAATCAATCAATCTTTTCGGAAACCATTTGGCCAATTGAAACCAAATTCGGTCATTGGATAGACTTTTACAAAGTTATTGTTTTTCTATTTGAGTTGCAAAACTACTTTGACCACCACTGCAGGACTTAGTTTAACATGTGACCCTACAGGAAACAAGTTAAGGGTTCTTCTCTAAAACCAGTTAACCAATCACAACAAAACTTACTTTCAATATTGTCTGGATGGTTCTCTATTAAGTTTATGTTTTCTATGCCATACGGAAACTCAAAATGGTCGCCAACGCAGGACGCTATGGAAAGAAGTTTTTAAAGTCTTCCCTGAATCTGGTAAACCAATGAAAACAAAACGTTTTAGCAATATTGTTTGGATAGTCCTGTTGAAGGTTTATGTTTTTCTGCCAAGTGGAAATTCAAAATGGTATCCACCACAAGGCTTAGTTTAACATAGGACCCTATAGGAAACAGTTTTAAAGTCTTGTTCTCTGAAACTGGTTAACCAATGAAAACACAACTTAGTAGCAATATTGGTTGTATGGTCCTCCGTAAAGTTTATGTTAAAAATTAGGTAAATGCAAACTTTATTGCATATAAAATCATGTGAGCGATACAGGCTTGTGAGAGCCTCTTGTTTAAGCACTAAAAATATGGTAAGTATGTAGCTTTATTTGAGGTTTAATGATTGATTGAATCTTTGCTTTACGTCCAGCGAGCATTTTTCAGCTATATTCAGACCGATAACACAAGTTAACACATTAACAATTCAACGGACTGTGGGGTTGGATTGGAATTAGGAAACAAAATGCTTACTGCCACTGAAAAGGTATGGATTATTGGGTAGGGGCAAAGAATTTAGTTTTTGTGGCGGATGCAATGAGCCTACTCTTTTTTAAATCTACAAATGGGTTCGTTATCGTGTAAAGAGCGTGGTACCACTTCAGAATCGTCACCCACGTCAGCGGCCAGGCTTTCCGTATTATGACCTGACCCCCTTCCGCCAACGAGAGGGTATCCATTATCCGACATCCGGCAGGTGATGGTCTGCTCTGTGGTTCGAGCACTGATAAGCCTCTCAGTATGGTTTCTGAGGTTTTATGGCATGTTTATCAAATTTGCAGTAATTCCATTGCGTCAAGTTTTTAACGAGTAAGATGCTGTAGTAAATTTAAACTAACTCAACCTTCAGCATTAAAACTGGCCATTAATGTTCAAATCGAGAGCACTCCGCTTAGGTTAGAGTTGAAATTCCATTACTGATATCACTTTATTATATGCCATGGCTCGTTAATATATGGCAGGAGTATTGTAAGAATAGATTTTGGGCGGCCAACATGCTGCTTAACTATGTACTGCATGGCTCTAACTAGACCTGCTTATGCATGATGCAGCGAGAAATCAGAGCGATCAAAAAGAAGCGAAAAAATTAGACGAGGGGTGTGGGGCTTCCAAAAGGTTTAGAAAAGTGGTAGACAATCCAGTATTCTAGCTACTAGTATTTCCTTGCAATACTTAAATGCTTTTTTACATTTTTTAAGGGTTTGGGATAAAGGCGGATGTAATTATACTCCCATCGAAGACGGGTCGTATTATAGGAACACCCATGGCGGGCGAAGTCAAAACGCAATGTCCGCTCTCTAACTGGAATGGTTGTTGTCCGATCTTCGTGAAACTTGAGGAAACTGTTTATGGGCATAATATCTCGGCCATGTTCGAAAACCAGTCAAATTTCTTCAGCCACTTCAGAGTTATGCCCCTTTATTCATAAAAAAAATGATAAATTCGCCTTGTCCGCTCTCTAACGTAAACAGATGTTGTCCGATCTTCATGAAACTTGGAGAAAATGTTTATGGGCATAATATTTCGACCAAGATTGATGACCAGCCAAATTGCTTCAGCCATTTCAGTTTTTTGTATACAAAATAGCAATTTGTTTTTGGGATATAAAGAAAGTAGTGATATGTTAAATGTACACTGGAAGACGATACAGCGAACCAACAAATTACAAATTAGCATTTGTGTGTAAACAGTCACCCAACATGAATACTGAATCTGGTTTGTTATTTTACTTACCACCATGATATAAACCAACCATTAATATTAGATACAACGTAGAGTTTTTATCATAGATTTTACAGTTTAAAATCACTTAAGAGAGGTGCATGAAAAATTGTGATTGTGCAGGGTACCAGTCTAACCATATTTAAGCAGCTGTTCACATGTGTTTGACACACAGTCACCGAAAGTGTATTGTCTCCGGAATTTCCAAATCTCATTCGCACAGACAAGCATGTGATAAACGGGATCACTGTCAGACTCATCCGGAGTTAATGTAAAGAATATTATAGCAATATGAAAATTTGTCAGATATAACGGTTTATACATGGCTTTTAAAGGCTCATTAACAATAAGATTACCGAATATTTCTCTAGAATGTACAGTTTAAAATCATTTAATTTGGGAGGTTTGCCAATTCGTTCTTGGTTAAAAAACACAAAAAAACTCAGTTGTATTTTTAAATAACTCCATGGTGCGCATATTGTAAAATAATTCCTAATTGTTGACCTTGCAAACGAAATTCTTTCATTATTTTGAGGGTTAACAGTGCTCGACCCACAGAGCTGCCTAGTGCGTCCCCAGGTGGCGGATAAGGGATGCCCTCTCGTTATGGGTTGTCAGATCTGACAGCAGACCACAATGGGTAACATGACTGGAGAGTGTCACGCTCCTTCCAGATAAAAACACTTTTTGTAGGCGTCAATGAGGTTAAGCTCTTTGTAGCCGCTAGGAAAGACTAAATTTCCCGCCTTACCCATGCCACATACTTTTTCCATGGCATTCCAAATGTTTGCCCTTTGATTTTTCCCGAATTGATTTTTTGTTTGTTAACTTGTTCTCGTCATCAATATAGTTGTAATACTGCTCTCTGGACGTAAAGCAAACATCCAATTAATCAGCCAATTTACTGAATATTTTAAGTTTTGTGTTGTTTACATGTACACACAGCGTCATGTCCCCAATAACGATATGGTTTGTTTGCTTCAGTGGTGTTCAAATTCGATTTACCTGCGCTTTCGAATGATACTGGGTCGATATTGTTATAGTGTGTGAGAAGGGACGAAACAGAGTCTTTACCCGCAAACTTCGCAAAGCAGGTATGCCGACTGCAGTTGTTTTTGCTGTGACTGTTCGATTCCTTAGATCGACAACCCAGATACAACAAGCTTGGCGTGCTGTGGTTATGCGTGGGCTTCCACTTCTTTCTTGGACGGTCATTAGCTGTCCAGGTCTGTTGGAATCGAGCCCATAGTCTGGAAATGATACTCCGTGCAACCTCACTTTGGGAGACTCCAGCTTGTTGTCGTCCGATGATGTTTCTAGTAGCAGTATCCAACCGTAGCATGGCATCAAACCTGTTCCTTTTACACGCTACTAATAGACAGTTGAGTAGACCACGAACATTCCGTTGGAAGCGCTGTCAGATTTCGCGGCGATTCGCGTTGTATGCACTTTTCAAGTGTCATTTTTACAATGTGGCAATATGTCAAATCTGAAGAAAAGACAGCAAAACAATTTGAAATTAACTGTACATTTAAAAGTATCACTTGTCAATTCAAATTTTATTTGATAATTTTTTTTTAAATTAAAACGTAGCTATGCGTTTCTTTCTTTGAAGAATGTATATTAATCGTCAAATGCTGCATAGATCCAGCTCGGCCAAGATCGATCAACGAATGCACAAGTTGAGTGTTTTGTATGCATCACACATCATCCTACTTCCTCCGGTGTATCGTGTTCCGGTATGAAGCGATTTAAAAAAGCAGGTGACGTCATATGATCCTAGGTGGGAGAGAATATTGACTTTCAGCTGTTGAAAGATTCCGGTATCGATACAACAGTAATCGCGATATTATCAACATAATAAACTCCGAAAACTGCATTTTGTGATGGATTGGCATTAAGATGTCCAATGACAATATTCCGTCTGGTTGTGTCTAGTCTTGGCATATCGAAACAAAAGTTAAAATTAATAATGATTCGCACGTATAACTGCGCTATAGTTATTCAAGCATGTTTATTTTCAACATTTGTTTATTGGATATTTATACTTTATGTTTAAAGTGAAATGCAACGTTTCATCTTTAAATGCATTTTCCGTACGCAAATTACGCAAGAAAATCGTGCGGAATGTGTAAGTTAAGTTTGATATGAATCAAGTTTGGACACCCATGCAAACTGCGCTAAACTAAAAGAAAAATTATAAATTTTATAAATATTGTCTAACCTTAGTATATCGTTGATGTTTAGAGTCCTGTTTGAAGATGTATTTGAGATACCCCTTTACTCCAATCACATTGAATGACCGACCCCATTTAAATCTTGGTTAAATCTATCTTATGGCTTGTTTTTTACGGAACGAATGTTTCCTATATGTTATATATAGTCTTTGTGTTTATGTTAGTTTCATTATATTTCACATGTTAAAATATACAGAAGTTTTGAAACAATTTTGCTATAAGAACATTCAACTCACAGATAAAACCTCGCATTTTAAATCATAATTAAAAATTGTAAAAGACCGATGAAAATTATAAATATAAACGTGACATGGGAGGTTTTATGTTATGGAACCATGCACTTGCGGCGTTACACAAGCTGAAATGAATAGTTAAGATGTAATAAAAGCCATAAGCCAGAAGATAAGTCAATGTTAAAATTATAAATTTTAGCATAATTTTTTGTATTCTTAATTACGCAATTATTCTTAATAATAATAGTTAGGAATTTTGGGTTAGTTTTTTTTTGTTCTTGTGTTGTTTTCTTTTGGTGTATTTAGCTGGAACCAGAAATGCATGAAATGTTGCACACAATTCGTTTTCGTCATCCATATAAGACAAGAAAATGATCGCCTCCTTTTTCCATATTTGATCTCTATCTATTTTACTTATAGCTTATGCTTTGTCAATCAATTTCCTCTTATTTATTACGAACACGCCTATTGTGGTTGTTTACACCAAACATTGATTTTTCTATTACGCAATGTAATGTACATGTACACAAAGAATTTTATTTTCATCTGTTATTTTTGCTTTTAATAAATATGTGTTTGTTTGCTTGAGTGGGGTTTAACGCCATCTTCAGTTTTATCATGACGTCTAGTTTGTACTTGGGCAGAAAGCCGAAGTACCTGGTGAAAACGTCCGACCTGCAGCAGACAAACTGTCAATTCTTTTAATTAAGGTTGAAGTAAATCCGCAATAATGCTCAAACCCACAAGCTTAGTGCTGACTGACTGGAAATCAGTTGTAGATAACCACTTAGCCATCAAGGCGTGGCATAGGCCAGTCGACAGTAGCAAGACCTTGTGAATAATTCTATAACTAATAGTGCTTATAATTTTAAATCCAACTCTGTTTAACGCTGATTACTGGCATTAAAGCACTTGCTACCTTACATCAACACTATCACAGGTACGATACCCAGTGATTGATCCAAAGAGTCCCCATGTTCCGGATTGGGTGGGAATGGTGATTATTATGCTATAATACGGGAGGCCTGGCCAGCTGAGTAATGTTTTGGAGAATTGCAGGCTCACTAATTACACGATAGAGATCATTTTTTGTATTTCGAAAAATTCTAGGTACATGTAATAGTTTACATTCAAATATAGTTCGAATCAATATTGATAAATATTATGACGAATGACTTCTGTGAATTTTAGTGAATGATCATAGTTCGTTTACACTATAGCATAATACATGCATATTATTTATTAAATCATTTGTTTCGTCTATTTTAAGTAAATGATCCCTAAAGATTAGGGCTAAAATCCAGGGATTCCTAAAAATAATATGCACAATCGTATTTCTTTAGCGCATTTGCAGTAGATTAAAAATAATTGATCAATACATTTTGAAGGTAAATCTGTGAGAGTCGCGAACACTCATTTTAATGCATACATAAATGAGTCGCTATATAAAATGTTTTTCAATCGCTTAAATCTAACATTCACTTCTGATTAAAAGCAGTATTTTGAACTTTAGCGAGACTGATACTTTTAAAAAAAGGACATTGGAACAATGAACATTCTTAATATTAAACCTTCGGAATATTAACCCGAAACTAAAATTTTTGTAAAAATAATCCGAAAAATAAAGAAAATTTATTTCGTTCAAGAAAGCTGTTAAGTTTAACTAACGAGGAAAGTTTATATTACTTCGAAATTATAGACATTCAGACTAATTACCATCAAAGTAAGTCGGGAAAGGTAGCTTAAGGAGTAGCGTATACTCATAAATAAGTCGCTACATAAAATGTAATAAAAGGAAGTATTTTCATATACATGAGAATCCAAGAACGTTAACATAGGATGTTATTAAAGTAATAGTCGAGCAGAAATTCCAAATTTAGATTCGAACTCGCATCCCTGTGTGAAAACGCATGTGAAAAAAATGTTAATTAGATCAATTTGGCAACCGAGTCCACCATCTAAGTGAAATAATGGATAACCTACTTATGTTTGACACAATCAAACATGCACATTATCTGTATATACAGTCGAACTTCGATGGCTCGAACTCGAAGGGGCCGACAAAAATAGTTCGAGAAATCGAGAGTTCGAGAAACCGGGGCTTGTGATGTCCGGAAATGATTCACGTGCGAACCGAAATCGATATCGGTTTATATATTTCTGTTAATTTCCTGTGTAACATTGGATTAATAAAATTGTGTTTCTTCATTGCATTTCATATATAAATCTTATTTTTAAGTACGTATTTTTGTTTTTATTAAAAAAAAATGTTTACTGTTATATTTCTTGCTTAATTTTGTGCACGAGGATTGATAAGTATCATTGCAATACGTAATTATGTCAATGATCTCGATTCGGATTTGATAGCAATTTGTTGGCGCATATTTTAATTAATTAAAAACTACTTCAACAAATTTGCCTAAAAAGGGGTACATAAATGCAAATTGATGACATTAGGTTAATTATTAGGGATTATATCATTAAAGATCAAGCTTGGCATTTTACAGGTATGGTTTCGATCTTTACACCTTTTACGACCCATCATGCAAGCTGTCAAAAATTTTAGTTCGAGTTATTCATGGTTTTTGCAATGGATTTTTAGTATTGGGACTGCTGATTTAGTTCGAGTTTTCGAGAAATCGGTGTTCGAGAAATCGAAGTAATTTTAACATTGATTATATAGGGGGAAGGTTCCGTACTTTGATAGGTGTTCGAGAAATCCCGGGTGTTCGAGCTACTGAAGTTCGACTGCATGTGTATTTTCCTACTCATTTAATTTTGTAATTATTAAGCCTATTTATAATTAATGCGACAAAAAACAACAATGACCAATTTGGTTCATAGAATTATTTCCCTTAGACTAAGAATCTCACTCTCATTCTAAGTGTGCATTTCATATCTATTTATTGATTAACTTTATTTTTGCCAAATGTGCATTCAGAATATAATCACGTTAACAAACAATAAATTATCTGTTAAATATGAAGGATAATGGGCAACACACGTTAAATGTCAATGTCAAGGTATTGGAGATTTTGGTAATGATAGCATTTAGCATCGGTTGCAATGAGCCTACTCCTGTCGACGTGAATTGATCTGAAACTTGGAAAGGGCGTAACCATCACCAAACACGTCACACACTATGGCCCGCGGTTAGGCTTTCAAACAACCACAAACGAGATGATATCCCCTATCCACCACCTGTGAACGCATTGTTCAGCTCTTTTGGTCAAGCGCTGCCTCCAACACAATTGGTTGTTTCATTCTTGTAATTGTCAGTACATGTATCTGCCATTCGAAAGCAAAGTACTCAGTAGAGTTACTGCCGAGTAGACTGGTGTTTTTGTCGATATTTCCCTGTAGTGCTACGGCAGAATGGACTAGTATTGTCGATGTAAAAAATTAGGCATAACAGAAAAAAGTAAATTGAAAAATCTATTAGAACAAAACCTTTGAGATATGGACAAACAAACAACAAAACAGATGCAAGTGGATCCGAAATTCGTAACAATTTTCGAAATACACGTTTTCTGCGGTAAGGGGGTGAGTATTAGTTCTATTCTGGAATATTTGAAAAAAGCATTGGCTGTTTGCTGCCGAAGGTCGGGAGTTTTGGCTGTATCACCGAGTACTCCAGATATTTACCAGCAATAAAAAAACGAACATCCATGACCCTAACAAAATGCGCATAAAAATCAGTAAAATATTTGTGTAAAAACAAAAGTCCGCTGAAGACAACCGTCTTGTATGATCTTTATGGAATGATTTATAACCGTACTATTATGAGAAATTTTCATCTTACATTTGCTCTATGGTAATTAGAACAAGCCTCCATCTCATATGTTTTTTGTATAAAAGACTTATAAATTTCTGGGATTAATTTGTGTAAGGTGCAGCGAAGGCCCCAATGTAAGATTAATTAATTAGTTAAGTCATCACTAGCGTGTAAACATAGGAGTAGCGAGGTCTAGCCCTACTGCGGTGAGGTGTACTCGACTCCTATCTTAATTTCCAAGAAGTTGTTCTGTCGAATGTCTTAGGTCCCCTCTTGGGTATTTCGGCTTCAATGTCCAATAAAAAATGACCGCGATAATCTATCTCATCATTTGGTTAAAAACAAACAAAATATTACACCGACCAATCATTGTAAGAGATACTTACCACGAACCAATGGCTGTTAAACGAACCAATGGTTGTAAGAAAGACCTGACCACGAACCAATGGTTGTAAGGCAGTAGTGAAAAGATACCTTATTTACAACCTGTTGTTCAACTGATTCCACAAGATGCATTTGTATAAACGTTGTAGTATACTACAGGCACTTATAAATTTATCAGCCGTACAATGGCGAGCAAAAAACGAGACAAATTTATTTAAAGGTTGTATTTTAATTCAAAAACGTATAAATTCATGTGTATATCTTTGTTCCATGAATATCTCTGAAAAGCTTCACCTCTAACAAATCGCTGTAATCCATGATTGTCGAATCTATATTTCTTATCCCTTAAGCGATTAAAACATATGGTGGAACAAGGTCATTCAAATACGTGTCTGCATACTAGGCACTGCTAGCTTTGGACCTATAGCCCAGAACGAAAACTTGCATATGGAGTGCTCGCTTATTTGTACTGTCTGCACCAATAAGTAATTGGTATACCATTTTGGTAGCCTCATCCTCGGTTTGTGTTCCTGGCTGATCGTTAGGAACACTAGTTCGCGGATGGCAGATGTTAACATAACATAACTTTAATCGTCCATTATGTTTCATCTACTATTGGCAGCTGTACAATATCCACCCCCACACCCCACAGTTTCTGTGCTACGTTTGTGAATGATATTACTACGATTAAGCACATGCTTGATCAAAGACAGAACAGTACTGCTAAACAACGGTAAAATGTTTAACCACGCCAGTTAATTAATATTCAAGGGAAACCATGGATCTATTCTGAGTTATTAATTTTACATAATTCTTAAACAACGTCCAACGCAGCTATATCTGTCGAACTGTTCGGATACATGTACTTTGGTAACAGTGATTCAATTACATAAAAGCACTGTGATTCTGTTCACATGCAGTACAATTGATCAAATTTATACGGCTGGACATAGGACAGATACATTTTAATATAATTGACTCATGACTAAACGGGATTTCTCGGAATCAGAAAATATGTTAAGATATATTAATCTCCTTAATGTGTGCATAGTTCCATAGTTATGTTACTAAATGGACTAAGAATCTGTTTTGTAAATACTGAACTGTTAACCCTAAAATTGTACACATCACTTGACAGTTATTGAACCAGTCATATATTAATTTACCCAAAACAGCATCACATAGTTTTAGTTGATATTGCTAATTAATTGCTGCATCCAACAGTTCACCAGTTGTCGCGTAATAAATCTACATCTAAGCACATCAATTGGAAGGATGTATATTTTGCGCCGTACTATACAGACGTGAAGTCTAGCTTTGTAGATTGAGCATTCATTTTTTTTAAAAAGGATATTCGCAAAAAATCAAGAGAATACAGAATTTTTTTGCGCGTAAAGAAATATTCAGTATGCTTGACTGCTAGATTACGCGTGCTCTATTCCCATGGATCCGGCTTACCAAATGTACAAATATGAGGACACGTAGGATGGGACATTGTAGACATATAACTTCATATTGTTTTTACTCTATAACAAGAAAATATGTCATATATTATGCTCGTATTATGTATGTTGACCGACTGTGTATTATACGTATATGGAGCGTCTGAAATGGACTTGCACATTCGGTTAAGTTTCGTCATTAATATTTTTAAAACACATCAAATATGTCATCTGTAAGGTCATCTGTAAGTAGATACTGATCTCAATGAAGATTCGCGACAAGTAACTGATATGCAAACTGAGTTTACAGAACAAAACTAACCTAAAATGATCAGTCATGACAATACATGCCGTGCACTTGCATGTAAGCTTACAAAAATTTAAAATATATATAAGAAATAGCTCATAACACTTCGGGTCAAATGGCAGTATATAGGCCGGTTAGTGGCCCCACAAATTATATGGACCTCAGATACGCTTCGGGGCCATCAACCGGTCTATAAACTGGCATATGAAACTTAGTTTCGTGAACTATTTGTTAAATAACTTACAGGTCCCTGTGTTCTCTCAATTCTCGACTGTCATTGTTCTATAAGATGATTTAAAAAGCACTGGTTTTGAAAAAGGAACAGTTATGTCTTTCTGATCGATCGCATTCGTTCTCGGCTGTGGCCAAGTAAACTAATTGAATGACAATTCCGCTAACTTGACAGCTCTTCAACAAATTGTTCACATGTATTTAAGCGTCCGATTTTTAATGGAGGAAGAAGCTGGAATTATCGTCCGAGAACCCATGACCTTTGACACTTTGTCAGGTAAGCTTGAAATCATGCTCATCTTGCCGGAATCAGATTTAATCGTGCAACTCCAACGTTATCAGGCACATAATTAAACCAAACGCACGATTCAAGAACGCTTTATGAACGATAAACGGACAAAAAACTTTTTAGCTCACCTGACCCAAAGGGTCAGGTGAGCTATTGTTATCACT
Source organism: Limnoperna fortunei (assembly GCA_944474755.1). Classification (NCBI taxonomy): domain Eukaryota; kingdom Metazoa; phylum Mollusca; class Bivalvia; order Mytilida; family Modiolidae; genus Limnoperna; species Limnoperna fortunei. The sequence continues at coordinate 16,915,550 of OX104112.1, read as the reverse complement.
TTGCGATCGTCGGCGTCGTAGTCGTCGTCGGCGTCTGTAAACTTTTAACATTTTAATCTTCTTCTCTGAATCCACTTGGCCAATTGAAACCAAACCTGGCCATAATGTTCATTGGATGGACCTTTACAAAGTTTGTGTTTTTTATTTTTATTGGTAAACCAATATGGCCGCCACCTCAAGACTTAGTTTAACATAGGACCCTATGGGAAAAAAGTTAAAAAGGGCTTCTTCTCTGAAACCGTTTAACCAATCAAAACAAAACTTACTAGCAATATTGTTTAGATGGTCCTCTATAAAGTTTGTGTTTTAGATGGGAATTGGAAATTCAAAATGGCCGCCACTGCAGGACTTAGTTTAACATAGAACCCTATGGGAAAAAGTTTTAAAAGGCTTCTTTTCTGAAACTGGCCAACCAATGGAAACAAAACTTGCTATTGTTTGGATGGTCCTCTATAAAGTTAATGTTTTTTTATCCCAATCTGATATTCAAAATGGCCGCCACCGCAGGACTTAGTTTAACATTGGACCCTATGGGAAAAAGGTTTAAAAGGGCTTTTTCTCTGAAACCGGTTAACCAATCAAAACAAAACTTACTAGCAATATTGCTTGGATGGTCCTTTATAAAGTTTATTATTTTTATGCCAACTGGAAATTCAAAATGGCCGCTATCGCAGGACTTAGTTTAACATAGGACCCTATGGGAAAAAGTTTTTAAAGGCTTCTTCTCTGAAACCGGTTAATCAATGGAAACAAAAACTTACTAGCAATATTGTTTGGATGGTCCTCTATAAAGTTTATGTTTTTTATGGCAATTGGAAATTCAAAATGGCCGCTACCGCAGGACTTAATTTAACATACGACCCTATGGGAAAAAGTTTTTAAAGGCTTCTTCTCTGAAACCGGTTAATCAATGGAAACAAAAACTTACTAGCAATATTGTTTGGATGGTCCTTTATAAAGTTTATGTTTTTTATGGCAATTGGAAATTCAAAATGGCCACCTCCCCCGCAGGACTTAGTTTAACATAGGACCCTATGGGCAATAAAAAAAATCTTCTCTATACAACTGGTTAACCAATGAAACAAAGCTTTCTAGTAATATTGTTTGGATGGTCCTATTTAAAGTTTATTGAAAATTACAGGGCTTACTTTAACATCAGGGAAATGCCATCTTAATTGCCTATAAAATCAGGTGAGCGATACAGGCTCTTAAGAGCCTCTGGTTTTATTTTGTCACATTTTTAATGAGGTGTCAGTGCAAGGAGTTTTTATTATGTTTTAGATTATTTCAAAAACATCAGCACTTGTCTTAAAGGATGTTTTTTAAGTTTATAAATACATATTGCCAAAAACGTAAATGAAATGGTTAAGTTAGTTTTTGCCATCAATACTCTGAGAGAGCAAGAAGAAACTTTCTATACCGCTCTCCAAAATAACGGAAAGGATAAGACCTTCCAAAGGAAAAGAAATATAACTTTGAGGAAAGAAAAGTTCTTAAAATGTTATAAACATGTTTAAATCTGAGAGTGGCTTCTTATTTTTCCTTTTATTACTAGCATTAGACCAAAAAAATAAATCACAATTTCACTGCCAGATTCTTAAGAAATCATGTACTCTAAAATATCATATAATTATATGTATGACGTCACCATTTATGATAAACAATATGGGGTATAGATTTCATTGGAATTCAGAGAACTCCCTTAACTTGAGGAATTGAAATTCCATAATCTTTGCCAATTAAACATTCTACTGAAAGCATTTGTAAAATGAACTCTCTAAATCTGGGTCGCAAAAGAAAGTTGAGGCGTATTGATGCATTTTTACGCGTTATGATGAGACTTCGTCTTGGTTTGTTATTGTAGATATCTTTAATGCCTGAATATTATTTATGACAGTCTGTTCCATCGTTTTATTTCCGAAGCTTAAAGATCTGCAGATGCGTGTCCCAAAATGTTTTAAACAGTTTTCTGATATCAGAGTGACTCTTGATTGTACTGAAAAGTCCATCTTCTGTTGAAAACAAGTCACTTACATATTCAAGTTACAAGTCCCATGATACATTCAAAGCTCTTATTGGTGTAAGCTCTACAGGGGCAGTGGTTTTTGCCCCAAAACTCTGACATCTGATGTTGAAATAACTAGATGCAGTGGACTTTATGATCATCTAGAGAAAGGAGATGCAGTTATGGTGGATAAGGGTTTTATCCATATACAGTCAAACTTGAGACAAAAAGTGTTAAACTATACCACCATTTAACACTAAAGTTCAGTTCAGTAAAGCTGAGGTAGAGATGACACGACAAATTGCATCTGCCCGCATACATGAAGAGCGGATAATGGAACTAATTAAAAACTTGAGAATACTGTCAGGTGTTAATCCATTGGCTTTAACTGAATTTGCTGATTATGTGTACTGCACTGACAAATTTACTGCCTCCACTTGTAGCAGAATGATTTTATGTTGGTCGAACTGTGTTGAACTACTTTTGTACTTTTTGCCCCCACTGTATAAATATAAATTAAGTATTTATGTTTGTTTGTTTGAATGGTGTGTAATGCCACTTTCAGCAATTTTCCAGCCATTTTCTGCTGATAATGACTAATACTTAATTGACGTAAAATGCCCTTATAGGTGGAGGAAGGCATCTGTTTTACAAGCTTGCAAGGACTACGACTTCTGTTGTTATGTTGACACAAACAATAATATTCAATTAAAAAAGAATCACAAGGTATTATACACAAGATCTTATAAGCATGTTTGCATGAACATTTTACTTTAAAAGATACTAGAAATACAGTCTTCAAGGAAAAACCTAATTAGATTCCTCTTGAATAATTTCAATACATAAGTGTTATTATAAGGCAAAAAAATGCCCGGTTCCAGTGACACGTATCTGAGAAATAGTGTTGGTAGATACAGTAGTATTTCTTTTATTATGCTACTGGGAGACGTATGTTTTTGTGACATGTGCTGACAGTACACACTACTTTTGTTACAACGTGACATGTGCGGACAGTACACAATACTTTTGTTACAACGTGAAATGTGCGGACAGTACACAATACTTTTATTAAAACGTGACATTTGCGCACCAATTCATTACGCCATATTCTAATAAAATGTTATCAAAATTTCCAAGGTGACAAATTCATTATGCCAGACGCGCGTTTCTTCTATTCATCAGTGGCGTTTAACTCTAAATTCTTAAGGTATTTTGTATTTGGAGAATAATAGAAGTCCACTTGATCGTGTATATACACAATACAGGTAGTTCAAAATATTATACAAAGGGTCTAAAGAAAGTACCAACCAGTAAACTTATTTTTAAGTCATTCCTATCTAATTTCTTCAAAGACAAAATGCAAAAATCAAATAAAACCCGACATGGACACACAATCTGAAATAATGGAGTCTCTGGACGAGGTAAGCAGTAAAGTTGATGCTGTGTCAAACATGGATAAGAGAACTAACTATTCATTTTATTAAACTCGTTCAAATGGAAAGTTTACGACTGCGATAATAAAGCACAAAAAATGATAGCATCGATGTTGACCTATACAATTTCATTCAAACAGTAACCACATGAACAACTCGTGATCGAATCTTTTGGGTCAGTACAGATTAAGTCTATACCATGTCTGATCAAGTATAAATTATTCACATCGAATCAAGCTCAGGTTTTACCGACACCAATTCAGATGCCAACAAAGTTCGACTTCGACATGAAATTTGATGTTGAATATACCGATAGTGTCTGTATATCCTTATTGGTGTGACAGACGACAACCGTCTACTACTCTGTAACTGGAGTAGTACCAAGTTACTGGAATACAGTGAACATGGTGAGTATCTACATACTCGTATGTTATCTGGTGGACCATGGGGTATTGGTATTATACCAGCTGAAGATAAAGATGTAGTACCCCTAACTGTCAAGGACAAATACAGTTTGAAATGAAGTCCCATGGTACACATTCTGTACCTGGATGGCTTTGGGGTATCTGTTGCCGGTGATAACATCTGTGTTGGTGGTTATTATGGGTAGATTTGCATCCTCCGTAAACAAGGGAAGAGAATTAATTACATTGACTATCTACATCCGGGTATACATGATAGTGTCTACTATACTGACTATAACAATAACACAGTAGGCTGTGTCAGACTCAGTGGAGGAATACATTTTATATGTACAACTGAAAACTTCGATGGGGAGATAATCTATACATTGCATATGAAGTCTCAAATAACATACATCGAATTTCGCCAGACCGGAACGTAATTGACATCATATTGGAATGTGACAAGAAAATTATTCTACCGTTTCTTTGTTATTTAGTAGACATTATCGCACTTTGCTTATGACAAGCGATAATGGAAAGTCGGTTTTTGTGTTTTCTTGTTCATAATATTCAGCTTATAGTTTGACTTGTGTTTATGGATACGTTGAAAAACTTGTTCTTGTGATTTGTTACATTGTATTTATGTCATTTAATTGAAAGACCGTAAAAAAGGTTTCAGTTACAAAATTGGACCAGAAAGGAATAGTGTAAGTAAAATATTATATGATTTTTGAAGGTTTTTTTTTCAAATCATGCATGCCATGCCGTTCGTGTCATATCTGTACAATCAAATATGCCTATAGTTTCAATATATGTGTTCCTAAAATTTCACTGGCAAAAATATTTATTGCTCTTTTATTTCTTAATTTACTATTTATATTTCTTTTTCTGGAAAATAATAATAAACTAGTTTTTATTATTAGTTTTTTATTCCGAAATCAGCAAAACTATTGAAATGAAGGAGCAATATTGGCATAACCTTTTCGAAACAGCTATGGCTAGTTTTACTAAATGAGTGACATGTGCACAATACATTTATTTCAGTGTTACATGTGCGGACAGGGTAAAATACGTTTAGTTTAGCGAGACATGTGCGGACAATATACAATACTTTTATTACAAGTGATATGTGCTGAAAGTACACACTACTTTTATTGCAACGTTACATGTGCTGACAGTACACAATACTTTTATTAAAACGTGAAATGTGCGGACAGTACATAATACTTTTATTACAGTGATATGTGCTGACAGTACACACTACTTTTATTACAACGTGACATGTGCTGACAGTACACACTACTTTTATTACAACGTGAAATGTGCGGACACATAATACATTTTTTACAACGTGACATGTGTGGACAGTACACTATACTTTTATGAAAACGTGACAGGTGCTGACAGTACACAATATTTTTATTACAAAGTGACCTGTGTGGACAATACATAATACTTTTGTTACAACGTGACATGTGCGGACAGTACACAACACTTTTATTACGACGTGACATGTGCTGACAATACACAATACTTTTGATACAACGTGACATGAGCGGACAATGCACACTAATTTTGTTACAACGTGACATGTGTGGACAGAATACAATGCTGAAATGTGCGCACAAGTAGTACCCAATACTTTTATTACAACGTGATCTTTGCGGACAGTACTCGATATTTGTATTACAAAGTGACATGTGTGGACAGTATACAATACTTTTATTACAACGTGACATGTTCGGACCATATACAATACTTTTTTGACAACGTGACATGTGCTGACAGTATACAATACTTTTATTACACAGCGACATGTGCGGACAATATACATACTTTTATTATAACGTGACATGTGCTGACAGTATACAATACTTTTATTACAACGTGACATGTTCGGACAATATACAATACTTTTATTACAACGTGAAATGTGCGGACACATAATACATTTTTTACAACGTGACATGTGTGGACAGTACACTATACTTTTATTAAAACGTGACATGTGCTGACAGTACACTAATTTTTATTACAAAGTGACATGTGCGGACTGTGCACAATACTTTTATTACGACGTGACATGTGCTGACAATACACAATACTTTTGATACAACGTGACATGAGCGGACAATACACACTAATTTTGTTGCAACGTGACATGTGTGGACAGAATACAATGCTGAAATGTGCGGACAGCTAGTACCCAATACATTTATTACAACGTGATCTTTGCGGACAGTACACAATATTTGTATTACAAAGTGACCTATGTGGACAACACATAATACTTTGGTTACAACGTGACATCTGCGGCCAGTGTACAATACTTTTATTACGACGTTACATGCGTTGACAATACACAATACCTTTTTTACAATGTGGCATGTGCTGACAGTATACAATACTTTTATTACAACGAGACATGTGCCGACAATAAACAATACTATTATTACGACTTGCCATGTGCTGACAGTACACAATACTTTTATTACAACGTAACATATTCGGACAATATAAAATACCTTTATTACAACGTGAAATGTGCGGACAATACACAATACTTTTATTACAACGTGAAATGTTCTGACAATATACATTACTTTTATTACAATGTGACATGTTTGGACAATATATAATACTTTTATGACAACGTGACATGTGCTGTCAGTATACAATACTTTTATTACACAGTGACATGTGTGGACAATATACATACCTTTATTACAACGTGACATGTGCTGACAGTATAGAATACTTTTATTACAACGTGACATGTGCTGACAATATACATAATCTTTATTACAACGTGATATTTGCAGACAATATACAATACTTTTATTACACAGTGACATGTGCGGACAATATACAATACTTTTTTTACAACGTGACATGTTCGTACACTATACAATGCATTTATTACATCGTGACATGTGCTAACAATACACAATACTTTTATTACACCGTGAAATGTGCGGACAATATACAACACTTTTATTACAACGTGACATGTGCGGACAGTATACAATACCTTTATTATAACGTGATATGTGCTGACAGTACACAATACTTTTATTACAACGTGACATGTTCTGACAGCACACAATACTTTTATTACAACTTGACATGTGCTGACAGTATTCAATACTTTTATTACATCGTGACATATGCGACAATATACAATACTTTTATTACAACGTGTGCAAACAATATACAATAATTTTATTACAACGTGACATGTGCGGATAGTACACAATACATTACGCAGTGACATGTGCGGACAATATACAATACTTTTATTACAACGTGACATGTGGGGTTAGTTCACAATACTTTTATTATAACGTGACATGTCCTGACAGTAAACAATACTTTCATTACACCGTGACATGTGCGGACAGTATACAATACGTTTCTTACAACGTGAAATGTGCGGAGAGTACTCAATACTTTTATTACAACGTGACATGTGCGAATAGTACACATCAAATTTATGATAACGTGGCATGTGCGGACAGTACACAATATTTACCGGTTTTGTTTTAAACACTATACAAATGTGGTAAGTATGTAAGTATGTAGCTTTATTAGAGTTTCATGAGTAGATTGATTGATTTGATCTCAGCTTTACGTCCAGCAAGCAGTATTTCATATATATGCAGGCAGATAACAAGTAAACTTCTCTCTACTGTCGGTCACTGTACAGATTATGTAAAGATCGTAAACTGCTTGAAACTGTCTTATAGAAGACACATTTTGTAAGCAAAAATGATCGTATTTAGTTTCATTTGTTAAGAACTTAATGCATTCGTTTGAAGTTTTATTGACGAATGAAAGCCTTGACCCTTCATGATGAAATACGCATCGGTCAACGCTTTCATACGTCAAAGAAACTTCAAAAGAATGAATTCAATTCTTATATTTACATTTTATTTCATCAAAAATGCCGGGGTCCTGATTTAAATCGTCTGTTTGCTGATTTAGGTTACTCCTATTGTTTGTTTACTGTGGACGGCGTCAAGGAAGCGCGTGCTCTTCATGGCTGCAGGTTTCATTGAGAAGTGATTTTTTTATTTCTTTTTGCAAATTTGTATAGAGCCTATGGAAAATTTGGGGCACATACTAGGGCCAGTATAATGCTTTATAGGTTCCTGGTATTACATGGGATCAATAGAGGTTATTTTAATAAAATATAGTCTCATAATGGATACATTCTTTTAAACAAATCCAACACTCCTGTGTGGTTTAATATCATATTAATGTTTCATTTTTGGCGTTTAAAATTAAAGAGTCTCATGTCAAATCGAATCTGACAATAGTAACAGGATTGGAGATGTCCTCGGGTTAAAACGTGTTCGAAAAAGGGTCGCAAAAGTATGCTTATTCATCGGGTTCTCGATTATGACCTATTTTTTTCTTTCTTAAAACATGATTCTTTCAGAATATGAGAGAAAAAAGGAATACCGCGGTCGCTTACATCTAAGGGGACCGTTTTAAAATTTGCTCCGAAAACATCTAATATTTCATGCTACCTCATCCGAAAGTATCTTGGCATTCATAACAAAACTGATATAAGCTGCAATGCGACAACAAATACGACTTGGTTGGTCTTTACCTATAAAATGTTTAATGTTGCACTGCGATGCTATTTATAAGCAACAAACTATAACACTGTATAAAGTTCGTCAACGTGATACACAAAAATGGCCACAGCACCGCGTAAAATTACTATCGATTTTTTAAAGGATAAAACATGTTAACGAGTCAAAATCATCTGATTGTGATGATCTCTCTTGTCGTTATTCTGACATTTCTGGTAAACATGTAAACAAAGACGAGTGGGATGTTTTTGAAGACTTATATTTTAAATTTTATATGTGGTTATTTGAATATAAACAGCTTACGTTACAAACATGTATATATAAAAGATCTTCTTAACCGAAATTTAATTGATTTGCTTTTCCTGTCAGAAACCAAAATTGATGCGTCCTTTCCTGATGCCCAGTTTACAGTGAACAATTATACTATGTACCGATCAGACAGAAATCAGTATGGAGGTGGGATAATATCCTATGCTCGATCAGATCTTGCAGTAGATAGAAAGGGTCAGTATGAATTTCAAACTATTGAATCCATTGGTATTGAGGTAACCATTAATGACAAGAAATGGTTTTTGGAGGAGTTTACAGACCTCCCAACACACCTGATGATCTATTCTGTACAGACTTTAGTCAGACTGTTAATAAAATTATATCTACATATGGCCATTATATTTGTATTGGTAGTTTTAACTATGATATGCTGAATAGAGATAAAAGTGCAATGCTAAGAGATACTTGTGATATTTTTAACTTTAAAAATATTGTTAAAGAAGCCACTTGTTTTACTTAAGTATCCAAAGCATCCTTACTGGATTTAATTTTAACTAAACAGGAATGTGAGTTTAACAGAGTTTGTAATTTTGGAACTGGTATCAGTGATGTACAAAATTGTATTGCTGTGCAACTAAACTGTGATTTAACAAATATGTCTACAAAAACAAAAATGTGTCGAAGTGTTAAAAAATTCAATTATGAATGTTTTGTTTACATAATTTAGAAAACCATTGTAATATATCAAAGTATAATGATGTTAACCAAGCTTACGATGATTTTAGCAGAGGTTTCCTAGACTTTGCAGATAAGCATGCGCCTTTTAAAGAACGTAAAATTTTTCAAAGACGGGTACCATATATGAATGGAGAATTGAAGTCAGCCATTTACCGTAAGAAAATTTATATAATAAATTTCAAAAAATTAATAGTAGCAAAAATTGGGAAAAATACAGGCGTCAAAGAAATGTTGCCTCAAAGATGTTGATGCAGTTGTTGACGTTGATGTCCTAGTTGATCACTAATGACATGTTGCATTTGTTGAAATGGTCGTTCGACAAATGTGTGAGGTTGTTGTTGACTTGGTCTGTCCATATTCGACTGTTGTTGATATGGTCTATCTACAAACATGTCTTGTTGTAGTTGTTGACTTGGTCTGTCAACAAATAGATACTGTTGAAACGGCTGTTGACTAGGTCTGTCAACATTAATCGGTTGTTGAATTTCAAGTTCACGACTTGGTCGGTCACCAAATATAGGTTGAAACTTATTTTTATGTTGTTGACTTTTTCGGTCCATCATCATTTGTTCTTGTTGAACTTGTTGATGCAGTAGCTGGTCACCAAACATGTACGGTTGTGGCAGTTGACATGGTCTATCAACGGTTGTATGTTGATGAAACGGTTGTTGATGTTGTCGATCAACAAGTGTATCCTGTTGCAGTTGTTGACTTATTCGGTCAACAAGTGAATTTTGTTGTTGAAGTTGTTGACATGGTCGGTCAACGGTTGGTTGTTCAAATGATAGACTTGGTTGGTCCTCAAGCGTATCATCTTGCTGGCTGAGCACACCAATGAACGGTGTAGATGTGTATGGTTGATTAACTATATCCTGCTTAAACTCACGATACGGTGTGTCACACGAATGCCACTATCAGTTTCAAGTTCTTGTTTAATAATTCTATCAAGAAATCCTTGATCAATCTTGAACTCACTACATTGTAACGCAAATATAGCATCTGCACATTTCTGTTCTGTTTGCAAAATAGTTTTGTACAACTCAGGACCTTCTTTGGTGAGATTCGATGTATCGAACGGTTCAGGCCAGCGCACTGACTCAAAAAATGCTTCAGTTGGTCTGAAGTACGGTATACGACTTGCTATTTCCTTAGTAATTGTAATACTTCTGTCCCTTAGTACTAAAATATTTTGCGCTGTAACAGTTCCTACTCCTGGTAACAACAATAGTTGTTTATACTCACAACTATTAATATCGACTTTGGAATACAAAACTCCCTTCCTAACTACACTAGACATATCTGACTGACAGCTAAAACTGGGGCAAAATAAACGGAAAACTTCTGAAAAACTACTAGAATCACACAATATAACCTTCCGATAACTAAATCAATACCACACAGCCTTAATCTAACTAAATCGATCACCATTTTACTGTGATCTACTATAAAATCGTACAAAAACAAAATGTAAACAAACACTGACCTGATTTCCGGTTTGCAATACCCACTAGTGTATTCCGCACAATCCAATTTCCGGTTCGTCGACCTTGGATTACACAATAAACGTGTTCCAGACTGAACTAATGGCGGGGAACAGCCACGAGAAAGTATCGTGTGCAAACCTCGCCTCAAAAATTAAAAAGTTTTCAAACCCCAAAACAACCTTCGAAAACTACTAAAAAGTATAAAACAGTTGTAACGACAGTCTTCTACATACACAAAAATTGCAATAACATGCACAAAAAATGAAAACCCTTGTTTTTCCCAACAGGTTCCTATCAGGGCTACCCAGCCTCCCTCTTTGACTATTGACATTAAAATTAACCAAATATCCTCGTCACCACTGTAGTGAAATAATGTGGGAGACCAAGTGGGGTTGCTAATACCAGCTCCCAGCAGGTGGGGGTAAAGGTTAGAGCCCTATGTGTATGTGCAATTACCTGAATAATATCCCAGTCAGGAAAATGGGTCTGTACTCGGCTGTAGCTGAGAAGGCATCTACTTCGTCACTGGACGCTGGAGACCGATCCTCTCCAGGCTCTTTATTCGTCAAGCATCAGTTGTAATGCACATCCCCAAGTAAATGGGTCTGAATAATCCCCAGAATAAGGAGGCGCATAATTTCACCACATAAATAATAATTGTTTAATTAGTTGATAAATAAATATTTAAGAAAAATATTAAAATGTAAACCTTACCTACCCCAATTTTCGGGAGCAATTATAATGAGTTCAATATAGAGATGAATCCAGACGCACAAATGCAATTATAGCGTTTCGATGTTCGGGATTATCCATTGGTGTTTCCGGGTTGCACTCGTCCTCTAACCGACATCGAGTAATTTATAACATTTTAAAACTTCCGTTTAACACAACGTGGCAATGTGGTTAGTACTGATTGTGTGTATTTTTGTTCAATTTCCGATTTACACGCATACGCAAATATTGTTTGAACACATTTCCTATATTTGTATCGTATGTGTTTTCTTGGGAATATCATGGGTGGTGTCTCCACAACGCCAACAAGTCATAAAACAGGACAACAACGATGTGATGGTGCGTATACATAATTCTTTTACATATAAAGTTATTTCGATTTTCTCAGCCTTAGGCTTAGTCCGATTTTTCACCGACTTTTTGTCTTTATACTAAAAGTTACTTACGTCAAATCCTGCGTACTGTGGGGGGAGACCCTTATACACTAACTTAAAAGTTGTTCATGTTGTTCTACAGTACGCCCAGAGTGTATGGTCACTCAAACACTAAATGAGAGAAATTTCACGGTGTTAAACCGTGTAACACCCTAAATGTTTGGGTGACTCTTAGAGTTTTAGAGTGTAACTGACAGTCTACACTAAAAACTTAATCCTATTGATGTGCCGAAAAATCAGTTTTACACGGTGAAACACCGTGTTACTCCGACTATTAGGGTGTTAAGAGTTGAATGATCACTTAAGAATTTCACTTGATTTGTTTGTACAGGTAAAGTGTATAAAAATATTTTTATCATCGGCATTGTATTTCAGCTAGCAATATCTCGAGTCGTTATTTTAAAACAATCATTGGGTTCGTACGAATCAATTTTTATCAATCTATTGTTACCTCTGGTTCGCGTCTATTTTTATCACGACTTTTATCCACCTGTCGGTTTCCGTGCATATTGAATTTGCGGTTTACATTCGGTTATTTTTATGATTGTTTCATCTCTACCATATGTATATCGATTTTTATATACAAAACAATTATATATAGTTTTTCAGTGAGTTTTTAATCAATTTCCGTATGCATTCTTGTGTATTGTTACAATACGTGTGTATTCACCTGTGCTTACACGTTTTCACTATAATTACATGTACGTAGTACGCAAAGTTTTATTGAAGATATGTGTAGGTTAGGTACCAGTTGTGTGTTCACTTCAGCACATCATGGTCGGACAATTGTGCGAGTGGTATTTAAGGTGCAAAGTTCTGATACTGGACAAAAAAATCCAATAGATTTGTTCATGTTTTTACTCGCTGTATGTTCTGAACTAGTGAAGTTTAGTGACAGACGAATCTACAATCATTTTATCACTACTTACGGTGTTTTATGAATACGAATGACAAATGAGCTTTCTTTTTTCAAATTGTTTTTTCATGTTGTCACTACTTACGGCGGTTTATGAATACGAATGATGAAAGGGCTTTCCTTATAAATGTTTTTTGGGGGAAAATGTAAAAATAAAAGAATGTAGTAAAGCTTATCAGAAAACGGATATAAATCATCATTTGCATCCCACAGTGTATGCATCCCACAGTGATGCATCCATGGTACCTGATACAAGTTCCGTGAGACGTTGATGTTCAATCCGTCCGTCAGTTTATTTAATAAAAATATTTCCAAGGTTATGTGTTCACTTTATTATTAGAACATATATTTATTACATAATCATATATCAATTTCAAAATAACAACATATGTACAACAAGGTTCAACACTGGTATTTCAGCAAAAAAAACGTGTGATCTTTTTGGAGAAAGACATTCATATAATATGCAGTTACACGTGTTATCAGAAGACTTTACACTAAAGTCTTACTGGATGCCGTAAAAGTTCATTGACACGTGCAATAACTATAACTTTCAAAGCTCTTGGGTCTGATACAGTGGGGTAATAATAGAGTACATAACGTTGCAAGCATTTTTTTCTGTGTGGATCAAGTTCTTTTTTCTCCAGTTTACCTCCACCGTGGTACGAATATTTCATTCGAACAGCGTCTGTTTCAAATAGCTAAGGATATAATTTTCTAACTATTTCTGCTGCAAACTGTCCAGCATTTGTAGTGTGGTGAAGGGTAAATTCAAAATCAGCCATGTCTAGTCTATACTGTTCTGGTAGGTCTGAAAAAGGATAAGCACCTTCTATGGGATGAGTTGGTCTTGTTGGTTGGTTCATTGGCTGGTGCATCATCTGATTCATCGGGCGGTTCATTGGCTGCTTTGCGTTACTAGACAAGATGGTTATGACGCTATTTAGCATAGTCTTGATTTCAATTTGACTGTTTTTATTTCTATCTGGGTTTTCTCCAGTCCTGTTAGTCGACGATATAAAACTTCAAATCTTTGGTCGTTGCAGGGGCGCTTTATTGTTGGTGTTGAACAGAGTTCAGTAAGCGTCCCCTCTGTTATATCAAATAATTCAGTGGAAGGTGTTGTGGGTGTTATTGGCTCAGCTGCATACAAAGGTGACAGTGGTGGTGATTTGGATGTCTGAAAGAACTGTACAGAGTCAGGATAAGAATAGGAGCTTTGTCGATAACCAGGCATTAAATGGCGATTCTTTTGGGACTGACCCAATGGCTCACCATTAAACTGTTGATGCAATGTTCTATTTGAAGAGGGGTAGTTCTGGTCTTTGTAGTCTGGCCTTTGATGTTGCCTAAAGTTTTGCTGATTGTTGCATTGAGGTATAATACCAAAAGGTTGTGTGTCAAGCTGATACTGTTTAGAATGTACAGGTTGGTATTGGAGAGGCTGTTGTTCCCTTAATGAAAGTTGTAGGTCTGGTTGACAGTTTGCTGTATGTACAGACGGACAGTCCGTAGTCTTAGATAGAAGAAGTTGTTCCCGTAGCTAAGTTTGACTACCAATGTAAGATGAATGTTCTGTGATGGTTGGAAACGGCGGATCAAGCCTGGTTTCTGGTATTTCGCACCCATTGTGTTCTTAATTTGCGTCAATGGTAACTGGCTGCGCAGTTCTTTTGATGATTGACGATGGCTTTTTCTGAAAAATAAATGTATGCTAAATATTAATAACACTAACGAAAATTATCAGAAAATACCACATTAAACACCCATGCATTAAAATTAATTCCATCCCAGATTGTCGAATCCCAAATTGCCGACTCCCAATTTGCCTAGTCCATTTTGCCGATTCCCAAAATTGCCGAATAAAACATAATTTTAACATAATAAAATATTTTTTATTTGGGAAATTACTTACAACTACCGACCGCACCGTTAAAAGTACACAGTTATCGACGTGTCCAATACCAATGAGAAGAAAAGTTAAAGTACGACACAAAAATACAGATACCTGAGAAACAAGTATCTTCGGTCAGCGTTCTTTAACATAGTACTTAAAGGCCATTCGCCGACATGTGGGTTTTAAGTATTAATGAACATAATTGACTATTTTATTGTATAATGTTTTGGGAATCGATTAACTGGACTCGTCAATTTGGGCATCGGCAATCTGGAATGCTACATTTTTAAAGGGGCATGGCAAATGATGTAAGAATATAGTTAAAATAGTTTAAAATTTAAATTATAATTAAAATTTAAAATAAAACTATTGAACTAATCATACAGTAAGTATAAGTAAATGTCGTAGGTGCAGGTGTCAATTGATGTACAATATACACGAGTGATATTTTTGGTCACTTGATCATGTGGAAACGGTCAATGCGGAAGTAAATGAGAACTTATTTAGAACGTGTGAAGAATCTAATAATAAATTTCTAAGAAGGTGTGAATAATCTTATAATCCTGTATAATATTCTTTGTTACAAGTAAACTACAGTGTATTAGAAATTCACTGTTCAGTTGACACTGACACGGTTAGGTTTAAACCAAAGATGTTGTAAATGTTAGCATCAGAGAAGGGTAGATTTAAATTGACAACATGCCTAAATTAGAACATAGTCACAGGTGTAAAATTATTGAATTATACAACATAGGCTGGAAACCTTATGCAATCGTAAAGAGGCTTGCAACCGACAACATTATAGTTTCTAAGTGTAACGTGCACTACGTAATTAATAAACTGAAGTCCGGTGAATTTAATCAAGCAACTGAAATCAAAGAAAAACCCGTGGTTTTTTTTAAATATTGGAGAATCAGAATTATCAACAATAAACCTAGCTCGGAGAGAGAACTGTTACATGTCAGCCAGAGAAGTAAAGAATGTTTTATCCGAGAATGGCGGAAACATTGCCATGTCAACTGTACGAAAAGCAATTGACGCTGCTGGTTTAGATTCCAATAAAGCCGAAAGAGTTCGATTCTGTCTAGAACTTATTAGAACAAATGAACAATTTCTTGATGTTGTGTTTACCGACGAGACTAGTATACAGCTTCATGACAATAAGACCTTGGCATACCGACCCAAAAACGCTGCTGCACCCACACAGTGTCGTCCTAAACATCCACTTAAAGTACATTTGTGGGGAGGTATTAGTAAGAGAGGGGCCACACATGAGATTATTGGAGCTACTTTAAAACCGTTCCTAGCCAAAGTATTCCCAGACGGACACCGCTTTCAACAGGACAACGATCCCTAACATACCTCAAGATCAGCAAGACAATATATGGAGGATAATAACATCAATTGGTGGAAGTGGCCCTCAGAATCTCAAGATCTTAATCCCATTGAGATGGTGTTAAATGAATTAAAAAGAAGTTTTTCAAAAAGAAACCTGACAACAAAAAATGAACTTGCACAATACATCGAAGAATTTTGGATAAACACTATGACTCCGGCTAAATGTACCAAGTATATTGATCACATATATAAAGCTGCTCCGATTGTCGTGTTGAATGATGGAAAAGCAACAACCTATTTACCCGGAAAGTTATTCCGAGAAGACTCCAACGGGAAGAGTTTCTCCAATATTTTAATGAAAAACTATGTTCAACAGAAGTTCAGGAAAAAGCTCGTAAAATTCTGAATAAGACCACGTGAAGGGAATATCGTTATTGCGTTTAGTTACATTTATATATAAAGTATGTCGCTAACTTGCTATACTGTCACTGCAACGTTTTTGCAGCTTAATCTGATGACAATTTAATTTTTTTTCCAATTATACTGTTACACTTTAATAAGTGCTAATATTATCATTAAAATCAATAAATCAATGCTTTCGATGTTTCCTTGGGTTTATAAAAAAGATTTTCGTTAGCTTTTACTAGCTGACAAATTTACCAAAATATACTAAAAGGCAATTAACTTCACTAGTTTCAATGGAGAATTCCTTGCTTTAGGTTCTGTATTCTCCTGTTTTTTGCGCTTGGGAGCAGGTGTAGGTGGGGATTCTGGAGTTGGGTCTGTTACTTCTTTTTTTCCGAAGAAGCATCTTCATCTCATCTTCTGTACCGGCACCAATTATAACGGCAGTAGCAACTCGATTGGAACGACCGCACTAAACCTCATTAAGTGCAGAAATTTTCACCTAAAAATAAAAGTTACATACATTAATACGCTTGAACATCTACATTCTTGTACATTACGAGAAAACAGTCGAACACGAAACGTTTGTTTAAAAAAATATGTATTAAACGAACATAAAAACGTCACATTTTAAATTAAAACCTAAAGTGGAGGCGCCTAATTTCGCCCATGCAAATTAAAGAAAGGGGGCCTGTTTACCTTTAAAACTTAAAAGATTATGTCCGGGAGTGATTTTTTGTGGGGCAAAATATCATGGCGTACTGGTATAATCCCAGATTGTGTTTTCAATTACACAAAAGTAAACAATTTTTTACTATGACATCGGTGAACAATCTCATAATTATCAGTTAAATTTAAAAATCGACATTTTTGTAAGTTGTAATTAATTCCTCAAAAAAATATTTTAACGTAAATTTGAATGTGGCAATAGGGCATTGATTCGCTAGACTATTGGACAAAATACCAGTAAACCTGCGAATATGTATTAAACACAAAACATATGATAAACTTATGTTCAACAAAAAAGTGTGATTATGCTGTACCATATTTTTTAAATAGTATGGAAACCGACGAGAGCCGAGAGGAGGTTTTTCACTTTAAATACAAAAGCTAATTATTAACTAGCTAATTAACTTACCTCATCTTCTTCATCAGCCTTGATAAAACGTCTAGTACGGATTTGAAGTTTGTTGTCTATCAAGATAATGGGATTCTACTTTAAGGAGAGTAGGTAACGACATTCTTGTAATGATTGTTAATGGAACAAAAATTGCACGGTTATAGAGGTACTTTATACATGTATTACAGCTTAGTATGTACACATATGTAATAGGAGTTAATTTTGAGTTACTCAAGTTGTCAAAACTGTTTAGTTAATCATAAAAATAACTGTTGTAGGGCTTTGATTGATTTCTAATAAAGAAAACAAGCAACAGTAATTAATCTTGATCAAAGGATTTTTTTTAAATTAGCACATTACATCTTAGAACCAGAACTGTGACTATTTTTTGTAATTTAAATTAAAATATCCCTGTATAAGATAATGGTGCTACCAACATTTTTTGTATAAAGGTCTAATTTTTTGTAATTTTTTCGCAAAATTTTAGGATAAATATGATTAAAATCGGGACAAGAAAGTTCAACAATTTTTTTTTAAAGATTGTTATTAGCTCTGAATCAACAAAACCCAAGACATTTCCAAACAATTCCAATCGCCACAATGTCTTATAACAGTTTAATGCATTATTACTACGCTGTTTTAAAAATTGATCTACAAACGGAAATGGTCACAAACATATATTGCTAAAAACGTAACGATATTCATCATATCTAAAAAAAACACATATTATTTAGCAGAGTAAGGAACAACGTATCTGTATGCAAAAATCGACAGTAATTAATCATGATCCCGGAATTTTAAAAATTATACATATTACATCTTAGAACCGTGACTATTTTTTGTTGCAATTTTTAAAAATAAATTAAAATGTCCGTGTATAAGTTATCTTAATAGTGTTACCAACATTTTTTTTATATAGGCATTGTTTCTTTTTTGATTATTTATTCGCAACGTTTTCTTATGAATACGTACGACAGAAAGCGGAACAAGAAAGTTTAACTTCGCTGTTCAAAAAATTGATCTTCAAATTTAAACAGTCACAAACATATATTCATGAAAACGAAACTATGTTAATATCTTAGAACACACGTATATAATTAATGTTTCTTTATAAAAATCTCAAAACTACGATGTATTCTACATTAAAAGGAAGCACTTGCTGCACGGTAATATACACATTTTCCCTGATACGCACGGGTGACTTTTACAACATTATCAATATACAATTGCGTGTTATCAGTTTAGAGAGAAATCTTGGTGTAACATAGTGTGTACACTATAATCTCTTGGTATAACAGAGTGTGCACACCGAAAATTTTCGGTGTGACACCGTGAAACACTCTACACCGTGCAGAGTGTTTTGAGTAACCATACACTCTGGGCGTACTGTAAATAACACAAACCACCCATTTCACGTTTGTATTTATCATTTTCATCTGTCTTTTACATTTGTACATTTATTATTATTATTTGAAATTTGAGTTTTTATCTGTCAGCTGAAGTATCTCAAAACAAAAGTTTTTCAGAAGTTCTGTATATTTTAACATGTGAAATATAATGAAACTAACATACTGGGACCAAACTGGGATGGTTCCCAGTGCTCGACCCACAGAGCAGCCCGGCGCATGACTGGGTGGCGGATAGGGGAGACCCTCTTGTAGAGGGGTTGTAAGGTCATAATGCGGAAAGCCTGGCCACGGACCATAGTGGGTAAAGTGTTTGAAGAGTGCCACGAGTACGTATCGGTATCCAAAAAAAATACAAACAAACAACGAAAAAAAAACCACACAGGCACATGAGGCGAAGCAAAGGCAACGCTTTTGTAAATTTCCCAATCAAGATGAATAGAACAGTATAAAAATTTTGAAGAAGCATGTGGACAAAGAGGTACTTCCCGTCTTTAAAAATAATTATATTCCGAATTTTTTGGTGAAGTCAATAAATTTACAACAAAATGTCAAAAATTGTATTAATCTTTAGAGAACTTAAGAAAGTCTTAAAGTATCTGATGTATAGAACGTTCACTATATCACGCAAAAACACCGAAACTGAGTTAATTTTAACAGAAACTTAATGCATATAAAACGTCTGCTTCCATTTCCAAAATTTTCAGTTTACTGGTAACGTTATACTTATTCGTACCAAAAGGACACGGGATTAGACATGAGATAAGCTAACCTGGAAACGCCTAATTGGACACTGCTTTTATTGAATGTGACGATTTTTTTGTAAAGAAATATATTATCCATGTGTAATGTATTCATTATTTCCCCATTACAATAAATCCGAACAGTTAGTAAAGAAATGTTATGCATCTTCTTAATTGTAACATACAGTTGAAACGTAAAACCAGATATAGCTATATATCTATTATATTGAAGGATTTGTCCGAGCAAATATTGAACAACATACTACATACGAAGATTCGAAAAGGTTGGAAGTTATTTATTTATTATTTTTGTGTAATAATTGTATACATTTTCAAAGACCAACATTCAGAAAATCGCTTTTGAATACGTAAAACTAGAGATATACATTTGAACACAGTAAAAGATGTATAAGCGTTAAAACTTTTTTTCCCAAAGCTACACTAATACTTAAAATAAATAGTACCATCAAACGTACTGGTGCACCAATATGCAGTGGCGGATCCAGAATATCTCATAAGCGCCTGAAAAAAAGGGGGATAAAATTATGGACACATTTAAATACAGGGCTTTTGGACACATTTTATACACCCTCCCCTTCGAATCCACAAGTGATATGCTAAAACAAGCAATAAATCTAATAAATACTTTATCAATCACCGTCTAACAAGACACATAGTACTATATATCGAGTTCAGAGTATTACTTACGCAGAAGATAAGCTGCACTAAAAATGGCATGCTTTGTTGAGTACAGTGCAGTCATAAAAATTATAGCGGACTTTTAGTTTTATGTTTGTTTGTTTGTTTGTTTGATGGTGTTTAACGCCACTTTCAGCAATTTTTCAGCTATATCATGGCGTCCAGTTTTTATTGGGGGAGGAAGCCGGAGTACCCGGAGAAAACTCCCGACCTGCGGTAGGAAAACTGGCAATTCTTGTCAATTAAGATTGGAGTCGTGTACACCCTGCCTGCATTTAGTTTTATAATTTCATACTTGTGAATAAGGGTACAAATGCTGCACGGAATGATTTCGAAATTTAAAAAAAATTTAATTCTCACGTACACGATGTATCGAGAATGAGGCTCACAAGGGTGGTTAGTTATTTATCTATGATAAATCAAATTACCCGTGTGTATTTGTTAATTTACATTCAACTAGGTATGGTATCAATTGAAATCTCTAGACCATTAAACGATAATACAGTAGAACATATAAATTAATATATCTCATTATACTTTATAATTTATTATTTTTTTCCAAAGAAACAAACCTAAGTATAAAAATAAATTTGACGGGATTAACTTTTCTTAAAATCTTAATTGAATAAATTGAAATAGAGACTAACGATGTTAAATCAGAAACATCAATGTGTGTGTTTTTTTATTAAGAGGAGTTAAATTTTATGTTAAACAGCGAAGACATTGCTTTGTATTGGGGTATACATTTTCTTAGTCAGACAAATTCAAAACGTATATTTCGTATTGCAATTTGTCGTGTGAAGACTTGATATGAAAACTTTAATGTTTACGTATTCCAGAATATTGATGCTTATACGTATAAGTATCCGGAAACATCAAGTGAAAGTTGGTGTAACGTTTGCAATATCACGCGCACGCAGTTTCAAACAAAAGCGAAATTCCTTAAAACATAGAACTTACTGACAAAATAATTTTATACATATTTTCGTTGATATATTTTTCTTTGATTTTTCTATGATATTCGACGGAAAGAACATGGTATGCGCATTTCGAAAAGGTCAATCGACGCAGATATTCATTTTGTCAGCTTAGCATTAATGTCTTAAGCTTCTAAGTAATTATAAATAAATCAGTTTCATTTAAAAGCCATAGCTCCTTATAGTTAAACCAATCAAATCGTTAGAAGTTAAAACGAAACTAAAAATAAAGATATTTTTAAGAATGCAAAGCATATAACGTTAAATTGTTTAACAATAAACATAATTCGAATAACACAAACTTACCATTAAACGTGCGAAAAAATATATAAAATTTAAATACTACAAAATACGATCCGTCTGAAAGTAATATTTGACTTGCTACGTATTCATGGTATTGAGGAATAACCGATCGTGAGGATTCCAACTGAATTCATTATTTAAAGGTTTATAAATTAATCATTTAACTTATAGGCCATCGCTAATAACGATAAAACAAATAAAATCATTAAAAACACAAACGTAATAATAAGTCCAAATATATAAAATTATAAAGAGTAAAATTTTTATTAAATACAAAAACAAAGCTCTGTTAAGAATGTAAAACACATTACAAGTAAAATTGTTTAACAATAAACTTAATTTAAAAACCACAAACTAATTATGAAACATGCGAGAAAAATAGTTTTTACAAACAGTACAAATAGGATCCGTTCTTCATTCATTCCATTTGTTACAGGTAAACAGTTTGGCGGATGTGTATTGAAAGTACGCTCGTGCAGTAATTTTTTTTCAGTTACCTACCGATCTCCAAATAGAAAATTAATCGTGTTTTTTTATAATACAATCACGATAACTTACGAATTACGTAATTTTAGTAACATTTGCAAATAAATGCATTTTCTGATTCAAAGTTGACAGGAAATGCATTCACGTACATGACGTACATGCATTGTTATTTTTTGGATTTGCACACAAATTCATTTGGACATTAATTGATTTTATACATAGATATAGATTTATAAACATAGATCTACAGTGCATAGATAAGAATAACTTAGGATCGATATCAACAATAATGCCTGAGACTTAAAATCGACCTCAACAAAAAACATTAATCTCCACGGGAAAGTCTTAATCTCCAAGCGAAAACCTTAATTCCCCGGAGACAACCTTAATTTTGAAAACCTACATTTACTTTTAGCGGATTTCCTTAAAAAAAAATAAGCGTTTCCCCCAGAGAATAAGGTTTTCCGGGGGAATTAAGCTTTTGGTGTTTCTAGTGAATGTAATCATAGAATGTAAGGCTCAAACCTTACAGCTGTTCATCAGTGTGTCCCCAGGTGGCAGATACTTGTATACGTAAGTAATATCGAGCTCTGAAAACAAAAAAAAGACAGTGTCACGCCGTGTTGCACCCGAAAGTCTGTACATCAAGGGGATGAATTTTTAGGTGGTGATAGATAACAACACTCTGAAACACTGAAATTCTCTGAGAAACTTTCGGTGATACACCGTGTAACACCAAGAAATTTCTCTTACATAAATGATGGAGTGACCATCCTCGCTGGGCGTACTCATGAAACAAAAAATGTTAATTGCATGGCTAATTTTGTAATTTGGAAAATTGACATTATTGAAACACAGAGAAATACATTTATGCAAGATGCAACTCCAGGCTATAACATCTATAATAAAGTGGGCATTTAAATTAACAGTTTAAGTTTACCAGGGATATTCATATATGGTTAATGGTGTAATTTGTTTCACTTCTGATTTGGAATGATACACTAGATCGTCAAGCAGGAGAAATGTAAACATTGATTTTAAAGATCTGCCATATTAAAAAACTCATTGATACCAATATTGTTGACATTCTGTTTCTGGCACAAACAAAGATTGATGAATCATTTACAGACGCTCAGTTCACTGTTGATGGATACCATTTCTGGAGGAAGGATAGATCAGCATATTGCGGTGGACTAGCTGTGTATGTCAGAGCAGACTTACTTTGCGATAGACAATGTAAATTAGATTTCAAAATTATTGAATATTGAGGTATAAAAATTCGAATTGATACCATTAAATGGCTTATTAATGGTGTATATCGCCCACAGTCAATAAAAAAACATGATTTTAATGATGATGATTTTATCAAAATAGCTTATACGATTACAGCCTTGTATGATAATTTTATGTTCATTCGTGTTATCAATTATGAGATGCTAAATAAGTCAAGTCCCCTGACATCTGTTTGTGATATTTTTGATTTACAGCTCCGAATCAGTGTATGAATGTTTTAAATTGTAATTGTGGTTTAAGCGATGTTCATAATTTCATATCTGTTCAATTTAAAACTAATATTGCAAGAAGAAAAACAATAATGAAAAGCTATAGAAGCTTTAAAAATTTCTCACAAGATAATTTCATTTCAGATCTAAAAAAGGGTGACTTTGACTCGATTATTTCTGATAGTAACGAAGACTTGGCATATGGCTACTTTGAATCAGTGTTCATAAATATTGCTAACAAACACGCCCCGCTTAAAAGTAGGAGAGCTCTACCTAAACCAGCCCCTTTTATAAATATAGTGTTCTTCGTAAAGCAGTTTATAAGAAGAAAATGCTACATAATAAATATTTAAAGCATAGATCAAATACAAATTGGGGAAAAACAGGCTAAAAAGAAATTTAGTAAATAAAATAAAAAAAGACTCAATAAAGCAATATTTTTTTGAAAGATGTACATGTGGCTCAAAGTAAAAAAACTTTGACTTACAATAAAAACAAAGGAAATGTTAATAATAATGAAATAATGCTAGAGTAAAATAAAAAAAAATTATAAATGATCAGGAAGAAGTGGCAACAACATTTAACAACTTCTTTATCAATGAGGCAAAAGATATTGGTAATAAGATAAAAACTGGAAATGATAACACCCAAGTATAACATAAATAAAAGAAAATAAGCAAAGTATTGAACCCGTCCACTGTAATTTAAAAAAAAATGATATTGACTTCAAAGAAAAACAAATAAATAAAGCTTACATAAAAAAAGCACCATGTGAAATTAAAAGAAGCCCAAGTGGTCCCTGTTATAAGAAGAATAATGCCCTAGATAAAAGTAACTATAGACATATTCTACCTTACATTTCAAATTTATTTGAGAGGGCTATAAATGACCAATTAACTGATTATTTTTAATAAATTACTTCACCCTTTCCTCTCCGCTTTTCGTACTGGGTATGGATTGACGCATTTTTTGAGGCCATTTTTAACCAAACGTTCGAAAAAAAATCCGAATGTGGATTTCCACTCGGGACACTTAAATCTACCTCCACACCAAATTTTGTTGCAATCATAGCACATTAAGTTTCATCGAGATCGGATAACGTTGACAATTTTACACGTTTTTCGTCGCCATTTCGAAACGCGATGTCGGAAAAAAATTCAAAGGTAGTGTTTCACTCGATATACTAAAATCTACCTCCATACAAAATTTTGTTGAAATCACACCACGGTAAAATGTTTGCCATTTTTGGGTGGGTGTCGTCAAGTGCTGGCCATTTTGAAATAATAATAATAATAAAAACCGAAATAATAATAATGATAATAATAATAATTAAACATAATTGTGTTGCGATGCCAACACATAAGTCGACCAAAATCCCCATGGATAGTATTTCATTCAAATCAGCACATTAAAATATGCCTAGAAATCAAATTTCGTTAATATCGGACAAAGTTGACTTTTTAATGCAGTTAAATAGCCGCCATTTCGGAACCGGAAGTCAGACAAAAAATTTACAAGTTGCGGCACACATAGGGGATCATAAACTACCTGTGTACCAAATTTCGTCGAAATCGGAAACTTAATTTTTTGTCATTTTTAGTAACGGCGTCCATTTTGATAATTCTTAAAACTTCCTGCACAACTTTGAATGATGTTCTAGTATTATACCAAGTTTCATTGAGCTCTGTCAAATTCCCTAAAAGTTGTTTTTCGGACCAGATCACCTTCAAGAATAATAATAATAATAATAATAATTAAAGTTGGGATACCAACACATAAATCGCCCAGAATCTCCATGGATATTATTGTGTTCCACTCAGGACATTGAAATGTACCTACATATCAAATTTCATTAAAATCGGACAGTGCGGCCAGTTTTAAACGCACGGTCAAAAAATATTCCGAATGTGGATTTCCACTTGGGACACTTAAATCTACCTCCACACCAAATTTGTTGCAATCGGAGCACGTTAAATTTCATCAAGATCGGAAACCGTTGAAAATTATACACGTTTTTCGCCGCCATTTTGAAACGCGACATCAGAAAAAAATTCGAAGGTAGGGAGTCGAAATACTAAAATCTACCACCACATCAAATTTCGTCGAAATCGGACCACGTGAACATTTTTTTGCTATTTTTAGGTGTTGTAGTAAAGTGGCGGCCAATATCAAACATCTGATTATTGACTGCACCCCTCCATATGTCGATCTACAACTGTGCCAAGTTTCATCTGATTCTATTTAGGCGTCGCTGAGAAAGGTGTCGGACAAATTCGGGAAAAAGTGGAAACCGAAATAAAAATAATAACTTCGGTTTGGGCGACTTAATAATAATAATAATACCTAGTGCTGGCTGTGTTGGGGATTACCAACACACAAATGTCTCCCAAACGAACACGTGTTGTTTCCCGTCCATAAATGACTCATATACAAAATTTTAGCCTTTTACCCACCTAGGTTACCATATTAAGTTTGGTTGAAATCGGTCAACTTTTTCCAATTTTGTCAACTTTGGCCATCTTTGAAAAATATTTTTACCTATCAAGTCCACTCCGATTTTGTCAAAATAAGTCCAAATTTCGTCGAAATCCGTCCAGTAGTTCTCGAGAGAACTTTGGGGTATCCTAAAGTGATGGCGGCCATCTTGAAATTTCCGAATAGCTTGTGCATACCTTCAATAACCTATCTACCATAATACAAAGTTTCGTACTGATCGTTGAGGCGTTACTGAGAAAAGTACTGGGACAAGTTCATGAGGCTAAGAAAGAAGAAAAAATAGAATAATAATAAGAAACAGAGTTCTATGTCTCCAAACTTCGTTTGGGAGACATAATAATAATAATAAGAAGAATAATAATAAAAGGGGTAAACACAATAAGTCGGCAAAACTATGTTTTGGGCGACTTAATAATAAGAAACGGTGCAAAAACAATAAGTGGCCAGAACTTCGTTTTTGGCGACTTAATAAAATCGAAAAACTCCAGGAGCGACCCTTAAAATGTATTTACAATGATAACACCAGTTCTTATCAATAGATGTATTGCTATTGAGACATTTTATAATAATTAATAAACAAATTCCAGTCTATTTACATGATTTAATTGAAATTAAACAAAACAAATATAATTTTAGACACCAGAATGCAGCAAACGTAACAAAAGTCAGAACAACAAGGTATTGTACTCATTTAAATATTTTGCAGCTAAACATGGAATGACTTGCTAGACCATTTCCGAAATGAATCATCCTTTTCTCAATTAATTTTTTTTATTAATTCTTGGAACGGCAACTCATGTCAATGCTCTGCATGCTTTTCATAAATACTTTTGGTACAAATATTATTTTAGCTTTAAACTTGGATGCTTTGTCAAAATAAAACAACTGACTAATCAGTGTTTCTCTTTTTATTCCTGGTTTCACTAAACTATTTTAATCATATTTAGTGCCTGTGTCTATGTATGCATGCTAGTGTGGACATATTATATGCATTTACATGTACATGTTTTCTTTTTTCTTTTGTTGGTGCTCATGTATATGCTATTATAGTGCTGGGTATGCAATGATGCCACTACTGGCCTGTTTTCTTTATTCCTACATGTAAATTATAGTACCTACTGTAGCATCTTATTCAAAATGTTTTTTAGATATGCCTCCTGTTTTATGTGTTTTCACCTCCTTTTATTTAATCAAACTTCCTTCTAGTTTCTAGTTTCATATAAATCCTTAACCTCTGTGTTTTTTTTCAAATAAAGTTATTATAAGAGGCTATGGCTAATGTATGTTGTATGAATGTATATATAATATGTCTGTAGTGCTTAATTATGGAAGTGACTAAGGTATGTTGCATCAATGTAATGTAGTTGTCAGTAGTGCTTATTGATATAGGTAGCTAATAAATGTTGTATGTATGTATATGTAGCTTGTCATTAGGCCTTATTTATGTACTGTATGTCGGTAAAAAGCTCTTTAGAGCTTATGTTATTTGTTGTTATTGTACCGACTTTAAATAAGACTTTGTCTTGTCTTTAATGCAGGCAAGATATTTTTCCGTTTCCACGCTTGTTATTAAACTTTGCCACATTCACCCTTAAGGTGCCTAGTTTCAAATTTGTATCCTGTGTGGGGATTAATGGACAATCGTTGTTGCTGCTAACAATAGAAAATAGTAATCAACACAATATTTGTCAACAAACTATAATGCAGTGTAGATACATGTACCTGAAACATCAAGCTCTTGATCAGTCTTGTATTAAGACTTTTCTATATGCTTGAGTTATTGTCCCTTAATTTTGTCAACATTTTGTGTTTTTTTACATGTAATCAGAGTTATATTGACAATTGCAAACAATGATCCGAAAGTCAATACCTACAAATCAAATAGTTGGTACAATATTTCAGAAATATTGCTTGCTGGACACAGCAATCAATCAATCAATCAATCAATTAGTAATGACTGGCCACTCCTCAATCACTCTATTGGTCCTAAATTATCCAATTACTCCTTACATTTTGTAAATTCTCCTCTATTACGATTTGTAAGACACAATTTTGCTTTATACTAATGCATGTTAATTAAAAACTAACATGACAAGCAAAAAAATCAAAATATAAGGCCGACAAATCATACAGAAATTATCAACAGTTTTTATTATTTCTTTTTGTTTGTACCATACAACTGATAACAATTAGAGTTTAACTGTCAATTGCAAAAATGATTAGCAAAGATATTTAATAAGAGTGTAATGTAAAAGCTATATACTTTCTATACATGTTGTACATATTAGAATAGAACAAACTTTAGATCTACATGGTCAGCCAACCCATTGTCTTTTTGTTTATTTATCTTATTTGATTAAACAGCTAATTAAATGTAGGCAAACAAGGGCTAAATCTTAATATTAAGACCTTTACAAATACATGTATTACATTTAGTTTGTGAGGTTTGTTGGTCTACTCTGTAAGTACTACTACGTGTGTAAATGTAGTATATTAACATATTGTGTTTTAAATTTAACGGTCCTATTTTCATGTAAGACAGGAAACTTCTGAGTTAAAATATGGTTTTAGAGTTCCAACTTATAAACAAACCGTAGGACAAGAGGTGAAGTTTCCAGTCAAAATTTGAAGACTGCTCTTAGACCACCAAAAAAGAAAGAAAAACTGATTGATTCTTTTTTTACTTTAACACATAAAGCTTATCATGCTTATTTATGAGCATATGAAGATTTTATACCTGTGCATGGTTTATTTTATATAGATTTCATTGCAAAAATACAAGAACACACAATTAAATTACGATGTCATTTTTAATTTAATTATATAAAACAACAATAAAACTCATAAAATTAGAGAAACACGAAATAAACAATAATTCACACAAAATTACTTGATTCTGACAAGATGGCAACAAAACTGACTTTTAGTTAATGGCATTTGTACACAAGATTTGTGTGCACTGATTATATGCAGCCTAAAAAGTATCAAACCTAGATGTACACAAGATTTGTGTGCAGTGATTATATACAGCCTAAAAAAGTATCAAACCTAGATGTACACAAGATTTGTGTGCAGTGATTATATACTGCCTAAAAAAGTATCAAACCTAGATGTACACAAGATTTGTGTGCAGTGATTATATACAGCCTAAAAAAGTATCAAACCTAGATGTACACAAGATTTGTGTGCAGTGATTATATACAGCCTAAAAAAGTATCAAACCTAGATGTACACAAGATTTGTGTGCAGTGATTATATACAGCCTAAAAAAGTATCAAACCTAGATGTACACAAGATTTGTGTGCAGTGATTATACAGACCAAATATAGTACCAAGCCTAGTTGTACACACGATTTGTGTGCACTGGTTATACAGCCTAAATAAGTACCAAGCCTTGTTGCACAAACGATTAGTGTGCTCTGATTATAAAGCCTAAATAAGTACCATACCTATCTGTACACAAGATTTGTGTGAACTGATTATCCAGTCTAAATACATGTAGGTACCAAACCTAATTGCACATAAGATTTGTGTGCACTGATTATACAGCCTAAATAAGTACAAAGCGTAGTTGTACACACGATGTGTGTGCACTGATTATACAGCATAAATAAGTACCAAGCCAAGTTTTACACAAGATTTGTGTTAACTGATTTCACAACCTAAACAAGTACCAAGCCCAGATGTGCAAAAGATTTGTGTGGATTGACTATACAGCATAAATAACGACCAAGGCAAGTTGTGCACAAGATTTGTGTGCACAGATTATACAGCCTAAATAAGTACCAGACCTTGTTGTGCACAAGATTTGTGTGCACAGATTATACAGCCTAAATAGGTACCAGACCTTGTTGTGCACAAGATTTGTTTGCACTGATTATACAGCCTAAATAAGTACTAAACCTAGATGTACACAAGATTTTATTGCACTGATTATACAGCCTAAATAAGTACCAAGCCAAGTTTTACACAAGATTTGTTTTAACTGATTATACAGCCAAAATAAGTACCAAGCATAGATGAACACAAGATTTGTGCTCACTTATTATACAGCCTAAATAGGTACCAAGCCTTGTTGTGCACAAGATTTGTGTGCACTGATTATACAGCCTAAATAGGTACCAAGGATAGATGTACACAATATTTGTTTGCACTGATGATACAGAATAAATACATACCAAGCCAAGTTGTAAACAAGTATTGTGTGCACTGATTATAAAGCCTAAATAAGTACCAAGCCTAGTTGTACACAAGATTTGTGTGCACAGATTATACAGCTTAAATAAGTACCAAACCTAGTGGTACACACGATTTGTGTGCACTGATTATACAGCATAAATAAGTACATGTACCAAACCTACTTGAACACACGATTTGTGTGCACTGATTACACTGTCAAAATAAGTACCAAGCCTAGTTGTACACAAGATTTGTGTGCACTGATTACACAGTCTAAATAAGTACCAAACCTAGTGCACTAATAATACAGCCAAAATAAATACCAAGCAACATGACCTGTTGCTTGTTCTGTGTCTTTAATTATTGGGTATATATTTTGTCCACTTTTTATCAGCTACTATTCCCTTGGTCAGATTCTATTTAACTTCACAGCATTTATACAAATAGGTAGCGAGCATAAGGCTTTTTGTTACTGGAATTAACTGATATATTATCTTATATCTCTTAACATTGCAAGTATTTCATGTTGAAAGATGTAAATTGATCAGGAGAACAATTTTTCAAAATACATGTGTAGAGACGCTTAATACAGAATGTTATTAAGACTTGCATATTTACCAAATACAGAATGTTTATAAAGACTTGCTTATTTACCGAATACAGAATGTTTGTCAAGACGTACTTATTTACCAAATACAGAGTGTTTATAAAGACTTGGTTGTTTACCAAATACAGAATGTTTATAAAGACTTGGTTGTTTACCAGATACAGAATGTTAAGAAAGACTTGGTTATTTACCAAATACAAAATGTTTATAAAGACTTGGTTATTTACCAAATACAGAGTGTTTATAAAGACTTGGTTATTTACCAAATACAGAGTGTTTATAAAGACTTGGTTATTTACCAAATACATAGTGTTTATAAAGACTTGGTTGTTTACCAAATACAGAGTGTTTATAAAGACTTGGTTGTTTACCAAATACAGAATGTTTATAAACACTTGGTTGTTTACCAAATACAGAATGTTTAGAAAGACTTGCTTATTTACCGAATACAGAATGTTTGTAAAGACGTACTTATTTAGCAAATACAGAATGTTTAGAAAGACTTGGTTATTTACCAAATACATAATGTTTAGAAAGACTTGCTTATTTACCAAATACAGAGTGTTTCTAACGACTTGGTTATTTACCAAAAACAGAATGGTTGTAAAGACTTGCTTATTTACCAAATACAGAGTGTTTAGAAAGACTTGCTTATTAAGCAAATAGATAGTGTTTATAAAGACGTACTTTTTAACCAAATACAGAATGTTGATCAAGACTTGCTTATTTACCAAATACAGAATGTTTATAAAGACTTGTTTATTTAGAAAATGTTTTTTCTTTTTCAGGTTATGGCTCGAAGAGGAAGAAAAACTAAAGCAACAAAAGAACTGAAAGAATTAATGAGACATGAAAAAGGTTATAAAATCACATACAAAATATATACTGAACTTACTGCTACAAATATTGATCTTACTGATACAAATACTTATATTACTGATACAAATACTGAACATTCTGATAACAAACACTGAACTTACTGATACAAAAGATGAACTTACAGATACGAACACTAAACATATTGTTACAAATACTGAACATGCTAATGCAAATACTGCACCTTCTAATACAAATGCTGAATTTACTGATTCAAACACTGAGTTTATTGAAACATATACTGAACTTATTGATATAAAGCATAACTTATTGATATAAAGCATAACTTATTGATACAAATATTGAATGTACTGCTAAAATACTGAACTTATTGATATAAATACTTAACTTACTGATACAAATGATGAATGTACTGACAAGAATACTTACCTGACTCCACTGAACTTAGAAATACTGAATAAACTGATACAAATACTAAACTTACTAATACAGATACTAAATGTACTGATACCAATACTAAATGCATTGATACCAAAACTAAATGTACTGATACCAATACTAAATGTATTGATACCAATGCTGAATGCACTGATACCAATACAAAACGTATTGATACCAAAACTAAATGTACTGATACCAATACTAAATGTATTGATACCAATACTAAATGTACTGATACCAATACTAAATGTACTGATACCAATACTAAATGCATTGATACCAATGCTAAATGTATTGATACCAATACTAAATGTATTGTTAACAATAATGAACATCCTGATAGAAATACTAAATGTTATGATACTAATACTAAATGTATTGATACCAATACTAAATTTACTGATACCAATAATTAACATCCTGATAGAAATACTAAATGTACTGATACCAATACTAAATGTATTGATACCAATAATGAACATCCTGATAGAAATACTAAATTTACTGATACCAATACTAAATGTATTGATATCATTACTAAATGTATTGATACCAATACTAAATGTACTGTTACCGATACTAAATGTACTGATACCAATACTAAATGTATTGATACCAATACTAAATGCATTGATACCAATACTAAATGTATTGATACCAATAATGAACATAATGATGGAACTACTAAATGTACTGATACCAATACTAAATGTACACTACAAACACCAAAACTTTAATTTGATAGGAAAACCTTAATTTCCGCGTCAAAACCTTATTTTTTTATGGGTTGACTGTAAAATTAAGTGTTGTTATCTGAAATTAAGGGTGTGAAGGGGAAATTAAGGTTTTGACGCGGAGATTAAAGTTTTTACTCAGAGATTAAGATTTTTACTTGGAGATTAAAGTTTTTTGTTGATTGGATCCCTGGGTCGATTTCAATGACCTCGGGCATTGTTGTTGATAACAATCCTGTACTATACTGTAGATCGTTTTCTCTTTGTCGATGTCGATAACTTTATCGATATATACAATTATTTTCTGTCCAAATAAATACAGATCATGTGCAAAAAATTAAAAATATTACAATGCATGAATGCATTTGCTGTCAACTTTTCATGACGAGAGGTATTCATAGCAAAATTGTTTAATAAAAATAATGTATTTCGTAAGTTAACGTGATTGTTTTATAAAAATTGCAATATAACATTTACATTTGAAGATCGGTAGGTAATTTAAATTTAAAAAAAAACTTCCCGATCGGAGATTCAATGCACATCCGCCATATTGTTTACCTGTAACGAATATGAAAAGAATAAAGGACGGATGTTACTAAAGTATTTGTTGTGAACGCTATTTCTAATTACTTTGTTTTTCCCACAGGTTTCTTGGTAAGTTTGTGTTATTTAAATTTTGTTATCTGTTTAAAAATGTTTTGTTTCATTTTGGTTTGTTCTTTTAGCATCTGTTGCTATTTAAAACGTTTTATAATTTCATTGTTCCTTAATATTACGTTGGTGTTAATATCATTTTATTTTTTATAATTTTATTTGTTTAACTCTTGTCAGCGGTGGCTTTAAAATGAAAATGTTTTTTTAATGATTACTTTAATATTAAATAATGGAGGAAGTCCTTTTAGTTAAATCATTTTTGCAATTGTTATTAGCGATGGCTTTTAAATCATAGTTTATTTATGATTAGTTTAACACTTATTTAGTTTACCAACATTGTATCAAGATCAACATAAAAAACATGCGTCAATATGTAGTGAATGTATTTCATCAACCATTTTATATAGATGAGAGTTGACAGTTTCGTACCTCTGGCAGCCAAAATGAAATAAGACGATGACCAGTTTTTCCTGACAAAAAACAGCATTTTACTCCAACAAAGCATTATTTTTAAGGAGAGAAGTGTCTACTGAAATAAGACAAGAATTATCTTTCGCTGTATTTACCTGCATTTTACTCCAACAAACCATTATTTGTAAAGCAGAGATGTGTATACGTATATACTGATTATATTTTTAATGCTGTACTAGGCTAAAAGTGCCACGCATGTGACACATGTGTAGCCTATCACATGTGTATCACATGCGTTTCACATGTGTGATACATGTGTGTTTTCCCTACATGTGTGTCACATGCGTGGCACACATGTCATTGACATGCGTGTCTAACATGTGTAACACACATGTGAATATTTACACATGTGACACACATGTGGTAAAGCACATGAATTTCACATATGTAACACACATGTGACACAGATTAATTTTTTACATGCTTCAAATTAATGCACAACCCATATTTAATAGATGCTAATTTTCAATGTTACACATGTTTATTGGTAAAATCTGTAGAACTGTAAAATTTGCAGTTAATGTAGCTATAATTAAATTGTTGTTAAGCCCTTTAATCAATTGGATGGACATACAGGGGTAAAAACATGTGGCCTCTCTTACACAGCAATATGCAAATTAATAAAAACAGGATTGATAGTTGATTTTATAAAAGGAAATGCACAATATTCATATAAAGGAAAACAATAATATTTGTTTAAAATATTTTATTCATATCTGTATTTCTTTTATATCTCCTTATTAAATACCAAAAAGTACAGAAATGCAATATTATTGTATTTCATATATTTTATGACAATTGTGGTAAAGCAGTAATATGGTAATATTGTTGTTTCAAAAATCCATCTTAAAAGACATGTGATTGTGTCCAATATACCTATAACTAGGATAAGTATGTGATAAAATTATAAAGAAAATTAAAAATACATGTACACCATTTACACAATAGGTTTTGTTTTTCCTTTAAGAAAATATTTAAAAAACCATTATTAACAAACAAACAAAATTTATTACAATTATAAAAACAAAGGGATTTTTGCATCACACACACACACACACACATCTTTCATAGCAAATGTATGAAACATTAATGTTACTAATCGAGATATTTAAAAACGTGTACAGATCTTGTACAACTACGAAGTTAAAAAATTATATGGTTTCACTGAATCTATACACAAGGAATATTGTCATTTAATATCCAATTTTAAAATGTGTTCTTTAAATACATTATCAAGACCGAATTGCAATTCTCACATGAAAAGTAATTATTCCATTTTTGTAACATTTATGAAATAATTATTGTGTATGTTTAATGTCTCAAAAATGTTAGATCCTGCAAAACCATTATGCATAATACCATAATACAACACCTATTAACTGTTTTGGTTAATTCCCAGAAGCCTAATAGGTTCTTCTATACATTTTTGGGAAAGACCCGTTGATATTTCACGAGTGATAGAAATTATATATTTTTTACGAGTGGAGTGCAGCGGAACGAGCCAAAAGACATAAAATCTTTATCACGAGTGAAAGTTCAAACAAGCTTTCCCCAAGCGCATGAAAGTACCTATTTCTTCTGTAAACCAACAACTTTTACATCGCTATATCCTATAGACTCTCCATTGTTTTAAACTACATTGTCTGTGACATCCAATCAGAACGCCGGAAACAACAATGTCAAACAAAAAATTGTTATGCTTCCATAACCACATTGTTTCTGGCGTTTTGATTGGATGATGCAGCAAGTACAGATGTGTGCCTGTGAGCTCATCTGTACAGGATCATCTGTACCAGAAAAATCTGCCATTTACGGAAAAATGTAATCGCTCACCTTGGCCACCTTTAAAGAACATTAAAATTTTCGCAAATATTTGTTTCAGTCTAGTTGATATCTCTTTTAAGTTACTGGGCAAAAACTAAATATTCCTTAAAAAAAATTTGGTTCAGTACAATAACTTCTGTAAGGTGCCATCAGACAATTTCTGAAAATTAAATGATTTGTATGCCTTGTGCCTTAGGTTATTTAAGTTATTTACAGTTTGACTTTAGGTGTTACAGACTTTAATTAATAACACAAAAAGTGATTTTGTCCAAATTCTTAATTAAAGGGGAATAACTCCTATAGAGTCATCTAAATATTTTGGACTTAGCAATGACTTGTAGGCCTTGCTTCCTTATTATTTGTGCAATTTACAGAGGAATTTACTTAATTCAAATCTTTAACGCAGTAACTGTACACCAAAAATGAGATGAAGGTCAGTCAAGACACACCATTTATTCTTTCATAGGTCAATGAAATTTCAAAAAAATGTAATCAATTTTTAAAAAGAGCAAAATGTCAAAATTGTTAACATCACCGCCACCAGAAACCCATATACATATCGCAGCAACATTCATTGCATACAAAACACCAACTGTTTGTGCCTTGCAAGTAAATTTTTGTTATTTTTCCTATTTGTTTGCCAGAACTGTATGAAAACAGGTAAAAATTATTTACCATTAGAAAATAATACACAAGTGTCATTCATGGAAAATATTTTTCCTTTGCATGAACAAAACTGTATCTATTTATATAATAGACATTATGTTCTGTATTGTGTGACCATATTTTTTTCCTGATTCGCTGGATTTCTTGTTCCAGTCTAACATTTATAAATGTTTCTTTCAAATGACAAAAACCATTATTACAGGCATGCACTAAACATATTGTGTGCAAAACAGAAGATGGTAAAACATGTACATATTTGTCAACTACTTTAACAGCTTCACACTGAACACCATTAACTTGAATATCATTTATCTTCTCAATCTGTTGTAATTTGACAAGCTGTAATGATCTTCCATTTGCAGGTTGGATATCATATTCCATCTTAAAAATACCAATTTCTTCCTGAAATTCATTACAATTGCATTTTATTCTGTACAGTACCTATAATACTAAGTCCTTTATTTTTTAACCACAATAAAATTTAAAATTGCTTATTAAATTCATGAACATTACATTTATCACTTTCTTAATCATTTTGATTATATATTTTTGAGTATGAATGACACTGATGAGATAAAACCTGCAATGTATAATCTTTGTATCTGTTTTTTCATTTGAAATTTTATTACTTGATTAACACTGAGTATGGTGCGATGTCGTACTAATTTATATTCAAATTACTAATAATGTTAATGGTGTCTAGTTTATTTGACTGCAGATATATTTGAGCATAAATTTCAATGAATGATGAAATCTTTAGGCACTGCTTACTCGTCTGGAGCACCTGAGTGCACTCATGGTTTTTATTGGGTTCGGGTTACTCTCTTTCTGTGTTTTATGTTTTTGATTTTTGTGTTGTGTTTGTCTATATCCGGATTTGTAACTGTCCCTTGGTTTTTGGCTCTTGTTGTTCGGTCGGTTTTCTTTGCTACTTTCTTTAAACATGATGAACTTTCATGTAAATAACAATCCAAACAATTTTCCCCATCTATTCTCTAATTGAGCAACACAATCAATCAGGCTTTAAATCGTTAAGACTTTATCTGCCTATAAAAATAAGCAAATAACTACCTGTTCATCAAAGGTTTTATACAGTACTGGTGTCCCCATGTTGGTATTTTCACCTGATTTAGTTGTAACAGATTTGTATTCATTTTTTGTGCTGCCAACTAAACTTGTCTGAATTGAATGCAAGTCACAAGCTGATTGGAATATAATAAACTCTGAATCATTAACAGGTGTTGATATCAGTTTTGAGTTATTCGTTCTAACTCCCTTCTTTAAAACTCCTTTCCTATCAACTAATTCCTCATTCCAGCCAAGGAAAGACTTCAATTTTCTTTCTGAGGCTTGCATTATGACATTTGGCGACGCCTGAACCTTGTGAAAATTTGAAATTGTTTTTATAATTTTCCTAATCATGCTTTGAAGACACAGAGCTTATCAGTAAAACACAAAAAGTTTCATGGTGTTAATTCCACAATTGTATGCAAATTATTCAATTGGCACAAAGTGTCATTTCCTAATGTGGACAACTACAAATATCTGTTATCATTGAGTTTTAGCAGTGTATTATGTATTACAGGATTTTATGTTAACAGCTGCTAGTATTTAAGTATGATTTTTGCTGTTGTTAATACCAGCTAGGGTATTCCAATAAAACCTATTTCGCAACCACCAAATGTAAAAATATTTAATACAGCAATTATCTCCCAAATGTTAAATTTTTCATTACATGTTATTTTGATGTAGTTTATGGATATTAAACACATTCATATAACTGACCTCATGTCACTGTTCACTAAGACATGTACCCCTTTAATAATACCTAAATTGTAATAATTACAGAATGAATAAATAAATATAACCTATGCATGTCCTGTCTGCAAGAAATATTTACTACATACCAATCATTATTTTCTTTAAAAAAGCCACCAGTAATAATATGTTGAAGGACCTCCATTTCGGCAAAAGCTATTGCTGTGTCCCTCCTCCTGGCATGCTGGTTTTGAATAAACAGCTGTTCCCTGATTCGTCCGTGCAATTTTTCGAAGGCATCCTCAATATAACCTATAGGAGGTCCATGATTTCTAATGTCATCAACCTATTTTAAAGAGACAAAATTAAAAACGGCAAAACTTGTTAAAAATATATTAAGATTATCAAAAGAAATCTAATATAAATATCAGAATAAAGTCAAACTTATTTTCTATGTTCTATAGTTAAACATTTATCTTTGATTTTGTGTAAACCAATATCAGTAATCATATTCTTGTTTGCAAGAAAATATTACGTACAAATATGATTACCTTTGATTGTAAAAGTGCGCAAAATGGATTTAATGGTAACATAAATAAAAATAAAAAACTGAATATTTCTTTAAGTCTATTTATACTGCAACCTTTAAATTTGCAGTGCAATATAGGTGGAGTAGACTCCTAGCCAAAAATCCTGTTAGAAATATTTGCAATGCAAATTAAACTTTCAACTTCATATGTATCATGATATAATCTACATAGTATCTGAACACATTTACTTACAATATGTGTGGACAAATGCATCTTCACTTTATTTACAAGTATTGGGAACAACTGTGATGTTGCTCTTAAGAATTTCTGGATTTTAGAATCAACTATTGCCAGGTAGTTTTCTCCATATTCTGTGGTTTTACTAAATATTTTACTTAACTGTAAAAGAAATTAAAAATGCATCATTACTACACCAGCAAAACATACTTTAAATCATTCTTTGTGATGAACTTAAAGTTCAGTTAACTTGTAATCTGCTCCATTGACAGAATACCATTAAATAAGGTATCCAGTATGCAACATCAAAATTACTGTTAAATCTTATTAAATGCAATGCAATAATTTCTGCTCACTAATTATTAATAATTTTTAATACTGCATGCAATCTTTGATTACAGCAGATATAAAAGTCATAGTATTATTTTTGCACAAAAACATCATGCATTGAGTTACTCAACACAAATTTACCTGAAATATTTAAAGCTGAATTTTAGTCTTTTAAAATTCTTTAATTCAGGGTATTAAAAAATCTGTCTATAAAACAAGAATTTCCAAATGAACATAATCATAAAGTTCAGAACCCTTGTGATAAACGAAAAAAATGTATTTACCTCTGATATTCTGCAAATAACCTTAATCATTTCAACAGGAAACCCAGCTAATGCCATATGCAATGGAGCAATCTGTAACTATATAAAATACAATATAAGTAAAATTACTTTTCAATACTGGTATTTATTTTCTTAGCCTTCAATCCAAGAAAGAAAATATCTTCATGACAGTGATGTCCTTATCTTATATTTATGTCTCCCCCCACTTGTTGGGGAGACATACTGTTTTCATGGTTTTTGTCCTGTCCATCCGTCTGCCTGTCACAAAGTTATTTTGCTCAATTCTTCTGAAACTACTCAACCAAATTTTATGAAACTTGGTATTTAA
Organism: Limnoperna fortunei; assembly: GCA_944474755.1. Taxonomy (NCBI): domain Eukaryota; kingdom Metazoa; phylum Mollusca; class Bivalvia; order Mytilida; family Modiolidae; genus Limnoperna; species Limnoperna fortunei. Next base: position 16,875,281 of record OX104112.1, on the reverse strand, counting down.
CATGTACACCATATCTAGTTGTGTACAGTACCAGGAAATTCTGATCCTTAAAAATTTTGTGGGTGTTATGGTCCTTCGATCATAGAATTTTCCAAAAATTCACATAAATGAAATCATGACTTCCGCTCAACTGTTCTGAAACTACTAAACAAAACTTTATGCAACTTGGAACATAGCATGTACACCATATGCAGTTGTGCATATTACCAGGAAATTTGTTTCCTCAAAATTTTGTGGGAGTTATCAGTCTTTGAATTTAGAATTTTTCCAGAAATTCATCACAGATCATGGTTTCCGCTTAACTCCTCTGAAACTACTGCACCAAATTTTACAAACATTTGTATGTAGCAAGTACACCATATTTACTTGTGCATATTACCAGGAAATTTTTATCCTCAAAATTTTGTGGTAGTAATCAAACTTTGAACAATAATTTTGTGCTGAAAATCCACATGGGGAATGGGGGAGACATAGTTTTTGTATGCAAAAAACAAACTTTAATTCTATTAATAAATATACAGCTGACTTTTTACTTTGAAACAAGTTTAATTTATCCTTCAAAACAAAATGATACTTACATAATTTTTTATTTTCCTTGTCTGGAGTCTAGATATTTAATAATATCAGGTGAAATGGGTGTTGTAAATGATGACAAATCCATACTTTCAATTAGGCTAGCAAGTATTTCACTCTTTTGTTCATTCGTCTTTATGCAAGAGCTAAGAACATGTTTGGCTAAACCAAGATACATCCAATGTAGCTGACCAACTGGAATGTCACTATAAAACAAATAAGAAATTATTTTATTTCAAACTAAAACATGGCAACTGCTCAACCAAATGGAATGTCACTATAAAACAAATAAGAAATTCTTTTATTTCAAACTAAAACATGGCAACTGCTAAAAGTTTCATATTTGTTTTTTGCCAAATTTATTTATCATAAAAAAGATGAAACTTGTAACTTAAACCGTGACAAAGAAAATGTTTGTTTTTTTTTTTAGTTTTAATGGTGTTTTAACGCCACTTTTAGCAACTTTTCAGCTATATCATGACGTCCAGTTTTAATTGGGGGATGAACCCGGAGTACCCGGAGAAAACCCCGACCTGCGGTAGGAAAACTGGCAATCCTTGTCAATTAAGCTTGGCGTCGAATACACCCTGCCGGAGTGAGACTCGAACCCACAACCTCAGGGCTGACAGACCACGTGATTAACAGTAGACGAACTACCTTAACCCAAGATTAAAATGTAATAAATAAATTTTGCGAGAATACTGACTTTTGATTGGCTGGATATTATTTTCTATCAGATGATGGAAAACATCAGTGAACGTCATGGAGACTCGCGCCATTTGACCTAATATATTACTCCATGGGAAACTAACAGTTTTCGTGTTGATATCTGTTTTTTAAAATGTCCAATAACAAAATTTCCATTGTGCACATCTAATATAGTCTGCTACGCGAATTATACAAAGTGCAAAACGGAAATTTTGTTATCCCTCGATGGAGATAATATTTTTTGTAGTTAATCCTTAACTAATATTTATTAAATTTTATGATGGCTTGAGGTGTAACGCAATAATAAATACTTTTATCTGAAGAAAACCAAAGAAATTGAATTGAATTTATGTCATATTGTTTGTGATTACCTGTGTGGATTGATGACATCCCACAAACAGTTCTCATATGGCTTTAAACCATATTTCTGTCTCATTTCTTTACTATTGTTTAAACTCAGTATATTTAAAATTTGCTTAGTCTTAGCTGGTGTCCTAGAAATCCCTTTATTCATAAATGTTGTTGCCTCTGCCTACAAAAAAAACAATTATTAAAAATTGAACTACTCTTTTGGGAGAGACCCCAAGTAGAAAAAAAGCTTCCAATAATTTTATCCTGCAGTCGCTACATTTGCTGTACAATAACACTAGCAAAAAAATGTTTAATTTATTTTGGTTAGTGACTAAATGAAGCCTTCTGGTACTAATGTGTCCTCACTTTCGAGAATTATTATTTTAATTGTTCTGGTTCATAAAATTTTGTTAAACACAATGGCAATTCCGTCCTATTAGAACCCACAATTAAACTAAATTAAATTTTAACATAATCATTCTTACATAACACCTGGGACAAAACTTCTTTGTTGTTGGACCCATATGATTTGCTGCTTCTGCATGCATATTGAAGTCACAAATGCAGGCTGAAATGTCTGTTGTCAGGACTATTTCTTTTTTCAATTTAGCATCATATGTCACAAGACCATTACTGAAATAAAGACAACTTCTATAGTTAACACAAGCGAAACAGAGTTCATTTATAATTCACTTTAAAGCTCAGCAGCAATGTATACACAAGAATATTATGTAAACAAATTATTATAGATCAATTATTAATCACTAAATACATCTATAAAAACTCCATTTGTCACCTTTTAAGTTAAACTGCTAACTTGTACAACTTTTACATTTGTTTCTTTTATATAACATATTTATAAATCTGTTTTTTCTACAGTTTTCATAAGGATAAGTTCATACTTTTTAATATCTTTTAAATCCTCAACAACTGGCTTCATCAAATCCATAATACTAACATCTGTTGAGGCTGCAATGAATTTAATTGATTTCTGATTTTGTTTCATGTTGTTTGGTAGTCCTGTAAACAAAAATATAATAATGATGCAATTTACAAGAATTATTATTATCTTATATACATATACTGTATACAAGCCAATATACATGAATAAACCGCTGCAAGCCTGTGAATGTACAATTTTGTCTACAATATAAGACTAAAAGTGTCCTTTAAATATTCAGCTAAATTTAACATGTCAATTTCAAGTTTCGTGTTTAACTTAATTGGGCAACATTTTATATTTCATGTTAATTCCAATATTTATTGTTACATCATTTCTTATTGGTCAACCCGACAGTTATTTTTCATTTTTTGGTGAATGGATCTTGTGAATGTATATATGTTGCAAAATCTAGTGTATTAATTTCAATTAAAAAAAAGCTTTAAAATGAATATTATTCTTGATTGGGTGGACTTATAAAATCTGTTTTTACAGAATTCATTGTTGTACACTGAAAATGGCAAAAATTACAATAAGTAAGTTCATTATTACACTTCTTGACATATAAATACGAACATATGTATGTATGTTTTGACTCCATACATATTGCATTATTTGATCATTGTTTTTACACATGGAGAGCCTGTAGCACTCCCATGATTTTGCTAAAGTTTTCAATCAGCAAACAATAACTCAAAAATAGTAGAGAAGTATTTCCTATATGGTCTAATGCTTAGCTATGTTTAAATACGTTAGAGAACATAGCTAAGCATTAGACCATATAGGAAATACTTTCCAGTAATTATCATGCAGAAATTCTCTACTATTCTGGAGTTTTACTCTACATAAATAACAAAAATCTTTAAAAAAATTATTCTACCTGCTAACTGCATTTGAATACAGTGTAGGGGTTTCCCTTTTCTAGATTTATTGGCACAAGTATCATCAAAGAATAAATTCACTGGCAGCATTATCACTGGCATATTGAATACACAGAATCTTGATCTAGATAATATATCTGTTTTCTCCTAAAAATAGAATATGTTTAAACTTTTTCTATATTTATCATAGGTTTTAAGGCCACAAAGTGAGTTTATCAGGTGATGAAGGCATAGCTTAATTTTAACTCTTGACATTTACTTATACATTATGATAAAAGATCAGCAGGGATATTATGTTTTCTTCAATATTGTCTGGTCCTATTGACATCATAAATTTCAACAATTTAAGGTATCCGACCCATAATTGAAGTCATCGCTTAATTTTATTTTTCGACCAAGAAATACAACTTTATTAGAAAAATGTATTGCTAATTAATGCTACAATTTAATATATTGTTTTAATTTGAGTCATTGTTTACAGTTTTGAGCAAACCAAAGTTAGTTACTCAAATAGTATTTGCGATGTTTTCCGAACAATTACCGATGTCTGCTCCAATGAAAAACAAAAGACATCCAGGACACCAAATGTGATCACGTGGTCAATTGTGGTCCGGATATCTTAAACAAGAGGCTCACAGGAGCCTGTATCGCTCACCTGAACCCAAACAACCCTTTTTTATCCAACTTTTCTTTGCTATAAGGAATCGCCCAACACTTCTGCAAAAGTCATTAATTATGACCTTTTAAGGGAAATAATTCCTCTAAGGAGGAGCTTTTGACGGACGACAAGGGATGGCAATAGCTCACCTGACCCAAAGGTCAGGTGAGCTAAAAATATAACCTTTAAGATAAATAAAGCATAAAATTTGATACATTGATTCGAACTTTAATAAATAATTTGAATCTGCCATTTCTCTTTTCGATATAAATATATTTTGATAAATGAACAAAATTATTTTAAAAATAAATTTCTTACATTAAGTGTTACAAGCTGCAAATTATTACTTGTATCTCTCTTGTAGAATTGACATCCCTCTGGGTTAAAATGATTCAGATGTTGAAGTTTCATCTTTGCATCAGTTGTAGTGCTGCATATCAAGCTGAAAATTTTTTTTGGTCAAATTCACTTACTCCCTTATAGCATTTTCTATCAAAATATATTGTATTTTAATTTTAGTACCATATATACAAAAATGTACATGTCAAAAAGTTTAGTTTTATGATTAGTAAATATTTCTCAAGACTGTTTTAAGTTGATTGTTATGTCATGTTGTTACCAATTTTAACCCATCAAAATTCATATTGTTGCCATGGCTGAAAAATACTCATCTACATGAATTATGGGGCTGTTGTATTTGACATCCTGTTTTTTTGTCTAATAAAACAGTGATTGTAGGATAAATAATTATGTCCGGTGTTAAGTTTGTTCAAATATAAACATGATAAACGGCTGTGTATAAGGTTGTACTGGTATTTAAGATTTTTAAATTACCTGTGTGAATGGTTTTCTAACTTGTCATAAATTTGTACAATAGCATACACAGCATCCAACTGAAATGGAAGTAAATATGCATAAATAATTTTCAAATGCACTGTTAATTATATATCCGGCACATGATGAGTAAAGTAAATAAAAGTGCAATGAGTTTGTCTGACTTATCTAATGAAGTGTTGAATTGTCCATTACATTAGTCTGTTACTATTTTATACATGTTTGAATTTTGATTAGTTGGGTTGCAAAAATCTTCCAGCTTTCAGCAATATATATTTTCAGTTTTTTATTAGATGTAGAAGTTAAGAATCTCTAATTTACATTTAAAATTAACTTACTACTACTTCACATCTCAAAGTTTAAATATGTTAACTGGTAAAAGATGTGATACATATAATACTTAATGTTATGTGATATAAAAATCATACCTCTATGTCCTGAATAAAAGAATTTATTTTTTTCTATTCTTGTTTGTGGACTATTTTCAACAACAAAATCTCCTGTAAACAAATATATTAAACAATGTTTTATTGCAAATGCATACATGGTGGTCACAGTCGAAAATACTTTACTGCACTGTACAAGGATTAATGACTATGAATCATTTTCATTTTTTTTTTAAGTTGTGAAAATAAAGAATTCTATGTTTTTAGTAGATATATATATGATCTCTTTCTGACTTGTGTTACTAATCATATTTGAAAACAACCATTTGTAATTAACTAATGTGTGCTTACCTGCATAAAATTGTTTGCTATTATATGATGCCCAGTGCCATTGCAAATTATGGAATTTATTACCATCAGGTTGTTCATAAAACTCCACAGCATTTCGGTCAACAGACAGTTTCCTTGCATGTCTAAAAAAGTTAAGGCCAAATGTTAGAATATGCAAAAACACAATCTTAATGTTGCAACAGACCCTGAATGATAGCAATGCTTTCATGCTTGAAATAAGTAGCGTAAATTCTTTACTGATAGTTAATTATATTTGCTGACCAATTAATACAAATTCAGTCTAAAATTAAACATAACTTTAAGTTTACGAACCTTATTATTTTTTGGGATGTATCAGGATGGGATATTGTTAACTGCAACAAGGCTGAAGGTTTTACAGAATAAAATGGAACACCCTCTGTATTTATGTTCTAAAATGAAGTTAAATGAAATTATTTGACATATATTAATTAATTTTCTACAAAAATGTGCATTTAAACATATTCTCATATCTTATGTATATTTAAATAGTCTGAACTTAGGTGTAAATCTTACATTGGTACCAGTGAATTATCAGATTTCTCCAATCAAGTTTAATTTCCATAATTTAACTATTCAGATTGGAGAAATCTGATAAACCAAGAGCACAAATGTAAGATTCTATTTCTCCAATTCAAAAAATGGTAAATTTCTGTAATGAAATCAAATTCTTTTAGCCCAAGTTTCACAGTCATGTTGAGTATGCAGGATTTTCTTTTGTTTATGATGTCATTATTTTTGTTTATGGTATTTTAAGGTATCCGACCCATAATTGACCACGTGATCATATTTGGTGTCCCGGATGTCCATTGTTTGTCAATGGAGCAGACCTCGGTAATGTTCGGCAAACATCGGAACTACTATTTGAGCAACTAACTTTTTTTCCTCAAAACTGTTAACATCGACTCAAAGTAAAACAATATATTTAATTTGTATCATTAATTAGTAATATATTGATTAAAAAAAGCTGCATGTCTTGGTCTAAAAATAAAATTAAACGGTGACTTCAATTATGGGTGGGATACCTTAAGCCAATCAACAGATAAGAACCAAAAATTCAATAGTGAAAAGGATGCTAAAACTATTTTTTCCACACCGGTCAAGTGGTATTACCTCAAAATTAGAAAAATTAAATTCCTCCTATTCATAATTTTTACATCGTTGTACATAAACAAAGTTTACCTTTGTCAACAAATTGAATTTGCATTTTCTAGTCAATATAATAGAGAGAGTACATAGTACATAGTACAATAATTTCAGTAATTCAGGCGATACCATGTTTCTATTAAAAGTTACTTTACCTTTTGAATAAGCTCTTCTGTCTTTATACTACCAATAGTCATATTTTTTATTTTACTCATTGGTGGCATTTCCAATCCAGCCTCCCTCATAATGTACCATATAAATTTGGCAGTTTCATCGCTCTGATAACAAAAGATGTTATATTATACATGTATCATATAAAGCTGACATAGTTAAATCTGTGAAATATAACTCTAAAATGAACTATTTTAATGTTTTATTCGAGTTTCTGGAAATATGTTGCTGTGGTTTTTGTTATGAACAGAGAGGGTTAGAGAAGCTGGTTACCAAAGTCATCAGTGGTGCCCAAACTGATGGTCACCAAAACTAAGGGACAGAAATATGGTTTCTGTTTGCATATAGGTTGATTGTCATCATAAAATATTGTTGAAAGGATATAAAACATCAGTAAATTTGTTTTTTGCATTTGTTTTTAATAACCTTTACCACTATTTGCATATTGTAATGAAAGCATCATCCTCACAAGTCAGGGTTTCTGTGTCCACATGTGTTTCATTGACACATGTGAACACAGAAACCCTGATTTGTGAGGATGTGAAAGCATATATACTTTTTGGACAGTTATGTTCTTGGAATTTTGGGTTTTTTTATTAATTTTTATATAAAACAGTTAGAATTTTTTCAATAATTTCATGTTACTGTGTTTGTTTAAACAAATAAAATACAAGTATTATAACTGTAAAAACATATATACTGAGTTGAGACTGGACGCTATCAGTGACACATTAACAATCTTGGAAAACCAGAGATCATTCCAAAACAAGAAAGATTATGTCAGAATTGCAATATGAATAAAGCGGAAGATGAACTCTATTATCTGTTAGAGTGCCCCAAACATAAAGTGAAACGTCATTCATTTTTAAACTGTTACTTTGAAATTTATCCAAATCTTAAGACGTTAAATAACGAACAACTTTATATATGGATTATGTCTAATGAAACTACCTTTGTTAATTCGTTGTGTATTTTCTTGAAGTCAGCAGTAGATAAGCAAAAATCAGAATCAGATTAAATAAATAATTACATGTCTATTATTTTCATTATTTTAAATACTTGTTTAATTGCCACTTAAATGATGTAGTACTGTATTTTAGAGTTATCTCTCTTTATACATGAATATTGGAAAGGCTGTCTCTCTGCAATTGATGATTTTCTGTTTTTCTGTGATGAAAAAAATGTAACTATCTAATTAACATGCTCTGATGGGCCCAATGATTAGGAAATAAAGATATTTTATTTGTATTTGTATTTGTATTTGTATATATTGCTTGTTGATAAATACATACAAGGGTTTTACTCTCTAAAATTAAAGATTTGATTAAAATGAGGGATAAATTACCAGTATGTGTGTTTTGGAATGAAGTAATATGTAAAGAAGCATTTCCATCTTTGAATCAAATGGATACCACGAGCTATCTCCGCTGCCACAGGCTTCTCTTGATGGTCCATCCGCAAACAGTGCCTCGTCCCGCGATTCTTCGTCGTCGCTCTCTTGATTTCTTTGACCTAAATGGTGATCCTCGTCGAATGATGTTGGATGATCGGAAGATACTGTTTCGTTATCAGAAACAGCTTCAGTGCCGTGTAAAAAATATTTGCTATCATCGTTTGAAACGTGTATCTGGCTCGTTATATTGATATTGCGAACATGCTTTGCGGTTTGTTTGTGAACTTCATATTTTAGATTTTTTTGAGGTGGAAAATGAACAAATATCACAAATGAAACAAGAACTGTTCTCCAAATGTCGTTTCATGCTTCAATTCGACAGATAAGTTAATTTCTTCATGGTATCCGATGATCAAGATGAGTAATCTATATTTAGATCTTTGTTTACTGTTTTAAGAGAACCGTAAGGTGCCGAAGACTAAAATATTAAAATGACCGGTTTACAACGTCTGATAAATATCTATAATTTAATCTTTTCTGTTACATAATATTGATACTTATTTGATTTACAAATTTATAGTAAATGTACCAAAATTATACTAATATATAATATACAAAATTTTATCATGTACGCCTGCCTGTCGGTTCTCTTTGTTTGGTTTCTGGTTAAGTGCACGTGCTCGTCTGCTTTGACATCGCTGTCAGATTTCTCTTTGATGTCTGCCTTTTGATGTCGGATAGCTTCTTTATATCGGTAATTTTCTATTTTAATGAACTTACATTAATTGAAAAATAAAAAACAAGATTTTAATGAACATTGTGAATCTTTTTTGACGCGAAAATAGCTCATTTTGCGTTTCAAATAACAAGAAAACAAAGCTGGACCTTGACCTTAAATTCTTTGCTGTTAATTCATTTATTCTTAATTTCTTCAGCTCAAAAATTACAATTTCTATTGTTTTCATGTTAATTTATTACATTTTTTGTGCTGAGCATAACCTTTTTACTTTAAATTTTTTTTATTGCAAGGACCAGGCCCAAGTGAAGTACAAATATTGTAGGCTTATAAAAAATTTCACTTGCATTTATTGTGTTTTAATAAAACTGTAGCTATTGGTTTTGTTTTTGTAATGTAACCACTATATACTTTATAGTATACTTTTTTCAGGTAATTGAATAATACCATCAGAAACTTATCAGACAAAATAATTCAAGACAATTTAATAGTGAGTATAGTTTCAGTCTGCATTTTAATATCTGAATGTTAACATTTAAATATTTAATACACGTGCAAAACTTGTTTTGATATTCCAAATTTTTTTGTCAATTGATTGTTCCTATTTTTTCCTTGTTAACAATATAAACAATCTTATTCAAGAAAAATTATACTTGGAATAAAACTGGTATGTTTTGATATGATATAGGCTATTGTATGGTAAATAAAATATTCAGCATGGATGTGTTGTGAAATTGTAAGTTGTAAGTACATAATATCCACTATTGATGTACATAAAGTATGTAACTGATGGGGTATAACACAACAATAAACCTAAAAAAAAGACTTACTTTTCTGTCACTTTTGGCTGATCCTCATATTATAGTTTATTATCTTTATATGTTTATCAATCTTTTCATGTCTTATTTGCATTTTCTGTTTCTTATGATTGTTATTAGAAAATAAAGGATCTTAATTTGCATGCTGATGCAGCAACAATAGCAAAGAAAAGGGGGGGGGGGGAGATAGGGGCAAGTGAACTTTTTAATTTTAATTAGATTAAATTTGAATAGATTTATAATTCAATGTTTGTAAGTCCATGTATAAATTATAAACATTTTCACAGTGATTCACAACTGTTGTGTTCCCACATAGAACATAAATGAAATTTACTGGATATTATAAATTAGTATCTAACTTCGAAATAATATTCAAGCAATTGTACTTTGCAGAATTTTTGTTAACATTTAATAACATTTTCATTTCAGAAATTACAGTATTTGCTGCAATGTCAGAACTAGATTTATTCGCTGTATGTATCTCTTTAATGTTAATATCCATTCCATATTTTATTCAGCTGTTCATCAGCTGCAAAAATCATTAAATTTGAAAGTATCTTCGGTTTTCCTGTATCTGTTATACTTTTTGAACTATAACCCCCCTCCCAGTTCTATTTTAGCCATGGTGGCCATGCTGGTTAATCAGTGGCCATGGTTTGTGCAAACTTGGTAGATGACATTTGATGGATGATGTTTACAAAGTTGCAAAACAGTCCTTTCAGTTGTTTCAGACAAGAGGATTTTTAAAAATCAATTAAAATTCATTCAACAAAACAGTTCAAGGGGATTAACTCTTAAAGGGTTCATCAGACAATCTTGACCCTAGGCCATTTTTGTAGCAAGAAAGTTACAAGTGATGGCAATAGCTCACATGACCCTTTGGGACAGGTAATATTATACAAATTGTGCACTACAAACTATCTGGTGTCTTAAGAAGTGAAATTAAAAATATGTCTAACTTATTATGATATTATTAAAGTTATTAGAATCATTAAAAGAAAAGATTTTAGGCATTTTATTTCCTAATATGTCGATGTTGGTCTTTTTACAAAGTAACTTATTAGTAAAGCTGTTTTTATAACTACATGATCAATTTCCTCCATATTTATTCTATTTAAAGGAATCGCAAGAGAGTGATGAAGTACATGTATTAGAACATGTGGAACCAGAAATGCCAGAAATGCCAGTTGATCTGAAGACTGTTTGTAAGTGTTGTTTTTTTAAATTGTTTGTATTTCGATTCAAAATTTGTTTTGCTTCACTATAAAAATTAGATAGTCCTAATATCTTTAATGTTTAAATATATTCTCAATTATTTTTTACTTTAAATACAATGTAGTATTGTTTTCCATGATTTCTTTGAAATTGTAACACTGGCATTGCATTGTGTGTAACCAAATGCACACTTTCCATGTTCTTTCCACCATAAAGTATCATGGGCAAGTTCCATTTTATGTGTTAGGTAAAGAAAGTTTTGTATTTCACACAATCTCAAGCACCTGTAAACAATTAAGATGAAGTATCACAAGTCTTTAATATTTTTTAGATTGAAAGTTTTCATTTTAGACATTTTTTTATTTCATGTGCAGTAAGTGAACTGAAAGCTTTACAAAATGCAGTTAATCACAACCAAAAATTGATGCTGGAAATAAAAGCAATGCTTTCTAATCAAACCCAACAGCAACTCAAGCAGGTTTTCAGCATTGAAACGTCCACAATAAAGGTAAAAATCATAAGAAATTATTTAAATATCAAAAAGGCATTATAGTTTTCATGCAAGTTTAGTCTTGTAAGAGAATGTCATACATTTTCTCAGCTAATTGAAATGTCAAAAGTGTTAGTTTGTTTTGCTAAAGGGATGTGCATAGTTTAAAATTATTTTATTTTTATTTAACAAATTAGAAAAATGAGCATTACATAGAAACTTTTCAATCAATCAAGGCTTTCAGAACTGTGTTAATAATATCTAAATGAATCAATCAATCAACCTTTAGACTGTTTTAGTTCTAACTCAATACATTTTGTTTATTAAAATTTTGTTTTCAGAAACCATACCTGCATTATCTGAAATCAAGATTTTTGAATATCCTAGGATAACTGGGGATGATGCAGATTTGAAGGCAAGCTTAAAATTATGTAAGATGTGTTTAAATGTTTTGCAAACCAGTTGTGTATTTCTTTCATTTTAAAGATATGTGTATGTCTAAAATAAAAGGGGTTATTTAACTTAAATCATAATAAAAAAAAAACAGGGATAACATGTTGATCTGTCTCAGCTCGAACAGGACTATTCAGTTAAAGCTCACATTTAAAGGCATAACTGGTAATTTAAAGTGTTAAATCAATGTAATGGTATTAGATAGACTGTAATTGTATGCGCAACTAGATAAATTGTGGCAGAGTGGTTAATCACATGCTTGTCAACACTGAGGTTGCAGATTCAAGTTAAAGCTGAAACATTGCTAAAAGTGGCGATCAACAAATAAATCAACAATAAAATTGCTCCTGTTTGTGTCAACAGCAGTAACAAGTTGATGTTCCTTGCAATACCTTACAAAAGAACTACAATTACAATACTATTAATCACATCGTCTGTCAACACAGTCTTACTGTGGGCAGGATATACTGGACTCCAATCTTAATTGACAAGGATTGCCAGTTTTTCCTACCAAACGTTGAAAGTGGCATTAAACATCATTCAAACAAACAAACAAACAATTACAAGACAAACTTTATAACATCAGTATGATCTTATAGGATGTTTGATGTTTCAGCAACAAGGTGTTAATTTGTTAAAATTGGTGCTGTTACCGGATTTGCATTTTATGTTTTATCGCGAAGCATTTTATGTACAGTGTAAACCCATCCAAAGTCTTCTAGATCTAATAATCTAACCAACAATTGAAAAAACTGTGATGAAGTTTTTAATGGTGCAAACAGATCCATAATAGGTTATACGAGTTACAATTGATTAAAATAAATCCTGATATTTTAATTGAATTTAAACCACATTTGCATATTTATAAATGCATCAAAAGTTGACATGTTATCAACCTATGAATACGTAATGTGACCTAAGTTAGCTTTTACCGTAAAATGTGGTTTACTACATCCATATATGTTCAGTATTATAGTTATTTCTTATTGGGTCATAACTGACTTTTAATTTTTTTTTTATTTACAGAGAACTATAACCACATTATTAAGAACATCCCATGAAATAATTAATGGAGATGTGGTAATAAAATGCTACCAATTTGCATCTCACAATTTTACTAATTGGAGAAATCAATTGAGAATCAAGGTAATTATGAAAATATGGTATGTGAACAAATAACGCTGGAGGTGACACATATATTATGAGAATCTTAAACCATTTGCTTCATGTCTTTGTAAGCTTAAGCCCTAGGTCCATCAAATTTGGTCCAGTGGTATCTTATCATGAGTACTCACCACTCAGTCACCTGTCACCAGACCTCAATTTCACTGTCCAAGGACTACTTTAAAGTTTTTGGATTATGGCAGTTCCTCTGTAACAATGCATGGTAGGATGATTATACATGTTTTTGGTATATAGGCTGCTGATGAATAGTACATGAGTGTCTGGTAGATGTCACCTGTCCTTGACCTCATTTTCACAGTCCAGCGACTACGTTAAAGTTTTTATATTTGGGCAGTTCTTATGTAACCATACATGGTAGGATGACAATATATAGTATACAGATTGCTGATGATTGGTACATGAGTGTCTGGTAGGTGTCACTTGACCATGACCTCAATTTCACGGTCATGCTACTACTTTAAAGTTTTTTTTATTAGGTCTGTTTCTCTGAACCATATATTGTATATTTTAAATCATAACAATTTAATGTTAGTATTTACGTAATGCTTAAGACATATATTTTCTGTGTCCAAACTTGTTACCGAAATCATAACATTTGCTGTCTAATAATAGTATACAACTCGTTCACATATCTGTTACTGCATGCTCTTTATATGTTGAGGAATAGAAAACTTTGCATTGTTTGAATGACATCTAGTCTGATCTATAAATAGACATGTGGAAACTACAAACTATACAAATATGAATACTAAAATTTTCCAATTGTCAGCATCCTTTTTATTGATAGCTAAATTCCAGCTAATAGTGTTAATACTGCACAACTTCTACATTTTGGTATATCGTGCGGATTCTGTTCAAATTTTCAACACAGATAACTGCTGTTGACTAATAAGCTACACAAACTGGGGTTTCATATTCCAATACTTAAAAAAAAATTAAACTAACAATAGTACAGATTGAAATAATTTATAATGATTGTTGTAGCAAAGAGATTGTAAAACTGAATTGCTAAAAAATATGGTCTACTTGAATATCTTTATACACGCGTCAAAGAAGAGGGGGTATTATGTTTTACCATTGTCCGTCCATAACAAATTTCTGTCACAGTTTTCTAAGCAACTACAGCATGCAGAAGCCCGATATTGCTTTATCATTAAATACCATATGGTGTATAGTGATTTATCTACCATCTGTTTACGGAATACTTTTTAGCCTTTTATCACTAGTGAACATTAGCTCACAGATACACTTGTTTTATACAGTTATTCTTAGTTTCTTTAAAATAAACAGTCATTTTTATCATTCTGAGTAGTACACACATTATCAAAGGATGTTTATAAATTGTTGTATATATGTGTCTAGAATTAGATTAAAAATCTGTAATTTTTTTTTAGCTAATTACAAAAGACAAAGATGTCCAGGGAATGGACTTGAGTGAGTTATCTAAATACACATTTAGTAACTTTAAATGTGGAACTGAAAGTGCAGATGCCCCCCAAAAAATGGGGAAGTCGTTTTGGCATTAGTAAGTACAGACTTGTAACTAGTACATGATTTCTTTTTTATTTTTAAACCATGAAAAGAATGGCTATACAATATTCATAAATTGTCAGAAATTATGAAATAAATTTGAATGAGCCTAAGAAATGGGAACATTTCCTATCTGTTTCGTGGTAAGTACAATGTATGAATATTGTTTGTATCTTGCAACCCTAAGTAAAGTGTTAAAAAATATCTGACTCAAAGTAGAATTTGTAGTGATATGTGACTTATTTAATTTAAATTATACTGTAAACATACACTTATACTGTCTTTTTCGCTTTAAATTGTACACTTTTATTAAGATTGTTTTGTATTTGTTTTATGCATGAGGACCTCAAGAAAAATTAGTAATAACACTAACTGTGTAACCCTCTTTAAATTTTCGGAGCATTTTTTCATCGATAGCCTGGTGTCATAAACGAATATAGTATTTAACAACATGTCATAAATTGGAACAGAATGCTAAACTTTGTTAGAATCAAGGACAAGGGTACTAGGGGACTTTATTCTGCACTGTAAAATAAGGAAAACTTTATTCAGCTACATATATTGTACAGCATATGTAATTTTTTGCAGGAAAAAATAATAAATATGAAGTGTGAAATGAAACACATACATTTATTATTCATCCACATAAAATTGGTTAAATCTTGGCATGGATCTCCTATTTTGAAATCTCTAAGTCTCAGTCTTATATTGTTTTTTGGGTCATGTCAATAGACTGATATTTATAAATTATCTATGTTTTTTTAAATGACATGCAATTTTTTGTCAGTATCTCAAAGAAGGACGACAGCCTTGAGATGAGATGACGAGAAAAATGCATCAAGTTTGCAAAACGTAAATAACCTGTTTATCACTGTTTTGTACATTAACATCACTGTGTTTATTTAATGACGTCTTGACATAGTGGTGAGATGGGATAATACAGCACATCTAGATCACATCAAATGAAAATACTTAAAATAGTGATAATATATATTTATACATTTGCAGTACAACAATGGTGTACACATATTTTTTCCTTTATTCTGCTAGTGACTGAATCAGCTAAATAAGTGGTTGTTCAATGTTTTTTCAATATAAAATCTATTTCATTGATACAGAATAAAAACAATTTTCTGCCTATGTATTAATATTCTTTTTGGAGTGTAGTAAATATAACAGAAATACTAGATTGATTTTTATCTGTTTTCAGAGAACATTTGTTGATCAGAATCAACTTTGGAACGGAGAAAATGTCATGTCTGACTTTATGGGGTGCTTTAGGAAAACATTAAATAAAATGTACAGCAAAGAAAGCCAGTCAGAATGCTGGGCAAGATTACGTGAAAGACAGTTAAAAACAATTGAAGAGTTTAAAAAAATATAAATGTTAAAAGTTACAAAAATTGTTGGTACTATTTTTCTTTCTTTCAATGTTAATGTTACTGTTATTTTTTTATACTTGATTAATTATTATTGATGTTAACAAAATTCGTGAAGCATAGCAAGTACTGTTTTTGATGTTCTTAAAAATAAAAAATAAATGATTTTAAGTGAAATAACTCTTGATTTAATAAATTCAGTTAATTTTCTATTATTAAATAACATATTGGGTCTACTATATAACATTTCAAAAGGTGAAAACCCTGTTGTCTCATCAGGCACATCTCTGTATGCAAACAACAAGTATGGAATGTATTTATCCCAGTTTGTAGGTTGCTTCTGTGCATACCTCTTCAGCATCTTTTTTAATGTTCCATTAAAGTTTTCAACTAGCCCGTTTGCTGATGGATGGTATGGTGTTGTGCTCAATTTGTGTATCTTAAGTAACTTACATACCTGTGTCATTAAATCTTACATGAAATTACTTCCTTGGTCTGTCAACAACTCTTTTGGCACTCCTACTCTAGTAAACATCGAGATCAAAACTTCTGCCACCGTTTCAGCTTCTTGGTTAGGTAGAGGAAATGCCTCTGGATATCTCGTAGCGTAGTCGATGCAAACTAAAATATATCTATTCTTACAAACAACAAAATCAACAGCAATACGCTCAAAAGGTTCATCAATGGGTGGTATACTAATAAGTGGGGCGGTAGGGATTCTACCCTTCTGCACACCCTTTTGACACTCTGGACACGCCCTACAAAAGTTCGAAATATCAGAAAATATACCAGGCCAAAAGAAATGATGCATAATACGATCCCTGGTCTTCTTGGTACCTCAATGACCTGCCAGTGGTATATCGTGACTTAGCTTCAATATAGTCTCTCGGTATTTCTGGGGTACAACTATCTGCTGGATTGGATGTCCCGAATCTGATCTTAAAATCCTGTAAAGTAAATCAGATTTAATACAAAAATAAGAAGGATCTTGTGGAACATCTGTAACAAGGGTTCTGATCTTATCTAAACTACTGTCACTTCTCTGAGCGTATATAAGCTCCTGTCTAGTGCATACCTGAAAACTAGGATCTGATGACAAAATCTCTATCTTATCTGAAACAGGTAAATCATCACTGTATCTAAGCTCTGCTTCTTCAGCTTGTCTATCTCTCTCCTCCTTCTTCTTGCTCTGTGCCCTCGTCGCTACGGCGCTACATGTATCCTTCGACTCAGCCTCTGTACTCAAATCTAAAAGCTGTGGACTAGAAATGCTAACACGGTTACCTACAATCAAATCTACAATGGGTGTATCTAATGCTAAAGCTAAAACAGTACCTGAAATAAATGGAGTGTGTATATCAATCCAAGCTTCCTTATATTCCCTCACAGTTCCGTCTGCTAAACGTATAGATCTAATCTTACCTGTAAACTCATCTTCATTAACTAAGTTGGTCTTGACAAATACACAAGTACTTCCCGAGTCTCGCAGTACATCAACAGCTTGACCGTTGACCTTCCTTTCAACAACATCTAATCCAGAAAAATCGGAGTTGTCCTGAGCACCACCGGGTATAACGCCAGGTAAACGTACAGTGACACCACCAGCATACTCGTCTACGGGATGATCTAAACATAGTGCTAACTTACCTTGGGTTGTATTGGGTTTCGTATCCCGATTCTTCATGTTGCAGTTAGGTGCTATGTGACCCTGCTTTTTACATATATAGCAAGTACGCGTTTCCTTCCTAAACTGACCTTGAGAATTGTCTTTTGGTTGAAACTTCTTTGACCCATCATTGCCCGATTTATTGCCCTTACCGTAGTTCTTATGTGCAATCTGATATGACTCCGCCAACTCAATCAGTCCTTTTACATTAGTTGGTCTTCGTTCTTGGATCCATGTTCTGAGTTCTCTGTCGCTACTTACCATAAGTTGTTCTCTCAATACCAAGTCGTAAAACTTATCGAAGTCACCATTGACTTCTTCCCGTTCACACCAGTGTCTGAGGAAACCTTCTAGTCTTACTGAGTACTCCCTAAATGACTCATCATTCATCTGGGTTGAATGTCTAAACTTGCCCCTATATACCTCGAATGTTAACTCATACCTAACAAGGATCGCGGTCTTAATACTGTCGTAATCGCGGCTTTCGACCTCGCTTAGACGTGCATATGCTTCAAGAGCTTTACCACAAAGAAGAGGGACTAAACGCAACGGCCACTCCGACTTGTGAATTTTGTGGTGACAAGCTTCTCAAAAGATCGTAAAAATACATCTGGATCTTGACCGTCTTGAAACTTAGGTAGTTTTGACTTTAAGGTGTCGGATTTACTACCAGCGCCATGACCAATACCTTGAGTCAATTCTTTCTCTCTTACCTCAAGCTCTCTAAGCTTTACATCACGCTCCTTCTCTGCTTTCTTTATCTCACGCTCAGCTTTCTTCATCTCACGCTCAGCTGCTCTTTCTTCACGCTCAGCTGCTTGCATCTCTCTATACATAGCTAAACAATTTGTCATAGATTCACCTTTGTCAATCAAATCTTGTACCCATACGGGTAAACCCTGTGACGTCATCATTGCAAAATAAAAATACAATTTGCAAAACAGAAGTTGTCAAAAATAAAAAGACCAGAAAACAGTTAACTATAAATGTTGAACTGAAACAATCCCACCGCTGCCACCATTGTAACGAGGTTGGGTAGTCGCGATTGTTTGTATGGCCAAGATTTGTAGACAAACAAATAAGTAAAACAAAATATTTTACTTAAAGAAAAAAACAAAAATATGAACAAAATATACAATCAAAACATAAGAAAAGTACAAACAAAATATAACTAAAGTCCAAAATGATATCACAACATAAAGAAAACTAAATCTTGAAAAATGTTTAAAAAAACAAAACATAAAAGTTCAAACTAAATACAAACCAGGAACAAAACTTCAAATCATCAAAAATAAGTTCTGAACAGAAGAAACAAAATAGTAATATAACTGAATAAACAAAATAACAAAATATTTGAAAAAACTGAATTGACTTTCCACACATCAGCGGCCAAGATCCAGTAGCGTGACTTGTTGAAATTTGAAATGTCCCGAGTGAATGTCGATCGAACTTTACAACATAGCAAACGGACAACAATTTGGTTGTCCAACTGGAAATGAACTATACAAGACAATTTTGCTTTATAACGGTCCAACGGACTTCTGACATAGGAATAAACGAATCTGATGAAGAATCTCTCGGTAAACGAATACACGGACTTCATAAATTTGGAAAATTTCATTTATAGAACAGACATCTTGAATTTCCGCTATCCTAAATAATAGACTGTAATCCAACGGACTGTGTTCCGACGGAAATACTTCCAACATTTAAAGTCGAAATCTTCCGGATTTAAAATAAATTAAACGGATATCTCAAAATATAATGAAAATATCTGTACATCCTATCGTATAGTGACTGGTAACTAACGGACAGGAAAAATGGTTGTCCGTAAATTTCATCTACGTGCCAAATCATGAGACTAAAAACCCCTGAAATGAACAAAAGTATTCCAAATTTACCAAATTGAACTACTAACACGGTTTCTAATGACTTAAACCCGAATGAGACTGAACGTGACAATATCTCAATGAGCGAACCAATTTTCACGCAGAAAATTGCAAAAAATAAATAAAACCACTTACCTGGGTTATAATACATCAATTCACATCATTGGAAAGAAACCCATGTCCTGTACTGACAATCCCGCGTACTTATCCATGTGAACTAAATGTATACCTCCAACATGTTCGCCATCTAAACGTCCAGTGCTGATTACAGGTAAACTCACCTTATATATCATCTGAGCTCGTGCGGGTAAACTCGACTTATATATCACCTGAGCTCGTGCAGATAATTCCGCGCGAAATATTTTATTAGTCTATTTAACACTTACCTTAAAGTGATTAATTTAATTAAATACCAATCAAGTATAACTCTGAGGGAAGAATGAAGTCAAAACCATAAAAATAGTAAAAACAAATAATAACTACATACCGTATAAGTGGTTTTTTTCGCGGTGATTTAATTTTCGCTATATTCGCGGTAAAATGTTTACCGCGAAAATATCAACGCGCGAAGTATTAGAAACAACCATTAAGCTATTTATTCTGATTACGTACCGCGAAAATTACTTTACGCTAAAATAAACCCACACAGTTTTTCAACAAAAACGCTAAATTTTGCCCACGCGAAAAAAAAACCACTTATACGGTAATACATAAATGAAGTTCATTACAGGGAGGGAATATAAAAGATGGTGCTTGTGTATTAAAGGGAAAAAAACACTAATCCAATTCTTTAAGATTTTCTACTAAATTTGTTATTATTTTAATCACCGCAGCTCCTTTACCTCAAGTTTTCCTTGACCAATATATCTAAAATCGTACGTGACAAGCTTATATTCTCTCAAAATTTCATGACCTGTTTAAAACCTTCCAAGAGAAACCCAGCTTGCGGGGTAAACACCACTCTAAAAATAGCACTTTTTCCAGACAATCTTGGTTTATAGGTCATTTAGTTTGTTTTGTTTTTTAACACTTAAAACATTTTATTGCACATTTCTTGCTGTACAGCGTATAGCTGTATAGTTTACACGGTTTACAGCTTCCTCCGTGTATCCCTGCGTACACTTGATAAACAACTAGGGAAAATTGTTTAGTGTTTTTGTTATAAAAATAATAATTTTACACAAAACGTGGTCTACATTATTACAATTGAATTTGTTTTCGGATAATGATCAAGGACATTCCGATACACACAACACATCACACGTACATGTCAAGATACAACCTGGTTAAAGTGCTTACATCAAAAATAGATTTCCAAAATATGTTGTACTTTCTTGCAAAACTTGCCTTTTCTATACAATGATATCTCTTATCTTTTCGTAAACTCATATTTAAAAACTTTAAAAATATCCAAACTCTTTGACAATGATTTGATAGATAGTAAGTTTTGTGTATTACAAAAATAAACAATGCAAAGAGATAATTTATAGAAAAAAATTCATTTTCCTCAATTTTATAACCGAAAACAATGTTAGCAAAGTTCACCTTCACCGAGTTGTTTGAGCAGTTCTTTAAATTTTTCTATAAATTCATTTATATGTGTACAACTAAGGAAAACATGTTGATAATTGTAAACTTGGAGGCACTGATTACAATAAGGGTTGTCAGTAATGTGCCATTTATATAGCAGTTCTCTACGGGGTAGAATGTAGTGTAGCAATTTCCATCGTACCATTTTCAATTTATTGTCCTCAAGAAACTTGAAAATAAAATTAAACATGCATTTTCGTTTAAAACGTGCCTCTGCGCAGTAACTAGATTCTATCATATTTGCCAATTTAGTAAATCCTATAGGAGTAGACTTATCTATATTAATAATGGTATTATAGATTTGTTTTGAGTTTAAATTTGTTAGGGGAACACAAGTTTTTTCATGTTTAAACAGTACTTCTAAGTTAGTGTTTAACTTTGTCTTAACAGATTCAGTACTTAAGAGTTGTGTTTTCCATTCTTTTTGGTATTGGTTTTGACAACTGACTATATTCAGAAAACCAATTAATATGTGATGAAAGAGTTTACGACGTATTTAATTTTGATCTAAATTTCCCTTTTCATTGAACACATCAGCAATGAATAGAATGTTGCTTTTTATCCAGTTTTTATACACTAACTATTTATTGTTAATATGAATGTATTTTATTTCCCCAAATTATTATCTTGTATCTTCTGAACATTTCTTGGACTTTTTTTGCTAATTTGTTTCTTTACCGTTATCCAGTTTTGAATTATGTTTAAGTAAAATTTGGGAAAGCGATTTTTGATATTTTTGAAATAATTAATATTGTCGCAATTCATATAGAACAAAAGAAAGTTATCTCCATATTGGTCGAAATAGTACCTAGTAGGTATTACTGTCCAATTGGAATTTTTGTGTTTTTCATCAATTAGTCTTTGAATTTACCCATTTGATGCTCAAGGCATTTATGAATTTATCTATCTCAGCCATATTAAGTCCCCATTTAGAGTATTGTTGGTTTAACACCTCACGTTTTACCTTCCCTGACTTATTGTTCCAAATATATTGATATATTAGTTTTTTTAATTTCCCAATATAATCTTTACTTATGATTGTGACTGATGATGCAAAGATAAAATTTGGCAATACAAGTAATTTTATCACTACAATCCTCCCAATCATGGTGAGATTCATTTTACCCCAATTTTTTTACAATATTTTCCGATTTATTATACTGTGTCTCCATATTAAGAATTTTACATTTTTCTGTATCATGTCCAAAGTATATGCCCAGATATTTCACTGGTTCTTGATTCCAATTAATGTTTTCAAATTTATCTCTGCATGTTTAAAGTTTACCAAGCCATATGCCTTCTGTTTTTTTTCTATTGATTTTTAATCCTGAATATGTTCCAAAGGTTTCTATTAAGTTTAGGGCCAAAGTTATTTCATGTTTGCAACTTATAAATATAGTAATGTTATCCGCTAACTGTGTTTTACTTCGTCTATTTTAATTTGGATTCCCTTCATCCCACTTTCTTGTATCAATTTTCAGGCAAGTATTTCGACGGCAATAACAAAGATGAAAACACTTGCTGGACAACCCTGACGGTTCCCACGCATTATGGAGAAAGGTTGGGATATCCATCCATTATTTAGGATACATCCTTTAATATTTGAATAAAGTGCTGAAATCCAATTCAAAATGGAACTGAGAAATCCAAATTTGCTTAATGATTGATACATTAATTCCCATTCTAACGAGTCGAAAGCTTTGGAAAAGTCTTTAAAAAGGATAGCCCCATCCACATTATATTTTTCTGAATAGTCAATGACATCCTGAATTTGCCTAATATTAAATCCTATATATCTGTTTTTATATACCCATTTTGATTCCTGTGATTAATTTTGTGTAATATTGGTTTTATTCTCTGGGCCAGACTATATGCAATTATGTTTGCATCTACATTCAATAAAGTGATTGGTCTGTAGTTATCTTAGTTATTTGGGTCATTTTTTGTAAATCAATTGTATTAATCCTAACTTTTGTGAATAGGATAATTGTATTCTCTCATAGCATAAATTAAATATTGGTACAATAAAATCTTTAAGTTCTTTCCAAAATGTTCTATAGAATTCTACAGTCAACCCATCTATTCCTGGGGACTTGTTTAGTATCATTGCAAAAACTGATTTAAAGCATTCTTCATGGGTTAATTTTCCATCTAAGAGATCTTTTTCTGGTTTATTTAGTGCATAATTTATGTTTACTTTATTCAGGTAATTTTCTATATCCTGAGACTTTGGTTTGAATGAAGTATACAAATTTTCATAATAGTTTGTCCCTAGCTCTAAAATTTTTGCTTGATCGTGGACTAGTTTCCCATCTTGGACTTTTAATACAGTAATACTTTTTTTAATTGCCTAGATTTCTCTATTCCGAGAAAAAAGTTTGTGTTTTTCCCCCTCCTCAATCCACTGCACCCTTGATCGTATTTGGTCTCCTTTCATTTTTCTCGTACAGATTGGTTATCTTTTCTTCTGTATATTTAACCATATTCATTGTTTCATTGCTATTATATTGTTGAGTATGTACAAATTTATTTAGATATTTGAGTTTATTATCTAGATATTTAAATTCATTTCTATTTTCTCTTGCCCTCTTTTTACAGTATTCAATCGTCTTCTCTCTAACGTCTATCTTAAATAAGTCCCACATAGTTTTTAGGTTTCTTCTTTTCTCGTTTCTTTTAAATTTTCAATCCTATGATTAATGTTTTATATGACTCTTCAGCTAAAATACGGTAGTTTAATTTAAAATATACCTTACCCTTATTGCTTGTATCTAGGTTAATTTTCAATGAGATATCCAAGTGATCTGTATATTTTATTATGGCTGGTCTTATATCCGTACTTTTTATTTTTGGTCTAAGACTGTTATTTATTAGGAAGAAGTCAATTCTACTAGCACAATTTAAATTACTTTTCCTTCTCTAGGTGAATTGTTGTTTATTTTTATTCATGACTCTCCATATATCTATTAACTTTAATTTTTTTGACAGTTGTCAAGTTATTATTTTTTTTCTTTTTTGAATGTCTTTTTATTTGTAGATTGTCGATCAGCTTGCTACAAAAATTGGTTAAAGTCTCCCCTATAATAAGAATTCCCAAATTGTGATCTTGTATTTTCTCCAAAATTTTTTAAAAGTAAGTGTTTCTCTCCCTGTATGAATTTGGTGCATATATATATTGATAAGTGTTAAAATAAAAAATAAAAAAGTGATTTCAATGTTGAGTATGAGAAATCTTCCATGCTTGTCTGCATCAAAATTAATTAGCTTATGATTTAACTGTTTCTTAAGAAAAATTGAGCCTCCTTTAGAGTTTTTCTATCCAAAACTGTGATAGAAATTGCCCTTTACTTCACTTGTTATAGTAAGTTCCATTTCAGCAGTGAAACGGGTTTCTTGTAAAAAAAGAATGTTGCTTTTTTGCCCCAAAAATATTAACCGTTCTCTTTTATCCTTTTGGCCCAACCCCTGACAGTTTAAAGAACATATATGTACTCGTTGAATGTATTATAACTAACAAAACTACTTGTCAAAGTACTAAATGAATGTAGATGATAAAAACATATGTAATATGAAATATACATCTTGGCAGCATAACTTGCACATATAAACATTACATTAGGTCATGTAGCTAATGGGACATACAACATATTAAACCCCATCAGAACAGAGCAAGTTAGGACTCAACATTTTTCAAATATATTCACCTTTCAGAAACATTTTCATTCATTAAAATCCATTAACTAGTTTTTTAATATACACTAAGATAAACGGGACTTATTTTGTTTTAAGTACTATTTTCTTATGTTCTAAATTTAATTGGTTCCCTTTAGTGTCATGACACCACCAGGGGCATAAAGTTGTCGGTGCAGCACGTTAAAAACTCCCCCAAGTGTGCGAATATTGTATATTTACCATGTACAAATTGTAAACACAGTCATTTTCACTCTGACGACATCTGTACAAGTACATACATCGGGTGCTTGTCTATGTTGATCTATAAATTGTAAAATCAGTAAATAAAATAGATAACTTTCACCCTTTTGGAATCCACTGATGTTGAATCCTTGTTGAATGATCAATATTTGTCAGCACATTTTAGTCGTAGCGCGGAAAGAAAATCCGTTATTTACAAATGCGTTTAATTATGGACGACGGAGCTGAAAGACCCTTGAACCTTGTCCATTTTGAAAATGAAGCGATTCGTGTCAATGTTTAAGTGATTCTATTACCGTTCTGAATAAAGTATAAACACTTCGGCTCTAGATGTGCTAGCGATGTGAAAAACGCTTGTAATATTTCAAAGCAGGTTTTCCTTCACAATTTCATTGATAATTTCTACCTATTTCACAAAATAAAAATTAAATCCTATAAATAATTATAGTTATAATTGTCCGATTTGATGGACACCTGCTGATATTATAACGTAACTTTACCCAAAAGATTTATGGCGAAGGAATAGCCAAGAAGTAAATTCATTACAAATGATTTTACGATTTTATTGAAAAATAATAAAATTACTTAACGTAAGTAGTGTACTTTATAAAAACTCACAAATACTGTTTATTGGTGGTATTTAGGTATTTTGGTGCAACGTGTTCGTTTTTTTTCAGCCGATGTGAACACCTTTTCCCACATAATCTTTATTGATTATTTTGCGTGCTTTTTGTCCGACCAGAATTACCAAACATTCTAAATAACGTTTTTGATGTTGTTTCCCGTTCAAATTTAATTCGGAGCTTCTTTACGTAACACATCGCTTTTACAATACACCAGCATAAAGGCGGTAACAAAAAATATTTAAACCTGTAAAATAATGATTACAAAATTCAAGAAACCAAATTACATAGATACCTTGACGCAGTATGAACTTTTAACAGTACGTTGACGTAGCATTGAACTTATTACGTATTGAGGAACAACAAAAAGACTATTTAATTTAATTACTTAATATTTAATTAATCATTAATAAAACATTTTCATTTTAAAGCAAACACTGACAACAGAACAGTTAGGCAAACACAACTGTAAAAAATAAAACGACATTAGCATCAACGTAATAATAAGGCAAAAAAAATGTTTAAACAATTTTAAGCAGCAACAGATTTTAAAAGAAAACGGCAAAACGAAACAAAGCCATTGAACAAATCATAAAAGAGGTAACAAAATGTAAATTTATGTAACACAACCATGAAACCTTTTGGCGAAAAAAATAAGGTAATTAGAAACAACATTAAAAACAAATACTTTAATAACATCCATCTTTTATTCTTTTCATATTCGTTACAAGTAAACAATATGGCGGAAGTGTATTGAATCTCCGATCTGTGATGTTTGTTGTAATTTAAATTACCTACCGATGTTCAAATGTAAATGTTATATTTCAATTTTTATATAGTAATCACGGTAACTTACGAAATACATTATTTTTATTAAACAATTTTGCAATGAATACCCCTCGTCATGAAAGTTGACAGGAGATGTATTCACGTTCGTGCATTGTAATATTTTTAATTTTTTGCATATGATCTGTATTTAATTGGACAAAAAATAAATTGTATACATCGATAAAGTTAGCCACTGACAAATAGATAACGATCTACAGTAGAATTCATGATTGTTATCAACAACAATGGTCGAGGTCATTGAAATCGACCCAGGGATCCAATCAACAAAAAACTTTAATCTCCCGCGTCAAAACCTTAATTTCCCCGTCACACCCTTAATTTCAGATAACAACACTTAATGTTACAGTCAGCCCTTAAAAAATAAAATGTTGACGCATAAATTAAGGTTTTCCTAAGAAATTAAGGTTTTGGTGTTTGTAGTGGTACTGATACTAATATTAAATGTACTGATACAATACAACACAAAATGTATTGATATTACTACTAAGGGGTCGTCCATAATTGTCAACAATTTTCATAAGTGTGCAAACCGCACACTTGAGGGAGGGGGTTAAAAATTTCAACATTTTTTTGTACACTCTTTTTTGTCTTCAGAAATTTTTCATTTCCGTGGAGTTTGTTTTTTATATTAGTTTAATGGTTGATGTACACTTTTGATGGGGGGTGGGGGGTCTCGAAAAGTGTGCTTTTTGCAAACATGTGAAAATGGTTGACAATTATGGACGACCCCTAAATGCCAATAATAAATGTATTGATACCAATACTAAATGTACTGATACCAATACTGAACATCCTGATAAATGTACTGATATCAATACTAAATGTACTGATACCAATTCTAAATGTACTGATACCAATTCTAAATGGACTGATACCAATACTGAACATCCTGATAGAAATACTTAATGTACTGATTCGAATATTGAACTTTCCGAAAAATACTGAACCAGTTGTCCTTCTGATCCAAACTCGTAATCTTCTGATACCAGGACTGAATTTACTGAAAAATGCTGAAATTCCGATATGACTACCTAACTTAATGATACAAATACTGAACATCCTGATACCAGAACTGAACTTACCTATGCAAACACTGAACATACTGATACTAATACCAATACTTAAGTTACTGATATTTATACTGATGCAAATAACAAATAATGAATGTACTGATACAAATCTGAATGTTCTTAGAAAAATACTAAACATACTGATACAGATACTGACCTTACAGATACCAACACTAAACCTACTGATACAAACACTGAACTTATTGATACATATACTGAACTTATTGATACAAACAGCGAATTTACTGATGCAAACACTGAATTTACTGATGCAAACACCGAATTTACTGATGCAAACACTGAACTTATTGATACATATCAGGGTTCGACATTAAGGCACAACTAAACGACATTTTCCAGTAAAGGTAGGCTTCGGTCTAGTATACATGCCTAGTAGCTGGTCTGACTGGTCGTGGTGATAATGATCAGCCATTATTTTTGACGGACGAATTTTATCGAGGAAAGAAAAATAGTAGAGTTTTTCTATGCGTTTACTACGGATCAGTATGACGTTCATTTACTGTTACAAAACGTAATCATCTCCTTGACTTTGATATATCTAAAAACCGGAAACAGACATAATCAAATAAATGTATACATATTCGTTTTCGTATCATTTAATGTTTAAATGCAAGGTTCAAAAATAGGTGACACCTAAAAATAGAACAGCAACGAGTAGATTTTTTAAATTCAAATTATAATTCATAAAAAAAATATATAATGTGTATTTCAGTTAATTTATCTTAATTGTTGGTGTTTAGTTGTATCATGACATCACCGGATGTATGATGTAATTATGTAAACAGTGGCAAACATGGAAATAAACTGGTTAACATAAAAACAGCGAATTTACTGACACAAACACTGAACGTATTGATACATATACTGAACTTATTGATACAAACACTAAATTTGCTGATGCAAACACTGAACTTACTGATGCACATACTGAAATTACAGATTCAAAAAATGAACATACTGATATACCAGAACTGAACTTACTTATACCAATACTGAATGTGCTGATACAATAAAAAATCTAAACTAATTGATAAAAAACACTTCCAAACTGGTTTTGAACATTCAAGTTCTTTTAAATTAAATTATTTTAATCCTAGTCTTCGATAAATATTTAAGTTACAATTGAAAGAATAAAGATTACTGGTCACAACTAGTCATTAAAAATGATAACATGATAATTTCTGTAGATGGTTGTCCCACGAAACAGTTTGATTTTAGCCAGCTTTATTAAAGTAGAAGCGTGATCTGATTGAATTAAAGTAGCTTCTACCATTAATCACGTGGCCTGTCAACACTGAGCATTACTGCAGGCAGGCTGTGCTCGGCTTTAACATTGATTGAGAATGATTGCTAGTTTTCCTGGCAAAGGTCTGGCATGTTCACAGAGTACTCTGGTTATCGTCCCTACAAAAAAATCCAGAATCCATCCTTGAAAAAATGTTGGAATCAAACCACAAACAAACCAAAATCAAACGTCTACAGTAAACAATACAGTAAAATGTAACGAAATAACACTTGAGAATCTATCAATCACAAAAATCACCTTGAAATACCCATTTGGTACCTACCTGCTTGTTCCATTCCGTTTGGTTCCACAAATTACCATTAACCGAACATTTGTAGACATAACTTAATTGATTTAACATTGTATTTCAGGATAAAATGGTGATGACTAATCCCATTTGTGATCCATGCTCACGCAAGGAACTTTCACCAGTAATGGCCATTATGTATTGTACAGATTGTGAAGAAAACCTATGTACTGTCTGTTTGAATGCTCATAGTTCATTCAAAGCATGTGCATCTCATCATTTAATCGATTCTGGATCGTTACCTGTAGAAAAATTATCTGTACAAAATTCGTGTATAATACATGAAGAAATGATGCTTGATTTTTTCTGTGTAGAACATGATTGTCTATGCTGTCGTTCCTGTATGGCTAAAACACACCGGACTTGTCAAAAATGTGTTCCTGTAGACGTCGCCTCAAAAGGAGTACGAAGATCACTCATGCTGGAACATGTATCTAGTACAGTATCAAACTTACGTGAAACTTTGAATAAGATTCTTACCAGCCTGGATGAGAATTTAAAGAGTCTAAATGATGAAGAAGCAGACGTGCTGACAAATGTTTCGCGCATTAAATCTAATATTATGGAACGCCTAGAAGATCTCGAAAGGAAAGTTATGTCTGAACTGAAATCTTCAAAGATGAAATGTGAGAAGCAAATCCAATCTGACAAGGAGACATTGTCACAAATGATGGAGTCTCTGGACGAGGCTACAAATAAATTTGATCTTGTGATAAAACATGGATCAGAGAACCAGCTATTCATTTTATTAAACTCGTACAAATGCACGGTTTCCGACTGCGATAATAAAATACAAGAAATGATAACATCGATTTTGACCTCTAGAATTTCCTTAAAACAATCACCACAGCAACAACCGGAGATTGGTACAGTACAAATTGAATCTACACCATGTCAGATCAAATATATAGCATCAAAATCAAAACAAGCGCATGTTATACCAGCAACAATTCAGATTTCAAAGTTTGAGTTTGACTTTAAATTTGATGTTAAATCTACCGATGATGTCAGGATAACCAGTATTGCTGTGACTAACGACAACCGTCTTCTACTCTGTAACTGCTGTAGTACCAAGTTACTGGTATACAGTGATCGTGGTGATTACTTACAGGATTGTACGTTATCTGGTGGACCATGGGATATTGCTATTATACCAGGTGACGATAAGGCTGTAGTATCCCTACCTTGCGAGAAGTTAATACAATTTGTTGACATAAAATCAATGAAGTCCGGTGATAAGCATTCTGTAGCTGGTGAATGTTACGGTATAGCTGTTGTCGGTGATAAGATCTGTGTTGGCCGTGGTTATGGTGGGGTGAATTACATCCTTAGTAAACAAGTGAAGCAAACAACTACAATAACTGTACCTGGCGTTGATTGTATTTACTACCTACATCCGGGTCCACAAGATAGTGTCTACTATATTGACGGAGACAATGACAAAGTAGGATGTGTCCAACTCAGTGGAGAAGAACATTTCACTTGTAAACCTGAAAACTTAAGAGAACCCAGAGCTGTGACTACTGACAGGGGAGGTAACCTGTACGTTATTGGTAGGGACTCGAATAACATACATCGCCTTTCGCCCGACGAGAACAGCATTGACATCATATTATATCTTGACAAGAAAATTACTAAACCGAATGGTCTGGCATTTAGTAGAAATTATCGCTATTTGTTTGTGACAAACGATGATGGACAGTCGGTTTTTGTGTTTTCTTGTTTGTACTAGTAATATTCAGCTTATAGTTTGACTTGTGCCTAATGGTGCGTTAAAAAAAACTGACATGTTATTTTTTTTAAATTCAAATTATTACTCACAGAAACGAATGTAAAAAGCACATACAGTGATGATTTCGGTAATTAGTTATAATAATTGAGAAGACATGAATAGTGTTCAGAAAACGTAACATTTATTTGTTTTTTTTTAATTTTTTAAATTGTAAAAGGAGAATCGTTTTAAATATATAATGATTGTAAACGATTTCTTTATTATATATTTAACGAATAATGTAGGATTTAAAATTAAGTTGTCGCACATGGAACTATTGAACAAAATTTGCTCTGGCTTGACGTTCGTGTAATATTTGTATAAATAACAGTACTACACAGTATAATTTAAACTTATGTGTTTCTTTGTCCTGAATGCAGCTGAAATACTGGGCGTTAAGCAACAATCAATCAATCCTTTGTAATATGTCACTGTATAAAACTATTTAATGCTTTTTAATGTCATTAAGATTTCCTTTTCTGGAAAATAGACTAGTTATTATTAGTTTGACTCATTCCGAAACAAGTGAAAACATTGAAATGAAGGATCAATGTTGAAACACATTTTTAAAACAACTATGGCTGGTTAGCTAGTGGCTAGTTGCACTGAATGCGCATGACATGTGCAGACAGTACACATTTATTCCAGTGTGACTTGTACAGACAGTATACAATACATTTACACTAGTGTGACATGTGCAGAAATTACACAATTCGTTTACAACAGTGCGACATATGCAGAATGTAATCAATTCGTTTACACTAGTGTGACGTGTGCAGGAAGTACACAATTTGTTTACACCAGTGTGACGTGTGCATACAGTATCGAATTTGTTTACACCAGTGTGACATTTACAGAATGTAAGCAATTCGTTTACACCAGTGTGACATGTGCAGAAAGTACACAATTTGTTTACACCAGTGTGACGTGCAGAAAGTACTCAATTTGTTTACATCAGTGTGAGATGTGCGCAGAAATTACACAATTCGTTTACACCAGTGTGACGTGCAGAAAGTACAGAATTTGTTTACACCAGTGTGACACGTGCAGAAAGTACACAAATTGTTTACATCAGAGTGACGTGCAGAATGTAAACAATTCGTTTACACCAGAGTGACATGTGCGGGCAGTGCATAATTTGTTTACACAAGTGTTGTGTGCAAAAATTACACAATTCGTTTACACCAGAGTGACATGTGCAGAAAGTACACAATTCGTTTACACTAGAGGGACATGTGCAGACGGTACACAATTCGATATTCTTAAGAATGAATTCATATCATTTTACAAAAAAACTAAATAAAGCTGACACTGCATATAGTAATGAACAACAAAGTATCACTCTAGAATTTGAGAACCTTATATCAAATATTAACAGTCTCCGGTGAGTTAGACAAAGAAATCACTTGCGAGGAGACAATAAAAACGATTCAGTTACTTAAAAATGGTAAAAGTGCATATTCAGACCTAATCTCTAATGAAATGCTGAAGACCTCAGCATTAATTAAACCACTTTGTAAACGTTTTAATTTGATTTTTGTCACATGGTATCTTTCCAAAATCTTGGAATGAAAGCCATTTAGTTGTAATACATAAACAGGTAATATATTTGACCCTAATAATTATAATGGAATATCTATCAGTTCAAACTCAGGAAAATCATTTAATAAGATTATATACAAATGACTTTTGGAATATGAATACATGTAAGAGAGAAGAGCAGGACTTATGAGCACATTTTTACTTTAAAAACTATCACAGATATTTATACAATGAAAAAATAAAAAGGGTTTGTAGCCGTCATTGACCATAGAAAGGCCTTTGCCACAGTGTGGTGAATTTGGTCTTTTTATATACTACTAAAACATAATATTCCTAATAAAATCTTTAAAATTATTTACTCCATGTAGACTGATGCTATGTGTAAAATTAAATTTTCAAATGGCCTAAGTGAGCCACCTATATCTGAAAGAGGTGTTTAACAAGATGATGCTTTGAGTCCTCTAACTTTTTTTATATATGATATAATTATAAAACTTGAAACGACAATTATGATACAGTGGTCTTGGGTAGTGTTTGAGTAAGCATTCTTTATGCTGATGATATTGTATTAATATTTCAGAGTAGGGAAGGATTGCAATACTGTCTAAATGCCATGCAGGAATACTGCTTAATACGAAAATTATATGTAAACGTTGATAAATCTAAAGTAGAAGTATTTAATTCAAATGGTAAAAACCTTTTCAAACCAATTCAAATATTATTATATCCAGAAAAAACTATCTTAGTACTTTTATCAATTCTAAAATGTAATGATTTATATCTAGAAACAGTATCTCAGTACTGCTATCTAGGCATTTTAATTAAATGTAATGGCAATTTTAATCTAGCAATTAACACATTGATGGAAACGGTCAGAAGAGCATATTTAAAAAAAGGTAATTGGATCAAATAACCCATGCAAAATATTGGAAAACTCTTGGATATACTAATTTTACCAAAAATCACATATTGCTGTGAAATATGGGGTATTTTCTCCCACATTAAAGATACTGAACCATTTGAAAACTTACATCTTAAATTCATAAAAGAAATTCTAGGTGTACATTGCAAAGCTACTAATGATGCTTGTCAAGCTGAACTATGTCGCCTTCCCTTAAAAATATAATTCTGTTCTAAGATATTTAGTACTCAGAAAATTCTTTTAGTAAAAAATATTTTTGAAAATTCTGTCTCTTCAAACAAATGGTTTGTCAGACTGATATCAGTATTAAATGATCTATGATTTTCCGTTCATTATTATTTAAGCTCACTTAAACGTTATTTATATCAAATAAAAATTAGATTAAATGATCAAAATCTTCAAATCAAAATACACTTAAGGACACATCTCCAAAACTAGAATTTTTTAGAAAAAATGTTAAAATAGGATGCAGACCTCACTATTTAGATATCTTAAAAAACTGAAGACAACGCTGCTCTTTGTAGCATCTGTATCAGTGCTCATAGACTAATGATAGAAAAGGGAAAATACCTAAAACTAAATAGAAAAGATAGAAACTGTCTAGTTTTGAGAAATTGAAAATGAAGAACACTTTCTGTTGCATTGTAGACATTTTAAGCTGATAAGAACTACGTTTCTTGATAGAATTAAAAGTTTATTCCCAGATTCAACAAATTGCAAATGCCTGTTATGCTCTTTATTGAATAGCAAATCTGAAATTTGTCTGAAACTTACTGCTACATTTATTTTAGAATGCTTCGAATTAAGAAAAAGATATGCCATAAAAACCATAATTTAAATTGGTTGTATTATTTGCAAATAATATAATACAATTATACACTTGGCCATAAGTTAGGTACCACCAGGATTTTAGCGGAGGTGGTGTTTTAAAACCAATATTTTTATCAATTTAGCAAAATCATAACTCAAAAAAAGTTTCAGTTTGAACCACTGGTAATGTTACATACAAAGAGTTGGCAGGTTGAGAATTATTAAGATGTAAGAAGAAATCATTTTAAACACTTACTAAGAAAAGAGTCTGTATCGTGTGTATCCACCTCGCTTCCGGCGCAATTCTTGAACTCGTCCCCTCGTGCTCTGGACAAGTCTCTGAAGTCTACGTTGAGAGAATTGCCGCCACTACTGAATTAACGTATCACGCAATTCTTGAAATGGAGGGTCACGTTCATTAACTTTCCGGTCGAGATAGTCCCGATCAGCTACATCTACATCATACGTTGCTCCATCAATTGCTGATGACTAGGCAACGGCGCGAACAGACCAAGGCGCGCAAACGAAAATAAATAAAAGATTAGAACAAGATCAAAAATCATTTAGTTAACTTAAATAATCAACATAAAAAGCAAATGGAAAATTGAAAATATTTACATATATACAAAAATGATCTATTCTGATATTAATTATAAATTGTGTTGGGTCTATAGCTACTAATTTGTTATATATTTTGTACAACAAGGTGGCTCTATGAATTTGTCTACGTGAATTAAGTGTTTTCCATTGAAGATGGTCTAACATAGATGTTACACTACTGGTTTTATGGTGTCTTCCAGTTACATACCTAGCCGCACTTCTTTGTACTTGCTCAATGTGATTTATTGATTTTTGGGTGTGAGGAGACCACACAGTTGAGCAATATTCTAAATTAGTACGTATGATGGATTTGTAGGCTAGGCTTAAAGTGTGTTCATTGTTTATTTGAAGGTTGCGTTTTAAAAATCCTAAAAGTTTGTTGGCTTTACAAGTGATATTATTAATATGGTGGTTCCATATGGTGGTTGTGACTGACATTGAGTTGCATTTTCGTGGATGGAATTCCATGCCACAGGTATGTTTCCAATGGGCAAGCCTTGTTAGATCGTCTTGTAAAATTAAACAGTCACTATGGTCTTTAATACATGCTCTATCGGATTCATATTCGGAGACATGGCAGGCCATTGTAATGTCTCAATTTGTAAGATAATCTTTGACGATGCGTGCTCTATGAGGTCTTGCGTTGTCGTCCATGAACTCGGGTCTGTTTCCAAGTGGATGCGCATCAAAATGGGTCACAATACGGGGGTCCAAAATCTGATCTCTGTATTTTAAAGCAGTTAGTGTGCCATCTAATGGATACAAGTTCAACTTACAGTCATATGAGAAGCAGCCCCAAACTGTCACTACGCCACCAACAAAAGCTGTAGTTCCCAGATCATGTGCAAGATCAATTGCTGTGTTGCGTTGACGCCATACCCGCATCCTACCATCAACTGGTTTCAGAAGAAAACGACTTTCGTCGGTCCAGTGAATTCTTTTCAAAGAGCGAATAATCCACCTGATATGGTCACGCGCCCACTGCAGCCGGGCATCATTATTTCTTTGTGTAAGTGCTGGTCGCTTTATTGGTCTCCGTGCTCGAAGTCTTCCACAGTTTAGCCTTCTGTTTACTGATTTCAACATGGACATTCCATTGACTACGCAACCTGTTTGCAGTGGTAAAGTGTTGTTGTCTAGCATGTCTTTGAAGTAGTCTGTCTTCTCTCTCTGTTGTCTTCTTCGGTCGCCCTGATCTTGGCCTTTCCCCAACAATACCAGTTTCATTATATCGTCTCATTAGCCTGCTGATGACTGAATGGCTAACATTGAACCTGTCTGAAACCTACCAATGTGTCATTCCAGCTCTTATCATACCAACTGTTTGCCATCTTCCTGCATCTGCTAGTTTTCGAAGTACCATGTTGAACTGATTTCAAAACAGGATAAATTTTACCTGTTACGAACGTTCACACGAAATGAAAAAAGGCGCCAAACTTGGCTTTTCAAAAGATGAGGGTAGTGTTTTTAAATGTCTATTGTTACTGTATCGTGAATCGAGCGATTAAAAAATTTTAACAATAGATACTACAAACCTAGCTTTTGTTGATAACATATGTACAAAGAACCAAGAAGAATTATTTTTTTTATTTATTTGAAGCAAAACCTGGTGATCCCTAACTTTAAGCCAAGTGTATATATGATAATAATTATAATTAATGTAAATGATTGTATTACATTTGTATAACACCCTGTATGAATGTTTCTAAATAGTGTGCCTAATATCTTATCTTCGTTTAGACATGTACATGTATCACAATTTGTGCACACCAGTGTGACATGTGTGAACAGTACACAGTTTGTTTACACCAGTGTGACATGTGCAGAAAGTACAAAATTCGTTTACTCCAGAGTGAAATGTGAATAATGTACACAATGTGTTTACACCAGTGTGAAATGTGTAGAAAGTACAAAATTCGTAGGCACCAAGTGACATGTGCAGAAAGTACACAATTCGCTGACGCTAGTATGACATGTGCAAAAAGTACACAATTCGTTTACACCCGGGTGACATGTGCAGAAAGTACACAATTCGCTTACACTTATATGACATGTGCAAAAAGTACAAAATTCGCTTACACTAGTATGACATGTGCAAAAAGTACACAATTCGTTTACACCACGGTGACATGTGCAGAAA
Organism: Limnoperna fortunei; assembly: GCA_944474755.1. NCBI lineage: Eukaryota > Metazoa > Mollusca > Bivalvia > Mytilida > Modiolidae > Limnoperna > Limnoperna fortunei. The sequence continues at coordinate 16,838,047 of OX104112.1, read as the reverse complement.
GTAGACAATTCGCGGACACTAGTATGACATTTGCAGAACGTGTCCAATTCGTTTACACCATTGTGGTATGTGCAGAAAGTACACAATTCGTTCACACCAGTGTGAGATGTGCAGAAAGTACACAATTTGTTTACCCCAGTGTGATATGTGCAGTAAGTACACAATTTGTTTACACCAGTGTTACATGTGCAGAAAGTACACAATTCGTTTACACCAGGGTGACATGTGCACAAAGTACATAATTAGTCCGAGAATCCTCAGCCGTCCAACGTATTTTTGCGTGGGACGACAGAGAGCTCCCCATAAGCAAAACAGCGGATTTTGCGACACGGGTCTGAGTTGGCAAATTTCATCGTGTCCATATGTTAAAAAACATTTTCGTCCAGTTAAACTATATATAACTCGCTTCTTAAGATATTTTTCGCTATGAATATAGTAATCATAACTTCAATCAATCTAATTCTCTCTAGATTTAAGTCACATTGTTGTCACATTGTTGTTTTTTTGTTCAAAATGAAAGCGAAATATCCGAATGTAAGGGTATCGATGAAAATGAGCTTAGAAATGGAATTAAATCATCTTGATTGAAGGTATGATGATTTTATTCACAGATAAAAATATCTAAAGAAGCGAAGCGGACCCGTGTCGCAAAATCCGCAGTTTTGCTTATAAAGAGGTCTCTGACGTCCCACGCAAAAAAGGCGTTGGACGTCAGAGGATTCTCGGACTATTACACAATGTGTTTACCCCAGTGTGATATGTGCAGTTAGTACACAATTGGTTTACACCAGTGTTACATGTGCAGAAAGTACACAATTCGTTTACACCAGTATAATTCTATTCATGCTGTAATTTATTTATATTAAGTGCTTTAATTGGATAAAAACACCTAAATGGCGTCTTCTCAGACAATTTATATATCGATATTTCCTCTGAGCGGACTACTTTCATTATCCAATGTAAACAAGATGACGTCCTCTTAGCGTATCGTCAGGGAGAGGGGACAATGTTTTCCCTGCCCCAATGATTTCCAATTAAATTGATTGAGATTTCAAATAAAATATAATATAAATACAATTTAGTGTTTCATTTTTTTTCCCTATCAATATATACAGAACCGCGATTCCTTTGGTACTATGTTTTGCATATCCCTACGCTTTCCGGCCTAAGTACGTTTTGAGGTCTAGATGGCTTTCTGTAACTGTTTTGCTGTTTAAAAAACGCAACGATTATTTCACAGAATTATAAGGATTAAACACTCTGTTTTAGGAAATTATCAATGTGTAAACTCCGGCGACTCCCTCACAAACTTGACATAAAGTCCTTCGGACTTTATTTCGCCGGAGTTTACACATTGATAATTTCCCAAAACCCAGTGTTTAATCCTATAGTGACATTAGCGGACAGTACACAATGTGTTTACATCAGTGTGTAGAAATGGGGAATAACCTATCAGGTCTTATATCTTATTCAAAATAGTTAATTTAATGTACACATATAATGCAAACCTAGCTAGTTACATTTTGACTTTTTTATTGAGGATCTGTTGAAACTATTTGTTTGTTTGTTTGAATGATATTTAACGCTTCTTTCAGCAATGTTTAGCTATATTATTATGTCCTGTTTTTATTTCGGAGGATACCTAGGTCATCACGACCTTCGGTAGATAGGAAAACTGCTAATCCTGGTCAGATACATTAACACAAATAATACATATATAGATTACTGTCAGATTAATACGTATTGGTTACGGAAATTCCATCGTCACATGCTAGTACACATGTATTATGTCTATGTCTACGATTCATCCCGGTTAATGAAGCTATATAACAGATTTGGCCGAGGGGTCTAGACCGCTGGACAGAGTGCAGGTCATTTGGTGCCACAGTGTCAAAACGGTGTGTGTTCGAATCCCTCTGAGGGTAAGCAAAAATTTGACAATGATAAAAATCTAAATCTAACAGTGTTGGGCTTATATATATGATTAATACTAAACATAAAAAGTCCAACGTAACCAGAATTTACATTTCTATTTTCACAAGCGCTTTCATGTATCATTACAATCTTCAGGTGAATGTTTTTGCGAATCTATTGGTAACGTTTACGTGACGTTACGTTATTGTTAAAAGGGAGATAACTTATACGATAAACATATGTACAAACTTTACTTATTGTTTGATGAAAAAATGTTCAAAGCAAAGATTTAAAAAACAGTGCAAATATAACTTTCATCAGTAAAAAAAATAAGTTTGATTGCATACTTCAATTTCATGAACTTAAAGTAAACACATCATCACAGGTCAACGATCAGGGAAAGAAAGGTCACTTTGAGATGTGTTAAACGCAAAAATACTCAGTAAGTCCTGTAACCAACACGCTTCCGGTACAGTTCATTAACTCTCCTTATGCTGTTGATTAAACGACGACTTGTAGCATGTGCAGGTATATTCTGCCATTCATTTTGAATGGCAACACGTAGTTCTTGAACAATTTGACAAGCAGGCGCTCTGTTACTGATTTTACGGCCAATGATATCCCACAAGTGTTCAATTGGATTAATATCGGGTGACATGGATGGCCATGGAAGATGCTCAATAGCTTCCCCTTCGATAACAATTCGGAAATGATGTTCCCAATGTTTTTAATCAACGAGTTTCTTTTCTCTGTTTGTTTGTCCACCTTGGGTTATGGTCTATTAGGGTAATTCTGAGTTTATTAAACAAATTCAGTTATTGCAGTGCCGTGCGTACGTAGATGCCTATTAAGGGGTAAGTTTGGTTTGCATATTGTGTCGCTTCTGTGCCCATTCTGTCGTTTGCTGAACCTTTGCACAGACTCACCGACATACTGGAGATAGCAAATACCACACTGTAACAGGTATATGATGTTCTCACTTTCTGATTCAAATTGACATGGATGTCAAATTGTTTGCCATTTGATGTGCTGGGGAATTATTCTGTGTGCTGTATATGATCACATGTCATACAACGACCGTCACCACAGATGCCACATTGCCCCGATTGGCGGCTACGTGACGACATTTCTGCTCTAACTAATCTTTTAAACTTTTGGTTTTTCTAAAGACCATTACAGGAGGTTCTGGAAATATTTTTGAAAGTTGATCATGTTTTTCAATTGTTGTCCAGCGTTCGCGGATATTGCGTGCGATGTCTTTAAAAGCTGGGTGGTGTGTAAGGACAAACGGGACTCTATTGTTAGTTTTCTTTTCTCTGTACTGTGGAAGCTGGTCCCTACTACTGTTGTTGGCTTTTTAAAACCTATTGATATGTTCTTGTTATTGTATCCCCTCTGCTTTAGATGGCATCGAAGCTCTCTAAGACGCTGCTTAGCTTTAGCCTCCGTAGAACAGATGCGTTTAACTGGCAGAGCTTGGTTAAAAGGAATACTTTTGCTGCAATGTTTAGGATGGCAGCTGTTTGGTGAGAGGTACTGATGTTTATCAGTAGGTTTACAGTGCAGATCGGTTGACATAATTCCATCTATTACGGTGGTAGTGATATCTAAGAATGAAATTTTAGATGTGGACATTTCATGTGTGAATTTGATAGAAGGATGTATACTGTTAGCGTGGTCAAAGAACTGTTGGAGGTTTTCCTCGCTCTCAATCCATTTCATATCAACATCATCAATGAATCTAAACCTAAACCATCAGATTGGATGGTGAAGAGAAGAGTTTAGAAGTTGTTTCTCGAGTTTTTCTCTAAAGATGTTCACAAAGGATGACGTCATTTTGGTTCCCATTGCTGCTCCGTTAATTTGTAAATAGTGCTCGCCATTAAACGTAAAGTTTTTATGTTTTAATAGTTCGAGTAGTTTAATAAGGCACTTAAGAGGAGGATTTTTTATGTCGCGTTGTTCCTGGACCTCCCTGCATGTTGTTATGCCGTCGTCGTGTGTTACATTGGTGTACAATGATGTTACATCCATAGAGACGAGGATTATGTCCGGTGGAAGTGGATATATGGATTCCATTTTACGCAGGTAGTCGGTTGTGTCTTTTATGTAAGATGGTTAAGTTTCCACGTGGGGTTTAATTGGAAGTCTATAAACTCTGATATTTTCTCTGTAGGATGTCCGTTGGCCGATATTATGGGTCTACCGGGGTTATTCTCCTTGTGGATTTTAGGCAGGATATAAAAACGACCAGCTCTGGGATTTTCCGGTTGTATATATTTATTCCAAATTAATGTCCCACAAACTAGCAAACCTGAGAACCAACAAGCAAATATATAATAACTGCATGTAAACAACAATCAAACGAAAACGAATTTGTACATTTTTAAACCTGGGGAAGTTTAATAAGCAGACTTGTTTTACCATGTGCAAACATTTGTGATATTTTATTTTTAATGAAGTTTTTTTCAAACATTCTGTCCTATAAATATGCCTCATTTGTTTATATTTGTATTGATGTAACCTAGTGATTATGACCCGTGTGAAGGATTTCTACTGATGAACCAAATATCTAGTTTGTTAGAAAACCCATTTACGTTCATCTGTGTTATAAACAGGTGTGTTAAATTCATTTTAGGAAACCGGATATACCGGAAAACTGTTTAGATATAATATATTTAACACAACCCATGATATCTGAAGAAAACCATTGATTATCTAATATTAGCATTTTATTTGATTGTTTTCATGAACCAACCTACAGTTTTGATTTCTTAAGCAAAAACAGGTAATTTTGTCTTAAAAATCATCATTCAAGGGGCATAACTCCTATTTGGAGTCATCTGATAATTTCGGACCTATAAAGACAATTATAGTTCTTGTATTTCTAATCATTTATGCAAAAAAACAGGTTTACAATATCTGTCATAACTTTTAAAAACTAAAAACTTCAGAAAAGATTGGTGTTTGAGGGCAATAACCAATATAAGGAGTTGTCAGACAATTTTGGACCAACTACGTTATTTTAAGCCATCGTCATGCTTATCATTCAGCAACTAACAATATCAATCTGGCTGTTATAGTTTTCTTTTCTCTGTACTGTGGAAGCTGGTCCCTACTACTGTTGTTGGCTTTTTAAAACCTATTGATATGTTCTTGTTATTGTATCCCCTCTGCTTTAGATGGCATCGAAGCTCTCTAAGACGCTGCTTAGCTTTAGCCTCCGTAGAACAGATGCGTTTAACTCGCAGAGCTTGGTTAAAAGGAATACTTTTGCTGCAATGTTTAGGATGGCAGCTGTTTGGTGAGAGGTACTGATGTTTATCAGTAGGTTTACAGTGCAGATCGGTTGACATAATTCCATCTATTACGGTGGTAGTGATATCTAAGAATGAAATTTTAGATGTGGACATTTCATGTGTGAATTTGATAGAAGGATGTATACTGTTAGCGTGGTCAAAGAACTGTTGGAGGTTTTCCTCGCTCTCAATCCATTTCATATCAACATCATCAATGAATCTAAACCTAAACCATCAGATTGGATGGTGAAGAGAAGAGTTTAGAAGTTGTTTCTCGAGTTTTTCTCTAAAGATGTTCGCAAAGGATGACGTCATTTTGGTTCCCATTGCTGCTCCGTTAATTTGTAAATAGTGCTCGCCATTAAACGTAAAGTTTTTATGTTTTAATAAGTTCGAGTAGTTTAATAAGGCACTTAAGAGGAGGATTTTTTATGTCGCGTTGTTCCTGGACCTCCCTGCATGTTGTTATGCCGTCGTCGTGTGTTACATTGGTGTACAATGATGTTACATCCATAGAGACGAGGATTATGTCCGGTGGAAGTGGATATATGGATTCCATTTTACGCAGGTAGTCGGTTGTGTTTTTTATGTAAGATGGTTAAGTTTCCACGTGGGGTTTAATTGGAAGTCTATAAACTCTGATATTTTCTCTGTAGGATGTCCGTTGGCCGATATTATGGGTCTACCGGAGTTATTCTCCTTGTGGATTTTAGGCAGGATATAAAAACGACCAGCTCTGGGATTTTCCGGTTGTATATATTTATTCCAAATTAATGTCCCACAAACTAGCAAACCTGAGAACCAACAAGCAAATATATAATAACTGCATGTAAACAACAATCAAACGAAAACGAATTTGTACATTTTTAAACCTGGGGAAGTTTAATAAGCAGACTTGTTTTACCATGTGCAAACATTTGTGATATTTTATTTTTAATGAAGTTTTTTTCAAACATTCTGTCCTATAAATATGCCTCATTTGTTTATATTTGTATTGATGTAACCTAGTGATTATGACCCGTGTGAAGGATTTCTACTGATGAACCAAATATCTAGTTTGTTAGAAAACCCATTTACGTTCATCTGTGTTATAAACAGGTGTGTTAAATTCATTTTAGGAAACCGGATATACCGGAAAACTGTTTAGATATAATATATTTAACACAACCCATGATATCTGAAGAAAACCATTGATTATCTAATATTAGCATTTTATTTGATTGTTTTCATGAACCAACCTACAGTTTTGATTTCTTAAGCAAAAACAGGTAATTTTGTCTTAAAAATCATCATTCAAGGGGCATAACTCCTATTTGGAGTCATCTGATAATTTCGGACCTATAAAGACAATTATAGTTCTTGTATTTCTAATCATTTATGCAAAAAAACAGGTTTACAATATCTGTCATAACTTTTAAAAACTAAAAACTTCAGAAAAGATTGGTGTTTGAGGGCAATAACCAATATAAGGAGTTGTCAGACAATTTTGGACCAACTACGTTATTTTAAGCCATCGTCATGCTTATCATTCAGCAACTAACAATATCAATCTGGCTGTTATAGTTTTCAAGTTATATTTTAAAGACTGAAAATTTTTCGAAAGCTCGTAATTTAAGGTCCATAACTCCTGAAGGAAGTTATTGCATTAGGATTAATCAGAACATTTGTAGAGCTTAAGGCCTTGATAAATTGGTACCATTTTTAAATATATTATATTTTTTGAGATAATGACGAAAAAAAGAGTATTAATTAAGTTCAAACAGGATACATAAGGATGAATGCGGGCAAGTGTTTTCTGATGATTTTTTGATGGACGACCGACGATGGGCGAACGACTGCTGACACATGCTAAGTATTGTAAAAGACTAACATGGACCTTCTGCAGACCTTCCGCAGGCGCGGATTTAGATATTAGTTTTTATGGGCATGACGGTCTACGTGCCACATAGCCCTAGAAGTGGTCCGGGGATCTGGGTCTTTGTTCCATGCATACTAGAAGATTTTATGACTTTAAATTCGTCATAAAGTTTTCAATTTTTTGGTCGAAGTTACGTTAGGAGTGGCCCATTGTACTTGGATCCGTGACTGTTCGATCAAGGTTAGATAAAATGACTCGTCAAATTGGCTCGATTTAATATGCTGAATTGTTCTCACCAATTCATTTATATTTCCTTCCAATTTTGTTTACTATTGTTGTCACATAGGAGGTCTTTACATGCTCTCGTTTACTTATATATAAAGACGTCCTCCTTTATAACGGGAGGCAGTCTGAGTACCATGTGAAAAAGCCAGACTAGACACAAAAACGGGCAATCCTTGTCAATTTACCTCAAGCCCACCCTGCACCCAGTAAATGTTAAAGTTGTACACTACGTGTTGACACTCTGATCACTAATAGGTGATGTCATTAACCCCTCGGCCATCGTGACCGAGACCGTAAAATATAAGTCTTTATACGTTGTTTGTTTGTTAATGATTGGGTTTCACACCACCTCCACAAATTTGTCAGCTGTATCAACCCTGTGTCAAGTTATCTTAACAGACCAGAAAGCCAGAGATACTTGTGAAAAACCCCGACATTCGGTAGGAAAAAGGACAATCATTGCCAATGAACGTTGTCATCGAGCTCTTTCAAACATTTTTGACTGGTCTATAGTTACCAGAATCTAATTGACTGGTTTTTTTGTGAATTGGCACAACCTGAGCTTGTTTTAGCATCAGAAAATATTGATGCAACAACAGACATATTGACAAGTTTTGTTCTTGGCTGCAGCAAAGCAAAGCAGGCTTACCTAGAGATATTCATCTATTCCAGTTGACCTATTTAAATTTATCTTATTTATCTGTTTTTCAACAAAGTCATGATCTATGTGTTCAAAATTCAAATTATCTGTAATATTGCAATTTTCAACAATTGCTGCTATACTTGGGTGGTTATGATATGCTTGGCAACTCCCAGCTCCAATATATTTAGCTACATTTATAAACAAAATATTAAAAATCTCTGCAACATCAGATTAGTTATTTATGAATTGATTTTCATTACATCATACAATATTATTTTCAAAAAGCTACCTTTGTTTGTCAAAAAAGGATTTATTATAGGCCAGAAATCTTTGTGCTTGGAACCCCTGTACAGCGTTCAATAAAATATTGACAAATTGATTGTCTTTTTAATTTATTAACATAGTTGCGTTGCACTCTGTAACATTCCCGATTTATATTTGATTTCGTTTTTAAATACTTGTTGTGAAGCATTGATTTTTTGTAGATAGCATGACGTAGCTGGTGGTTCATATAGTCTTTATTCAATAATGCATAATTACACTCTAAGGGATGAAATCATACAAATGAACAATTACAAATAAACATTGATAATTCAAATACACACGACTGTTTAAGTACATGTATGTAAAGAACAATAACTATATGTGATAGATAAAAGTCAGTAGTGGTGAATAATGCAATCACATGTCCCACTTTTCTCAGTATAGGTGACTTTTTTATAAATGGCGCAACATGTTGTAAGTGATTCGACAAAGACAATATTTTCACTAGGTTACTTATTTGTATTATGTCATTTTCCATTTTGAAACTATTAATATTCTTATGTTTGAATTCATCTTTAATAGATTTGTATTAGGGCATTTGAAGAAGAAATGAAATTCGTCTTCAATGTCATTTGTATTAGAGTACTGACATATTCTATTTTCTCTTTTTATTCGTGTATATCTTCCTTTTTCAATTTCTAAAAAATGATCACTTGTTCGCATTTTCATATATGTTTTCCATTTTCGAAATTAGTTTTCATAATGAAACTTTCAATTTTGTACTCAGTTTTAATTTTGCTTTATAGAAATATATATTGTCATTAGTAGATGATTTTAATTTATTAAAGAATAATTTTTCACATTTTTAAAAATTTTTGTTTCATATTATTAAGAGATGTTGATTCAAGTATTTTAATTTTTTTGAATAAATATCGTTTGGTATCCATATATTATTAACATATGAATACCGTGAATATGTTCTTTGCTTCTGTTTAAAGATTTAATAACTTTTTCATAAAAGTCCATGTACCAAGTTTCTGAATTCTATGTAAGGATTGGTCTAACTAAAGACTCAAACAGTTTTTTTTAATATATGTGTAAATGTATATTTGTTAGTGGGTTTAAATATTTAAACATTGAGAACATTACTTTGTTTCCGTTTTTGGGTAGTTCTGGATGAGAGGAGTGAAATTTTTCTGATGATTCCATAATATTTCCTAGATATTTATACTTCAATGCTATTTCTTCTTCACCTATGAAAAGGTCATTTTAATTATCTATTTTTTTTTGTGTGAATATCATAATTGTAGCCTTTTTTTGTATTACTTGAAAGTTGCCAATTAAGACAATGTTCATGTAGTTTGTTTATAGATTTCTGAAGTCCTTCTGGAGTTTCAGAAAGTAGTAGGATATCGTCTGCAAACATTAAACAGTCAGGTTAGAGACATATTTTCAAGAGTAACTGGTTTACATTCCTGAGAAACAGTGTCAGGGATGTCATTTATGTATATATTAAAGAGTAGAGAGCTTAGGTTATCTCCTTGATTCAAACCTCTTTCAATTGGAACAGATTCCGATAAAACGTGTTGCGATTTGACCGATGCAGTGAAACATTGGTACATGTTTTTGATTTTATTATATAAGTTTTTTTTTCTAAGTCTTTATTCTTTAACAGTATATAAAGTAGATCGAGTGTCCATACAAAACAGACTTTCTTTTGTTTTATTTGTTGACATATTTATTCAATAAAGTTTTAAGAACAAAGAAACTGACTCCAGTTCGAAAATGGTGCTTGTTTTTTGTTTTTTTTTGTTTTGTTTTTCATTGGGATGTGTCTATGATAGTTGTAACCTCAGTTTTAAAGTTTTATATCTATCTTGTTTAATACATGTAGATTAGCTTGATTTAGATCCTTTATGAATTCTTCTTCGTTTAATTGCTCATAACTTCTGTATTGTTTAAATTGTTCTTTAATTGGTGGAATATTCAATTTTATATGAGCAGAAACAGTATTGTGGACATCACTCAAACCACAGTTAAAATTTGTAATATTTTGTAGTAGATTCTTACAGTTGGTTAAAATAACATCATTGAGTGTTAGTGTTGGACTTGCCCCTTTTGTAAAGCATGTTGGCCCCTTACACATATTTTCTAAATCACAAACATCACACACATTTTTAAAAGGGTACACCTGTCTGCTGTTAATAAATCATAATTTAAATCCCATAAAACATGATATAATTAAAACATCATTTTTCCTTCATATTTAATTATAACTCATTCTATTGATGTTAATGCATCGTCAATTACTAAGAGATTTGAGTGATATACTATGAATTAAATTATGGTCTAACCTTAGTGTAACAGACGAATTTAACTACTCAGAGAATGTATATCGGAACCGTTTGATTTAAGTAAATCTTTTAAATAATCATGGACAATCCACATCATGTAAAATCATTATAGCAATTAAATAATTAGTGTCTATTTCATAATATGCAAACCGATACTGAACCGCTTTTTGAAACAAATTCGATCACAACTGTTGAGCCGTGATTAGACAAATGCGAGTCTGGCGTAATTTCATAATCGTGGTATCTGGATATGGATTACATTTCATTATTATAATTTGTATGAGATTGTTCTTTGTATCAAATGTGTCGAGCAAATAAAATAATACCTACCTACAAACACGCCTTTCTACCTACTTACCTACCTACTTACCTACCTACCTACCTACCTACCTACCTACCTACCTACCTACCTACCTACCTACATACATACATATCTGACTGCCTAACTGCCTACTTACCAACATACCTACCTGCCTATCGTACCTACCAACTTCCAACCTACCTAGCTACCTATCTACCTACCTGCCTGCCTGGCTACATACCCGGATATACAACTCTTTTACATCTACAATTATTAATATTACACATTATATGCCCGTATGATCGTAAATTTATGCGATAATGACCAGTACGATTACCTTTAAAACATAAGTTTTTATGCTATTGTTTCGGTTGCTTTAAGAAGGATTTAATAAATGTCCTACCTGTGGTATTACACTGGTTATGTGTGTCAAAAATATAAAGGTTTTAACTATTGGAGATGCATTTTTGTTCGATTTTTGGTGCTTATATATTCATTATAAATATATTTCAATTTTTTAAAGTTTAAATTTAATTGCTGAAACAAAGCCACAAACGAAGAAAACAATACTTCATTTCTCATATTCCCCCTTTTTTATAGAGTAAATAACTTGCAAAATTCAGGTGAACAAAACAGAAACAGGAGGTTTATTCCTACTATAATACCGCACATAAACATTGACTAACGTTTATTTAAATATTGCTGGATATTGTTACTTTTATTTCGTACATACTACAAATTTCTTAGTAAAGAAATAGAAACAAGTATTATTATATATTCTATTTATATAATAAATGCTGCAGTAAACTAAAACATACATGTATTTTTAATACTTTTGATTGCGGTGTACAGCCTTGAGGTGTTCTTATTTTTGTTACGATCTAATTACAATTTTTTATTTTATCTGCTCCCGTCCCCCTTTATTACCATCCCAATACGTTGTATCAATCCGTTATATAAAGTTTTAGAACGAATCGGTCGTTCAAAAATTTCCTTTTCATATCATGATTTATAAATAAGCAATTAAAATGTGACACAAAATCTTCACTTTTTAATTAAAGATATATGTGACCCTCTTGAAAAGTCAACGCCCCGGTTTCACACTTCCCCATTATAGGTTTAACCAAACAACGATACAAATTGTTTACTTAGAGACGAGCACATACAGGTAAATACAAGAAAGAGGGGGCGGTGTATTGAATCATTATTCTGTCTATATTTTGTTAACAAATTGTAAATGTATCGTTATATAATCTTTTTATATTGTATGTTATCATGCAGTAATTTGTCAATACACAAATAACATAACTTTCGTTTTAACACAAAGGACGGACAGTGCTTACCGTTTTTGGCTGTCTATTTGGAATAAATAATTTCCGCGTCACATAGTGTAGCGGGAATTAATTGTCTTCTCGACCGTAAGTTTATGTAATTTTTTGTATGAGTGCATTTTATGCACGGATGGTTTTGAGGTTTTAAGCAGGAATACTTAAGGTTGAAAATAGGTGCAAGAGCTTTTATCAGTTCTAGCTCGACTATTACTGCGGACAAATCCATTTTTTTAAAGTGAGGTCCAACAGTTGTTTCTGCCTGTCACTGGCAAATGGACACAAGTTTCCATACTCTGTTTGTTCCTGGCGGCCACAGAACATTTTGTACAAGTATATATTTTGTTATTCTATTGGCACTGGATCAGCTTAAAATATTCAAATTTAATATATTACTGTAATTATTAAAAATAGACTGCTCAGTATACATTCAGCAGCTACGAGCTGGTCGCCAAACTTCGTTTTTGTTATGTTGTTATTTTTTATACGGAATTTGGTACATGAATTACGGTGGTTGTAAATAATAGGGAATATTTAAGACAATTAGTGTAGTGAAGACTAATTTTAGTCATCCGACGTCTTAAACTGAAAATGATTTTTGTCTTTATATTTAAATTAAAACTGAACAATTCCATACTTGCCAATGCTCCGGTTTTTGCCCGGAAGCTCCGGGATTTTGTACCCTTCTCCGGGCTACCGGGAAGGTCTTTTGGAATCTCCGGGATTTTTTCTTTTTTCATGGAAAAAAATAAAAATTCTAAATTATTTTTAAAATTGTGTTTAAAAAGCTCTTTCTTATCCAGAATTAACCAAATACATGCATATTACCGTAAATATTTCTTTTCTAAACTGAATTTGACTATCTTTTATTATTAATTGGAAATTTTGCACTATGGAGACCCCCTCAAATATCCTTAAAATACTCTAAAATCGTTTTCGGCTGGGGGCTACGTGTACATCCCACGTGTACATCGTCCCACCTACCAATAATCACTAGGGTTCGATATCCGTAAATAGTGTAATTCAGAAGTGCTATTGATTGTTTGCTTGGTACATTTTGTAAACATTGTTTATCTATTCTGCTCTTTCGTTTATTTGTTGTTTACATAGATATACAAGGATACATTTTTTTGGAACCAGGTGCATTTCTTTTAAATCAATAATAGATAATTGGCATGATATCTTCTGACGTTTACATAGTGCTTTCATTCTATCAGTATAATCAAACAGAGGATTGGAGATGGTGAGAAATGTCACACCTTCTTTATTGAAAGGACAAGAAATATGAAAAAAAGAACTTTTCTGTCGGATAAAAGTTGTTGTCAGTGGCAGAAGTTTTGATGCTGATCCTAATGACATTGTTATATAGCTCAAATAAAACTCATGAAGTCATCCAAAACGTAACAAACCCTCCATCTAGTATATACGAATACTACAATACGCCGTTTTCAAGATAGGTCGTTAGATGCATCTTATCACGCGATTAATGGTATCACGTGATTTTACTTAGGGAACTTTTTTCAACGTACCGTCTTTTAACATCATGTGAACGTCATAAAACGAAATAAAAATTGACCCCTTTCCATAAATGTTTGGTGTTGGCTTTGCATCACGGCACAACACAGCACAGGTTTCGTTTTGCATCGTCTTTCTTTTCGTATCAAGTGTTGTCGTTTAAAACTGAAAGTGCCCTAATTTTTTTATGACGTCACGTGATCAGTATTACAATTTCCACCTCCTTTAATGAGAGCAATTACATCTTGAAAACGACATATTGAAGCTATTGGTACCTTTATACCGGTGTGTGCAAATATAAATACATGTATGATTGAATTAAAAAGATTAAGTATTCTATTGTATTTGAATTATTTGGTTTTTTTGTTTAGGGTTAAATGTTCTAGTGTATTTATTTTCAATGGAAGCCCGTACGTGCCTCGGAAAAAAATAATTTATAAATTGTGCGCAATAGCTACTAACTATGCGCACGAGCTACTAACTTAAAAGCACGAGTTTAAAATGTGCCCACGATTTACTAACTTTTGCGCACTAGTTACTAGTCAAAATTATCGACATCAGAGGTCATGATTTAATGCACACGGTACATAATATTTTGGGGATAAAATCCGTAAAGTTGGTTGATTTTTTACATTATTAGTATTATTATTATAACGGCCGTGTGGTTAAGTCTACTATTGATCACGTGTCATGTCAGTACTGCGGTTGTGGGTTGGAGTCTCACTGCGGGCAGGGTTTGCTTGACTTCAATCTTACCTGACAAGGTTTGCCAGTTTTCCTACCTAAACTCTGGGGTTTCCACTAGGTACTGCATTTCCTTATCTATATACTAGTTAACTGGACCCCATGGTATATATGAAATATAGCTAATAGTGGCGTTAAAACTCATTCAAACAAACACACAAACAAAAATATTATGCAAACTACATATTTTCATTTCCGTTTATGAAGTTGAATCATTGCTTATGGCATTTGAGTTTGTTGTGATATTAGAAACTGACCACGGCTAATTGCATTACATGAAGTTGTACTTTGTTTATTTGAAACATTTTAAGATAATATTATATTATTTGTTTCAGGAAAAGATGGCATCATCCATGGCTTATTGTGACTCATGCTCACGCAAAGAATTGCGGTTCGTAGTGGCCGTAAAGTTTTGTACCGATTGTGCAGAAAACCTCTGTATGGACTGTTGGAATACCCATACTTTATAACAAAGCTTTATCCTCTCATCATATAATCGATTCGAGATCGTGACCCGTGGATACAATATCTATCAAAAATTCGTGTACAAAACATGAAGACATGGCGCTCGAATTTTTCTGTGTGGATCATTGTGCTGTCGTTCCTGTATGGCCGAAACTCACCGGACGTGTCAAAAATGCGTTCCTGTAGACGTTGCTTCAAAAGGAGTACGAAGATCACTCATGTTGGATGATGTATCTAGTACCGTATCAATCTTAGGTAGAACTTTGGAAAAACTTATAAGCAACCGCGATGAGAATTCAAAAAGTCTGAATGATGAAGAATCAGATGTGCTGCAAAATATTTCGGTCATTAAATATAAAATGTTGGAACGCCTAGATGATCTCGAGAGTAAAGTGATATTCGAGCTGGAATATTCAAAGACGAAATGCGAAAAACAAATAAAATACGACATGGACACATTATCTTAAATGATGGAGTCTGTCGACGAGGTTAATAGTAAATTAGATGCTGTGTCAAAATATGGATCAGAGAGCCAGCTTTTTTTCTTATTAAACTTGTACAAATGGAAAGTTCCCGACTGCGATATTAAAGCACAAAAAATGATAGCATCGATGTTGACCTCTAAAATTTCATTTAAACAATCAACACAGGAACAACACGTGATCGAATCTTTAGGGTCAGTACACATTGAGTCTACACCATATCCGGTCAAGTATAAAACATCCAAATCAAATCAAGTTCAGGTTTTACCGACATCATTTCAGATGTCAACAAAGTTCGTGTTAGACTTTAAGTTTGAAATTAAATCTACCGATAATGTCTGTATAACCAGTATTGCTGTGACAGACGACAACCGTCTACTACTCTGTAACAACCATAGTACCAAGTTACTGGTACACAGTGATCGTGGGGAGTACCAACAGGATTGTACGTTATCTGGTAAAATATGGGATATTGTTATTATACCAGGTGAAGATAAAGCTGTAGTATCCCTACCTGACCAGAGGTCAATACAGTGTGTTGACATAAAATCAATGAAGTCCGGTGGTACACATTCTGTACCTGGTGTTTGTTACGGTATAGTTGTTGTCGGTTATAAGATCTGTGTTGCTGGTGATGGGAAGATTTACATCCTCAAAAAAAGGAAAGCAAACAACTACAATAAGTGTACTTGGTGGTGGTTGGATTGAATACCTCCATCCGGGTCCACAGGATAGTGTCTACTATACTGACTATATCAATAACACAGTAGGCTGTGTACAACTCAGTGGAGAAGTACGTTTTACATGTACATCTGAGGGCTTCAATAATTCTAAAGTTGTGACTACTGATAGGGGAGGTAAACTGTACGCTGCTTGTAAGAACTCAAATAATATACATCCACTTTCGTCAGACGGGAACGTCATTGACATCATACTGGACCTTGACAAAAAAATTAGTCAACCGTGGGGTCTGGCATTTTGTAAAAATTATCGCAATTTGTTTGTGACAAATGATGAAGGAAAGTCGGTTTTCATATTTTGTTGTTCATAATATTGAGCTAATAGTAATGTCTATAGATACGTTGAAAAACTTGTTTATGTGATTTGCTACATTGAACATCTGTTACAGGAATGATTGTAAAAAATGTTTCAGTTATAATAAATGACGAGGGAGGAATAGTGTTAGTAAAATACTATTTGAGTTTAAGTTTATTTTCTAAATTATGAATGGTGGATTATTTTAACTATATATTGATTATATGAGTTTTTGTTCAGACACTTGAAAATATTGCACATTTTGGGAGGGCGTTTATGCATACCGTTCGTGTCATATTTGTACAATTACTGTATTATCAAATATAGTTTTAAAATGTATGTCTCTTTGTAAAATGTCACTGAAGATAATATTACATGCTCTTGTACTGCTTAATTTGCTATTTACACTTTTTCTGGAAAATAAAACAAAACTAATTATTGTTAAATTTTTAATTCTGAAATGAAATCAGCAAAAATATTGAAATGAAGCTGCAATATTGACGCGAACGTTTCAAAACATCTTTGTCTACATGTTCTAAATGAGTGTGACATGTGCACAACACATTTATTTAAATGTTACAGGTGATGACAGTATACAATAATTGTATTCCAGCGTGACACGTGCGAATAGTATACAAGGCTTTTATTCCAGCGTGACATGTGCGGACAATACACAATACTTTTATTCCAGCCTGACATGTGCGAACAGTATACAATACATTTATTCCAGAATGACATGTTCTGACAGTACACAATACTTTTATTTCAGCCTTACATGTTTGGACCGCACACAATACTTCTATTCCAGCGTGACATGTGCGGACAATACGCACAACTTTTATTCTAGCCTGACATGTTTGGACCGTACACAATAATTTTATTCCAGCGTGACATATTCTGACAGTACACAATACTTTATTCCAGCCTGACATATTTCGCCCGCACACAATACTTTTATTCCAGCGTGACATGTGCGGACAACACGCACAACTTTTTTTCCAGAGTGACATGTACGGACAGTATACAATACTTTTATTCCAGCGTGAAATGTGCGGACAATACACACACCTTTTTTTCCAGCGTGACATGTGCGGACAGTACACAATACTTCTATTCCAGCGTGACATGTGCGGACAATACGCATAACTTTTCTTCCAGCGTGACATGTGCGGACAGTTAATAATACTTTTATTCCAACATGACATGTTCTGACAGTACACAATACTTTTACTCCAGCGTGACATGTGTGGACAATACACACTACTTTTATTCCAGCGTGATATGTGCGGACAGTATGCAATACTTTTATTCCAGCGTGACATGTGCGGACAATACGCACAACTTTTATTCTAGCCTGACATGTTTGGACCGTACACAATACTTTTATTCCAGCGTGACATGTTCTAACAGTACACAATACTTTATTCCAGCCTGACATATTTGGACCGCACTTTTATTCCAGCGTGACATGTGCGGACAATACGCACAACTTTTTTTCCAGCGTAACATGTGCATTAGGAAACAAATTTTCACTGCCACAGTAAAAGTGTGGAGTATTGGGTAGGGGCGGATAATGTTGCCTTTTGTAGCGGCTACAAAGAGCCTACACTTTTTAAATTAACAAACGTGGACTTTAATATCGTTTGTTGTTGTTGAGGCCTTTCGGCACTCACTAACTCAATAACAATAAAGTCCACTTTCGTCCAGGGTCATCCTCACAAGTCAGGGTTCATGTGTCCACGAAACCCTGACAAACTTGGCTAGGAAATTCCCGGGTTAGAAGTCACTATTTTGATTGGCTACATCATACCTGCATCATGAAGCCAATCAAAAGCTCGCTTTCATTCACGACTTGGTGAGGGGATATCCTGATGTTTATTGTAAATAAACCAAACCGAGGTGTTGCATAGACCATGTGGAAATCAGTGCATTTTGTACAGATGTGTTGATAGTTTGTTAGTACCGCGTTATTTATTAGTTGCGTTACGTTTTCTTCCCACTCAAGACTGCCAAACACATGCTTCTTTCAATCAATTTCATTGGTTGATATTTGAAGATTTGACGTCATATGAAAGTATTCTAGCGATGGAATTACCTAGCTAAGTTTGTCAGGGTTTCGTGGATACACGTGGACACAGAAACCCTGACTTGTGAGGATGGTCCAGGGTCCGTTTCGTTTAAAACTGGTTGAAATTCTTAAAAGTTAGGTCTAATGACTTTGTTTGAATGATGTTTAACGCGCTTTCAATAATTTTTCAGCTATATTTTGTCGTCTTGTTTTTATTGGGGGAGCCGTAGTACCAGAAGAGAACCGCCCGACCATCGGTATTAAAACTAGCAGTACTTGTCAAATAAGATTGGAATCGAGTATACCCTGCCTGCAGTGTGACTCGAACCCACAACCTAAGTGTTGACAGACCACGTGGTAAATATTAGACGAAATACCTTAACCACTCAGCCACAGAGGCCCCTTGAGTTTAATTACACTGGAAACTCACAGGTAGGGCTTTTCATGAAGATGGTTCAATTTTGAACAGAACTAACTAGATATTGGTCAAGATATATTCTTTTTTACACTTGACAGTTTGCGAGTAAAGACTCATGTTTCTTCCCTTCTTCCGCAATATAACAAAACAGACCCAGTATCATTCAAAAGCGCATGCTAATTGATTTGTACAGGTCCCGTGGCTATTTCATGGCATCCAGTTTGTATAAGGGAGGAAGACGGAGAATAGGAGAGAATCCGCCGACCTTGAT
This sequence comes from Limnoperna fortunei, assembly GCA_944474755.1. Lineage (NCBI taxonomy): Eukaryota > Metazoa > Mollusca > Bivalvia > Mytilida > Modiolidae > Limnoperna > Limnoperna fortunei. Next base: position 16,818,803 of record OX104112.1, on the reverse strand, counting down.
TGGATTGAAATCCAATTATGAGAGTCCGTTTTACATGAAAAAACCATTTTTTAGCTATTTGTTTGTAGCTAATGCTTTTTCAATCAATTAACTCTTATTTATTACGGAAACGCCAATTGCGTTTGTTTACACCTTTGATAATTTCAGAACAAAAGAAGAAACACTGATTTAATAGAAAAATATAATGTATATGTACTCACAGAGTTTTATCATCATCTTTTATTTGTGCTAGTAATATATGTGTTTGTTTGCTTGAGTGGGGTTTAACGCCATCTTCAGCAACTTTTCCGTTATATCATGAAGTCTAATTTGTTCTGGGGTAGAAAGACGAGTCGAAGTACCCGATGAAAACGTCCTTCCTGCAGTAGAACAATTGTCAATTCGTGTCAATTAAAGTAAAACCCGCTATACTTCGCGAACCCGCAAGCTTAGTTTTGACAGGCTCGAAATCAATAGATAACTTATCCACGTGTCCATTAAAGCTTGACCTTGGGAATAATTCTATAACTAATAGTGTTTATGGTTTTAAATCAAAATCAGAGTTTAACGCTGATCAGTGGCATTGAAACACTTGCAACCTTAAATCAACAATTTCGCAGGTACGATATCCAGTGATTGATCCAGAGAGCTGCCATGCTTCGTTGGGGAGGGAACGGTAAATATTATGTTATAATACGGAAGGCCTGACCGACTACGTAATGTTTTGGAGAATTGCAGACTCGTTAATTACAAGATAAAGACCATTTTTGTATTTCGAAATATTCTAGGTACATTTAGCCTCCTCCCCACCACCTTTTGCTCCAAACTAACAAACAAATTTCATTCATTAAATAACTCTCTTAAACTGATTCGTAATTAATTTTTTAGTAAATACATTCTTGTGCTGTTAATATTAATCGCAATCAATCAATAAATCAATCAATCACTTTTTACACTAACCCCAATTTAGTTTTAAAAAATTACTATAATAACTATTGACTTTTTACCTGACAAGGTAAGCGATCTGTTAAACTTTAAAAACTTTAAACTTAATCACGAGATTTTACCAAACTCTGACCTATTTGTGGCAGACAAGATATTCACTTTATATAAAAGTCATATACATATAAAGATGTATATTCTCATATACTTTCATGTAGTTGTTTACATTCAAATATATTTCATTTCGAATTAATATTGATAAAAATTATGACGAATAACTTCGGTGGATTTGTGTGAATGATCATAGTTTGCTTACATTATATAACATAAATACATGTATAATATTGATTAAATCATGTGTTTCGTCTATTTTAAGTAATTGATTCCTACAGATTGGGGCTAAAATCCAGAGTTACCTACAAAATTATGCACGGCCGTATGTCTTTAGCGTATGTGCAGTAAATGTAGAATAATTGATCAATACATTTTGAAGGTAAATCTTATAGAGTCGCGAATACTCATTTTCATGGCTTCATAAACGAGTCGCTATATAAAATGTACTAACATGAAGTGTTTTCATATATATGAGATTCGGAGATCTTTAACATAGGAATTAACAGTCTTTCTTAATTAAAGTACTAGTCGAGCAGACCTTCCAAATTTAGATTCGAACTCACAACCCTGTGTGAACACGACGAGACAAAATGTGTTAATTAGACAAACTTGGCAACCGAGTCCACCATCTATGTTTTTCGAATCAAGACGAAACGAACCCAAACGAGATGGCATCCCTTATTCGCCAACTGGGGACGCGTTATCGTTCATCTGTTTGGGTCGAGAGCTGTGTCCAACACACTGGGTTGTTTCATTCACGTTTATGTTAGTAAATGTATCTGCCATTCAAAATCAAATACGTCAGGAAACTGAACGGCTAAATAATGTTTTTCAGTAGATAACATTCCATTTACTGCATAGACAGTGACACCATAATTTAAGTACAGTAATTGGACAGCAGATTTACTGCATAGACAAGAACACCAGATTTACTGTACAGACAGGGACACAAGATTTACTGCATAGACACTGGACATCAAATTTACTGTGCAGACAGTGGACATCAGATCTTCTGTATAGACAGTGGACATCAGATTTACTGTACAGACAGTGGACACCAAATTTACTGTACAGACAGTGGACACCAGAGTTACTGTATAAACAGGGACGCCAGATTTACTGTAGAGAAATGGACACTAGATTTACTGTATAAACAGGGACAGCAGATTTACTGTATAAACAGTGGACACCAGATTTACTGTATAATCAGAGACATCATATTTACTGTATAAACAGGGACGCCAGATTTACTGTATAGACAGTGGACACCAAATTTACTATATAAACAGGTACAACAGATTTAATGTAAAGACAGTGACAACAAATTTACTGTATAAACAGGGACACCAGATTTACTATTTAAACAGGGAAATCAGTTTACTGTATAAACAAGGAACCCAGATTTACTGCATAGACAGGGAATCCAAATTTATTGTAAATACAGGGACGCCATATTTACTGTATAAACAGGGCCACCAGATTTACTGTATAAACAGGGCCACCAGATTTACTGTATGAACAGGGACATCAGATTTACTGTATAAACAGGGACAGCAGATTTACTGTATAGACAAGGACACCAGATTTACTGTATAAACATGGCCACCAGATTCACTGTATAAACAGGGCCACCATATTGACTGTATAAAAAGGGACAGTGGAAATACTGTACAGACAGGGACAGCAGATTTACTGTATAGACAAGGAAACCAGATTTACTGTATAGACAGGGACATCAGATTTACTGTATAGACAGGACACAAGATTTACTTTTAGACAGTGACACCAGATTTACTGTATAGACAGGGGCACTTGATTTACTGTATAGATAGGGACACAAGATTTACTTTTAGACAGTGACACCAGATTTACTGTATAGACAGGGACACCATATTTACTGTATAGACAGGTACACCATATTTGCTCTATAGACAGGGACAGCAGATTTACTGTATAGACAGGGACAACTGATTTACTGTATAGACAGGGACACAAGATTTACTTTTAGACAGTGACACCAGATTTACTGTATAGACAGGGACACCAGATTTACTGTATAGACAGGGACAGCAGATTTACTGTATAGACAGGGACAGCAGATTTAGTATATAGACAGGGACAGCAGATTTACTGTATAGACAGGGACAGTAGATTTACTGTATAGACAGGTACAGCAGATTTACTGCATAGACGAGGATGTAGACAAAATTTATCACAAATATTAGTGGATACAGTACAGAAATTTTCCACCGAGGAGCTGGATGGACTTTTTGTGGAACTTAAAAGCAATAAAAAGCCAGTTGAAACATGTTTAGAATATACCACAAACCTGAGACAATTATGTCAAGATTGTATTGACCGTCGACGAAATCCTGAGTCCTCCTCACAGCTGAAAGTCCGTTTAAATACATGTAAGTTGATCAAGAAATTAAAAAAACTACCTGAAAACTCATGCTTAGAGATAAAATATATCTAAGTCAATATGTATGTATCGTCCACTTAATTATGCATTTTTGTTCTGTATTTTCATTACAACTACAATTGTAATGTCCGGTTTTTCGTTAGTTTCCCTGAACACTCAAGGTTGTCGTGACTCTTTTAAAAGATATTTTATATTAGATTCTTTGAAATCTAAATTAAATGCAGACATAGTTTTTCTTCAAGATACTCATACCATTCCTTCTGATGAAGGTATATGGAAAATGATATGGAGAGGAGAAATAGTGTTCTCTCATCTCTCAACTATTTCATTTCCTGTTTAATTTTTCCTAATACTAATATCCAATATTTCTTGGAGGTGATTTTAATTGTACTACCAATCCTTTACTAGATAGGACAGGAGATGTTGAACCCAACCCCCATTCTTGTAATGAATTTAAAAATATTGTTAAAAGTTTCAAATTTATTTATACGTTTCGTAATATTCATCCGTATGACAAGACTCGATCGAATTTATATCTCCAAACAATACAGTCAGTTTATCAGATCATCTGAATAAAAGAATGTACATACGCGGATCACGATTTTGTTCGTGTTTACTTTAAAGAAATTCAAGGTAAACATAAGAGTGCTTACTGGTGTTTAAATACATCTCTTTTAGAAGATAAATTGTATGTTGACATGGTAAATAGTTTTTGGCTTTCCTGGTGATTACAGAAATCTGAGTTTAAGTGTATTCAAGATTGGTGGGATCGTGGGAAATACAAAATAAAGGAACTTTAGCAAGAATTTTCTATTAAAAAAATTATAATTTTAAACGTAAATTTGATAGTTTGCAATCCGATATTGAGTTATTAAAATCAAATATTGCAACAAACCCTGATCTTAATGTCATTTTAATTGAGAAGCAACATTCTTATTTATTAAAGTTACGAATTATTTTGCCTTTTAAATATAATCATTTGAAATTTAGTTGAACTGTACAGTGGAAAATGCCGGGAAATTTTCCCGCCAAATTTTTCTCTATATAACCAATCAAAAATTATCTAAGGATGGATTGACACTTTTTCAAACGTAAAATCTTGTTAGAATTTGGTTTTATATCAAAATGAATGTATCTAAGCCACAAAATCTAAAAACAAAATATGTTATGTGCCGACCACTGCCTGATCAGTTGTCTGAACTTGAACGAATCCAGGCCCGTGGTGCTTGGGTTTGTTCAAGATTCGAATATGTTAATGATTCAGATAAACCTACACAATATTTTTTGACCTTGAAAAGAAACGTGGTACTAAGAAACTATTGTCCCATTTAACCATGTCTTATGGCAGTATAACTGATTCAGATCAGGAAATAAAAACCCTTGCTCTGACTTGTATGCCCCGATCCTGTAGATGAAGGTTGTCAAAATGAGATTTTGAAAGACCTTCCTACATTAAATGAAACCCAAAAACAAACATTAGATAGTGTTTTAAGTTATGATAAATTGTCCCATGCCGTTTTAAAAATGAATAACAATACGTCCCCTGGTATTGATGGGATGCCTAGTGAATTTTACAAAACATTTTGGAACATCGTTGGGAAAGATATGCACGAAGGTTTTGTTACTTCGATTGAAGAAAACAGACTTCCACTTTCGTACAGAAGAGTCGTTCTGACGATGATTCCAAAGAAAGGTGACAGTAGTTTGTTGAAACACTGGAGACCAGTGTCTCTTCTCTGTTGTGATTATAAAATATTAACGAGAGCTTTCTCGCTTAGACTTCGTACCGTTATACCCAATATATAACATATCGATCAAAGTTATTGTGTTCCCGGTCGTCATATCAGTGACAATATTCGTTTTATTTCTGATGCTACTTGTTATGCTAATCAGGAAAATATACGCTTGTAATTAATTTACTCTCTGCGTCAAAATTGTGGCATCGATTAAATTCGGTGGTCGTTCCCGGCGAAATTATAAATGCCAAAAATAAATTTGTCGACTTTTTATGGCAAGGAAAAATCGGGTTTCGAAAGAAATGTTGTATCTTCCCGTATGTACTGGAGGACAGGGGTTGGTTCATATTTTGTCTAGAATTCGTGATTTTCGAATTCAATTTATTTATAGATTTTTGACATTAATGAATAGTGAAGATGTTCACCCTTATTACTATTTTTGTAAATATTGTTTGTCTACTGTTTCTAATTTGAATTATAATGTTCAATGGTTATTACTTGAAGGTGATTTTCAATACACTAACATTTCAAGCTTTTATCAAGATTTAATAAAAGCCTGGAAATATTTTGAATCATCTAGGATAAAAATAGATGATACCTCAGTTGCAGACATTTTAGAAGAACCTTTGTTCTTTAATCCTTTATTAACTAACCCTAAAACCGATGAGCCTTTTTTTTTGAAAATTTTGTAATTGCCGGTATGACTAAAGTTAAAGATCTTTTTGATACTACTCTAAAAAGAAAGTTTACTGCAGCAGATGCTGTTGGAATTTGAAGCATTCGTTCTGAACGCTGTATCCAACAACATCTGGATTTATTATGGTCGGCTTTTCCTCCAGAGTGGAGTGAATTGATAGATAGTTTTTTACACAATGATATTGATATTGGTGTTGTTCACCAATATGTTTTTAAATTAGATATTGACAATGCACCTGAATTAAGTAAGGGTGTTGTTCTCGACAAATGGCCCAAGAAAATGATTTATTTGTTATTTGTTGTTCAGAATTTTAATTGTTCCCATGCCAAAAAGTTACTGTCCCCTTGGAATAATATTTTAAAATCAAATGTACCCCCTAATATTATATATAGTCATGTTTATGAATATCCTCATAGTATGCATGAGGGTGATCTTAACTGGAGAATCCTTTATGGTGCTGTTTCCACTGGCAAATTTTATTATAAAGCTGGTTATCACCCATCTGATATTTGTCCTTCTTGTGGTGTGCTAGAAGATATATCACATATTTTTGTTTCTTGTCCAAGAATTAAGGAATTAATAATTTATTTTAAAATTATTGTAAGAAAATTAAACGAACATGATGAAGGTTCAGTTCAATCATTTATTTTTGGACCTTCGTCATACACATGCACTGACCAAACGCCATCTCAGGTCGGTGCCAATCGATCTACTCCAGCTGTCCATACGCCATCATCGGACAGCTGTCCAGTGAGGAGATCGACTCCAGCTGATCCACCGTCACATATAATCAGCTGTCCAGAGATTCCAGCACCAGCCGACCGAACGTCATCCAGGGTCGGCTGTCCAGTGAATACCAGACAGTCTATTGTGATGAAGGACGGAACAGTCGTGTTGGGAGAATGTACCAACATGCAACGATGGACCAAGCGGTACAGGACCCCAAGACGACTGTTCCAGTGGATTGCCACCCAGGCGAAGATGGCCACCTAAGTGACGTTGCAGCACCTGAGGACCGGAGGCGGACCAACAGACCCACTCCAGGAATTCAGGTCGCGCATCCGCGCTCGGTTGGCAATTGATTTGCCTACTATAGGTTTGTAAATAATGTCGATCCTTTTTCAGATTTTTAGAGTTTTTATAATGTATTGTGTTTTATTTCTAATAACAAGCTTTTCGTTAATATTTAATGGTAACTTATTTTAATTGTATTTGTATTTTTGATTTTTATTTTCTTCTCTTGTTTACATATTGTAAACCGCGATGTGTTAAAACATGGACTGGCGTGTACCAGTCCATGTTGACTTTGATCATTTAGACAAAGTAATTTATAGGATTCTTTAATTTTAATATAGGTAGGTAATAATGTTTAAATTTTAAACTGGCTTGTATCCGTTTATACTGACTTTGATCAGTTGGACAAAGTCTTTTATATTTCTATTGGATTGTCCTATATTTTGGGGTTTAAAATCAATGTAATTATATGTATTTTCTAAATTGTTCAATAGCTTGTCATAATAATATATTTGTTAGGTTTATATTTTATGTCACTTGAATTTTTGATACCTTGTAATACTGTGATATATTGTTTTATTTAATAAAGGGTATTGAAAATTCAATTATTCTTCTTCTTCTTCTTGAAGGGATAGGACGTGTTTTGCGGAGCTCGCTCAAATCATTTATTTATTGGTTATTTTGTATTGTGGTTCGTAAAAATTTATGTTGTATTCAGAAGAAGAAGTTCTTTCATTTTGTGGGGTTATTTTCGTTATTTATTCTCGGATTGCCGAGATTTTTGGTGCATTGTTTTTTGGTTTACTGGTTCATTTTTGTTTAAAGATGGCGTCTCCTCCATTTTCAAGTGTTTTAGTCACGGGTAAAAGTACTCAGTTGTCAAATGTAATTGCCTCGAGCAATTCTTTGTTAAACGATAAGGACAATAAGGACCTTAATTTAATCAAGAGGACAAAGCCAACCAAGGTAGGTGTAAAATCCGTGCCCCAGGCTGATGTTAGTAATATTGTAAATTCAAACGGAGAAAGTTCAAGATTAAAAAGTTCATCTTTGTCAACCGGAAATAATATAGAGTCTGTTCGAGAAAGTGTAGGATCTGAACAGAACGACGACATGCCGTCATTTGGACATAAACCGTTGGGTTCGTTTCAAGGAAACATGGCGTAAAGTTAACCAACATACAGTCGATCTCTATTGAGCAGTATGTTGTTGCTATTGCTACTATTGTACAGCCTGAAAATATAGTGGCTGCCTCTCGTATGAGGTCCCGGGTTGTAGTGTTTCTATCCAACCTTGAAGATGTAGAACCCTTGTGTTCTAATGGCCTTAGTAGAGATGATGCATTTATTAATGTTCAATGTTTAGTTAAGATCCCCCAAAAAGGTAACTTTGTCCAACTGTCCCCCTTTTATTCCTAATGACTTATTGGAAGATGAATTGATGCGTTATGGCCGCATCATTTCTGACATTAATCCTATTGCACTAGGCATCAAAATATCGGCTCCTAAACATGTAAAGTCTTTTAGAAGACACGTTTCCCTTATTCCCCACCGCAGTGTAGTGTTACCAGAATATTTTGATATGTTTTACCAAAGACAAAACTGCAGAATATTTCTTAATGATGATGTAGTTTGTTTTAAATGTAAGCAAACTGGACACATTCAGAGCAGATGTCCAGAGAACAAACCTTCAGCCGATAATAAGTCGAAATCAAATACAAATGTACCATTTACAGCCAATTCCGCCAACTGGGACAGTGGAGCAGTCTGTTACTTCAAACTCTGCCGACCGTGATTCTGTCTCCAACACCCCAGATCATGTTAATAATATGAAAAAATCTGAGGACTATATTGTTTCTAGTGACATTGTTGTTGTTCACACCCCTGCTGAAAAACTGGCGACTGTTAAATCTGCAGTTAAACGAAAAGCAGCAGACAATAATGATTCAGTTATTAGTGTCAAAACCCTACAACTGATAAAATTTCAAATGTATCTGATCAAGCTAATGCAAGTATTTGGGATATTCCTCCTTCATCCCCTTCTATTCTTAACACCAATGAAGAACAGGATGTAGACATCGAGTTTATATCATCTGATTTATCGGAACAAAATTTATCACAAATATTAGTGGATACAGAACAAAAATTTTCCACCGAGGAGCTGGATAGACTTCTTGTCGAACTTAAAAGCAATAAAAAGCCAGTTGAAAAATATTAAGAATATACCACAAACCTGAGACAATTATGTAAGATTTTATTAACCGTCGACGAAATCCTGAGTCCTCCTCACAGCTGAAAGCCCGTTTAAATAAGTTGATCAAGAAATTAAAAACCTACCTGAAAACTCATGCTTAGAGATAAAATATATCTAAGTCAATATGTATTGTCCACGTAATTATGCATTTTTGTTCTGTATTTTCATTACAACTACAATTGTAATGTCCGGTTTTTCGTTAGTTTCACTGAACACTCAAGGTTGTCGTGAGTCTTTTAAAAGATATTTTATATTAGATTCTTTGGAATATAAATTAAATGCAGACATAGTTTTTCTTCAAGATACTCATACCATTCCTTCTGATGAAGGTATATGGAAAATGATATGAAGAGGAGAAATAGTGTTCTCTCATCTCTCAACTATTTCTGCTGGATTAGCAATATGTTTTGCAAATAATTTAGAATATACTATTCTAGATCATTAAGTTATATTACCCGATCGCATTTTACATGCTACCATCAAATTAAAGGAGAAAACTGTTTATTTGTTGAATATCTATTCCCCCACCTGTCCCAAAGAAAAACTTGACTTTTTGAAATGTTTAAAACACCATTTGAATGAACTTGATTCTTCCTATCCAACATTTCTTGGAGGTAATTTTAATTGTACTACCAATCCTTTAAAAGATAGGACAGGAGATGTTGAACCCCACACCCATTCTTGTAAGGAATTTAAAAATGTTGTTAAACGTTTCAAATTTATTGATACGTTTCTTAATATTCATCCGTATGATAAAATATATTCTTGGTCAAGACTCGATCGAATTTTTATCTCCAAACATTAGTAAGTTTATCAGATCATCTGAAATAAAAGAATGCACATATTCGGATCACGATTTTGTTCGTGTTTACTTTAAAGAAATTCAAGGTAAACACAAGAGTGCATACTGGTGTTTAAATACATCTCTTTTAGAAGATAAATCGTATGTTGATATGATTAATAACTTCTGGATTTCGTGGCGATTACAAAAAATCTGAGTTCAAGTGTATTCAAGATTGGTGGTATCGGGGAAAATATAAAATAAAAGAACTTTCGCAAGAATTTTCTGTTAAAAAGAGTTATGATTTTAAACGTAAATTTGATAGTTTGCAATACGATATTGAGTTATTAAAATTAAATATTGCAACAAATCCTCATCTCAGTGCTAGTTTAATTGAGAAGAAGCAACAGTTGTCTGAACTTGAACGAATCCAGACCCGTGGTGCTTGGGTTCGTTCAAGATTCAAATATATTAATGATTCAAATAAACCTACAAAATATTTTTTTGACCTTGAAAAGAAACGTGGTACTAAGAAACTATTATCCCATTTAACCTTGCCTGATGGCAGTATAACTGATTCAGATCAGGAAATAAAAACCCTTGCCCGAAATTTTTACACAGACTTATATAGCCCCGATCCTGTAGATGAAGGTTGTCAAAATGAGATTTTGAAAGACCTTCCCACATTAAATGAAACCAAAAAACAAACATTAGATAGTGTTATAAGTTATGATGAATTATCCGCTGCCGTTTTAAAAATGAATAACAATACGTCCCCCGGTATTGATGGGCTGCCTAGTGAATTTTACAAAACATTTTGGAACATCGTTGGGAAAGATATGCACGAAGTTTTTGTTACTTCGATTGAAGAAAACAGACCTCCACTTTCGTGCAGAAGAGTCGTTCTGACGATGATTCCAAAGAAAGGTGACAGTAATTTGTTGAAGAACTGGAGACAAGTGTCTCTTCTCTGTTGTGATTATAAAATATTAACGAGAGCTTTTTCGCTAAGACTTCGTACCGTTTTAGCCGATATATTACATATCGATCAAAGTTATTGTGTACCCGGTCGTCATATCAGTGACTATATTCGTTTTATTTCTGACGCTACTTGTTATGCTAATCAGGATAATATCCCCCTTGCTATTGTTTCCGTTGACCAAGAGAAAGCTTTTGATCGTGTTCATCATGGCTATTTGATGAAGACATTAGAAGCTTTCGGTTTTGGCGATTATTTTATTTCCTGTATAAAAACTATTTAATAATGTACATAGTTTACTGAAAATTAATAATGCGTTATCGTCCCCTTTTCAATTTAAGAGTGGTATAAGACAAGGATGTTCCTTGTCTGGTCAATTATATGCTATCTGCCTTGAACCTCTTTTGCTTAAATTAAGGTCAAAAGATGATCTTTCAGGCCTTGAACTTCTATTATATGATGGTAAGAAAGGTTGTTTTTCTGCATATGCAGATGATTTGGATACTCTGTTAACACCGGACTCTGATTGTGATAGGTTGTCTTTCTGGCTAGATATATACCAGAAAGCTTCCAATTCAAAAATTAATTTACAAAAGTCAGAAGGTTTGTGGGTGGGAAGTTGGAAAAATAGAAATGATTGTCCACTTGGTCTCTAGTGACTCTAGTGGAAGAATAAAGGTTTAAAGGTTTTGGGTACTTTTGTTGGCAATAATAAGGATTTTTATAAACAAAATTGGGAAGGGATGGATGAGGATATTACTGTCAAACTTGACATGTGGAAACCATTTGCTCGTGGTTTGTCACTTAGAGGATGAACACTTGTTATTAATTTACTCTCCGCATCAAAATTGCGGCATCGATTAAATTCAGTGGCCGTGCCAGAGAAATTATTAATGCTACTCAAAATAAGTTTGTTGACGTTCTATGGCAAGGAAAATTTGGGTTTCGAAAGAAATGTTGTATCTTCCCGTATGTACTGGAGGACAGGGGGTGATTCATATCTTGTCTAGAATTCGTGATTTTCGAATTCAATTTATGTATAGATTTTTGACATTAATGAATGGTGAAGATGTTCACCCGTGTTACTATTTTTGTAAATGTTTTTGTCTACTGTTTCTAATTTGAATTATGATGTACAATTGTTACTACTTGATGGAGATTTTCAGTTTCCTAACATCCCAAGCTTTTATCAAGATTTAATAAAAGCCTGGAAATATTTTGAATCATCTAGAATAAAAATAGATGATACCTCAGTTGCAGCCATTTTAGAAGAACCTTTGTTTTTTCATCCTTTATTAGTTAACCCTAAAACCGAAGAACCGGAATTTTTTTTTCGACCGGGCGTTTCAAAATGGCCGCCAAAAATTCTAGAAAATGTTGCTGATGAAATGTCGCCAATCTTCACCTTAATTTCCTCTCAATAGGAATAATAAATAGCGACATTAAATAATACAATGGGCAAGATATAGTTAAAAATGGCAGAAATTAGAATTTTGTTTAAAAAAATTAAGAAGTAAACATATTTTGAAATGCAAAATACTATAGAATACAGAAGGTTAAAGCACATCGAATTGTTAAAAGAAAAATGAATACAATAAACATTCACGGCACCCCATACTTAAGTTTAAATCACTGTTTAAAGGTGGTAAGTATTATTGTGCCTTTTGATGTACGAAGCTGTGGATACTCTGTGATAGATTTTGTAAGTATCTATACTTTATTATTTTATTGTTTATTTTTGTATTTCAAAGTAAGTCAATACATGTACATAAACTTTGATTACATTTCATGATATTGTGACAAGATATTAACTTATAATAAACTACAGACCCATTATAAAATTGCAATGTTTTATTAACGATTGTGTGGTGTATGATACCAAGACTTTTATTCACACACCTACTCACACAATAGAGGTTTGGAAGATGGCGATTTGTCATGACATAATAGCTATTTTTTTTAAATTACATTAAACAAAACACGACATTTGTTGTTAACACTTGGGTGACTCAGTCTATAAAACGAGATGTATGAAATAAATAGCCTATATATAATCTATTAAACTGTCTAGTCTTTAAAATATTTTTATAACCAAAATCTATCAGTTATTCTAAAATACCCAGTACTTCAAGCATCTGTTGAAAAAGTGTGCAATCGCATCGTCCTAAAAATAAATCGATCACTTAGCTTGTATGTAAGATACTTACGTCCGTTTAAGCAATAACAAGATTTCTATTGAAGTGGTCAAGGACACCTGCCAACCAGTATTGTTTAATTTATTGTTAAATTTCATAAAGTTTAATATAGATAAATATAGTTACTATAGTCTTACACCTATACTACAATACCCGAATAATGTTTTTAAAATGTCAAATTAATTATGTGTCATTAATTGTGAACACCATATAAATTTTAATTAATGAATTTATTTCTGTTAATTTCTTTCTGTTCTGTTAAAATGTATTTTGTTTGATTAATAGCAGACATACCAATCTGACTGCTTGTCAATAGTCAATATGTTGTTCTTGAGCTGCTCTTCACAATTCGGTCGCCAAAGCAATGTTTTTGTATTCAATCGTGTTCCTTTCGCGAAGGGATTGGTAGCGTAGCATTATAACTAGACATTGCTGGGGACATGTCCCTATAAATTAACGATAATTCATCTTACTACATCATACTTAAGAAGAAATGACTACATGATTAAAAGAGGATATACATTAAACCCTAACTAAACCACATCTTCGCGGAAAATGTCGAAGGAATAACATATTACAATCTAACTATGCGATAGGAGCCATCTTAGTAAACAAATAGCGCTTATCATTATATAATTGCTGACAAGACGGGATAAATTCATTTACACAAATTCCCTTAGTAACAGTCATTGTCTAAACATATTATAAACGACCAAGACAGAAATCATACATCATTAGACAACACAGAAATATAATCTTCATACGAACACTTTTATTGGACTACCATGGAGGATGTTGGAAGCATATAATAAGGCATTAAATCTATGGATTGTACTAATAATAAATAATGAAAGAAATTTTGGTTCCATTCGTTTGATGCCTTTTAATAATATTAAAATCGACTAGTAGGTGTCTTTCATATATAAAATAAAAAGCTTTTTTACTTTCAAGGCCAATTATTTCTCCAACAAAAAGTTTTACTATAAAAAGCATTATATTAAAGTTTTATATACTATACAACAAATTCCATTTTGACATTTAAAAATGGTATTTTAAATTGACAGTTTATTAAATCTTGTATGGGCTATTCATTCATCGATCCCAGTAGCCCAGTGTTGAAACAGGATGTAATGAGATCAATAAAACTATTTTCCCTTATTTCAACAATTAAAAATAAGGTTTGTCAAATATCAGTTTAAATAGACAGCATAATACAATCATACATGAACTTGTACACTTATACCAAATTCACATAAAATAAACATTTTTAAGCTGTACAGTAAAATATCGCTTTGATATGCTAGACTAAACATAATTCAATTACAGCTTTACTTGAATTTAGAAAACAGCATGACGGCAACATTATTGATCGTACTAAGGGTCACATGTACAAACGTGTATTAACATTGGAATATGCATTTGGTATAGGTTCCTATTTAATAAAGCAAACACAGCTGAAAAACAGTTTAAAGACATATAATTCAGTTTTTGTTCCTCTGAAATCAAGTTATAAGTGAACCATGGGTAACTGATACAAGTGTCCACACATATGTTTTAAGAGTTTATTTGACTTCATCACTAGCGGAAGGGATGATTCTATTGCTGAAACGAATTTGTAATGCAGCGGTATTACTTTCTTTTTTTAACAAATATATATATATAAAACCATAATTCTATCCCAAATTTAATGGTGGAATACAAACAACACTAGTTTATGTTAAAAGTATAGTGGGAAACAGTGATTTTGTTACTTCTGTTGTCCGTCTATTTGGATATCCGTAGTCTAAATAGAACGACCTTTAATTGTTGACTTATTTCCATTTTAAATATGAAAAGAACATTGTGTAATTTATAATGTGTTTAATATGTCATTTATGATAACATATTTGACAGTTTGAAATAAAAGTCTTTGGAGTATTTTTTATTTATTACCATATTTCTATTCTATTACTTTACTTTTAGCTTCGATTTATTGTGTTACAATTCGGAAATGACTTTTCTTTACATTCGTTTATTAATTGGAGTCTCTAAAAACTCTAAAAATGTAGAGGCAGTTTTTAAAATATCTTCGTAACTTACTGAAACATTTTTTTTTCGTTTTGGTGACTATAATTTATCGTGACAGAGTTTCATATTACTTTTGACAATTTCCACACGAAATCAAACGGATGTATACCATTCTTCAAACAGATGACAAATTTAATCCTAAAATAAAGGTTCACATATATTTTTGTTTGAAAAAGTTTGTATACCCATTTTAATTTTATTGAAATAATCCTTTATGGTTGATATTTGGAAGAAACAAAACGTTTCCACATTCAGATAACGTTTTGTTTTGTGCACAGATGTGTCTACATCAAATACAGTTTTAATCACTTGTATACTCAGCTTAAAATACCTGCTATATATAGCACAAAAAAGTCTTTTTGGTCATGAATAATGAAGGTACAATTTGTATAACTCGGATCGTTCTTTTAATTAAAATCTATATCGTATTCCTCAAACCGATGACACACTTTCCACAAATAAATGTTTACATATGCAATATTGTTCTTTATTTTAAATATAGAATCATTTATTTGTTTATGTTTAGAAAATATATAGTCCACTTTTAAATAGAGTTAGTTGTATTTTTGGTCAACTACTCCGTTTGCAATTTCTTCCTTATAACACAACAATTAATAAACCCGGTTTAACCCACCATTTCTTATGAAAGTGCCTGTACAAAATCAGGACCATTGTTATGTTTTTGGTTGTTGGTTCTGAAATTTGTCGGTTTCTCGGCCACTGATTTGTGTAGTGTTTTTGACAGTTCCCTTGGTGTTTGGTATTTCTTATTACTTTTATTGATGCCCAACCGACATTGTCAATAGGATACATATACTATACCAATTACTATAAAAATTAATCGTGATACTCAAGCCCTCCAACAGTTGTTTTCGTATTCATAATGGCGACAATATATTCTTAATATGACAAATGATATCAAAATTTCTTTTATTTTATATGTATCCGTATAATTCGCTCTGCGTTAAATATACAGATGCATATCGGATAGCCCAATACGCGGGATTAAGTGTGATATTTTTAAAATACGGATTATATTTAATGTGGAAATTAATTGAATTCGCTGCATCACTTATCCCACAATTGTCTAATACTATTATTCTCTTTTTAATATTACAAAAATTGCAGTCTTCGTAAGACAGCACAGACAGTAAAATTCTGCCAGAAAGCAATATTAAGGCCCCATCTCACACCCCTAAAATGCAAAAGATATAATTATTATGTTTTTACTTACATGTATCTTGCTGTTTTTAAAATAACACACATCTTAAGTTTCAACCTATATGTAACTTTTTTGTTGTGATATGTAATACTAGTAAGAGTAATTATTGAGACAGTCGCTTTGTGTGTAATATACATGATAACTTCATGCAGATATTTTTTTAAACATGTGTAGCCACCCGTGCAAAAATACTAGACAGCCAGGATATCGAAACACTCCGTGTAAAATATCAGGGATGGCATTATCAATGTGGAATTGTCTGTACATTTAAGTATTTGTAGCATTCAAGATGTTTTCTTCTAATATTGCATTATAAAATTGTTAAATAGTGTTATGTTTAGACAATATTTTCGTCGTAATGGAGTTCCCCGTCACTGTTACAGTAAAAATGAATTCCATATTTTACCTTCTAATAGCTGTATGAAATGTGTCATACAAATTTTCAATTTACGAAAAAATGGAAAAAATAACCTTAAACATATTAGCTTTTGTTGGTTTTAAATTGCATGTGTCGGTTGAACAGCGGCCGTTGTCAATGGGCACTGTTTGTCATCGAGTTTAAATACAGGTATAGTCGAACTGCATACTTTTAAATTGCAATACATATTTTTTACAATACACTAAGTGTACGAACGGTCTAGTTTCAGTATATGATAACTGAAACCTTTGTTAATTTTATTTAACTGTTATACAGACTAACTTAATACCGCCTATCACATTGACTCATTGTATACTGCTCACCTGTCACACTGGCTAACTGTATACCTCTCGACATTACAGAGACTA
Source organism: Limnoperna fortunei (assembly GCA_944474755.1). Taxonomy (NCBI): domain Eukaryota; kingdom Metazoa; phylum Mollusca; class Bivalvia; order Mytilida; family Modiolidae; genus Limnoperna; species Limnoperna fortunei. Next base: position 16,801,616 of record OX104112.1, on the reverse strand, counting down.
CCCACAATCTGGTCATCCGCTTGTGTTATTATACCGCTCAGTTGTCCCATAGACTAACACTTTATCTGGTTATTCGTTTGCGTTATTATACCGCTTAGATGTCTCATAGACTAACACTAAATCTTGTCATTCGCTTATGTTATTATACCACTCAGTTGTCCCATAGACTAACACTAAATCTGGTCATTCGTTCGTTATTATACCGCTCAGATGTCTCATAGACTAACACTAAATCATGTCATTCGTTTGTGTTCTTATTCCGCTCAGATGTCACATAGACTAACCATGCCAAGAAATAACAGTCCAAAACCATGCTTTCGTATTATATAAGTCATTATCCTAAAAGTATGCTTCCTTGTGTTGCGTTCTTACAAGTCCGTCTTTTTTGTAAACATTCACAGTTCATAAAACAATTACTTTGGGGAAAAGATACATGGAAAATGTATTGACCCTAAGGCGTAACGAACTCTTACAGTCTTGCTACAGAGAGACCCTATGCATGTTAATTAGTACTGATGACCACAGCGGGATAGCTGTGAATCGAAAACTTGTGCTTTTTCTCGGTAGTCGTGCAGAACTGTTTTTTTTCACTATAATTAGGACAGTCTGAGTTATTTTCTCATTTTCCGACATTTTTCGACCCTTTCACGCTTGGCAACATATTCCATCCGTTCTCATTATTAATAACTCTAAATTTTACTTTAGTTGCCCTCTGCACTTTTGAGTAGACCTTTCAATGGTTTGCTAAAGCGTCATCATATGACATCAAATGTAACTAATGGAATTTGAGGGTCAAAAGGGGAGGTAGTTGTTTTAAAATTAAATCACATGAGAAGTGTATCACAGTCCAAATAGCCATTAACGTAATTCAATTTAAAGGCTCTTAATGGTATTCTTGTGTAATTCGCCTGGTTGAGTGCATATGTTTGCAGACAATAACCTTATCATTTTGTTATTTTTTCATAGTTTTTTAGACAATACAAACGTATGGAACACAGTAAGTGGTATCCCATTGAAAAATTAATTCCCCGAAGTGTAACATATATAATTCAATGCATATCTTTCATGTTCAATTAATGATGTATTTCACATTTTAATTAATATGACGTCCTTCTACGCTTTTAGAACAGATAAGTGTTCTAATAAGCATTGAGTCGGCTATCACGTCACAATTATAATTCCAACGTCATAGTCGCTCAACTGATTATTTCAAACTGGAACAATGCAATTTTGTTAAAATTTCTCATTATTTTTTAGCTTTAAAGGTACGTATATTCAATCAATATTATTTGTTTTAAAATACTGATATCGTATTAGTTCAAAAAACAATATTACCATTGAAAGCGTATGCTTAAAGTCGCTTCGAAATTTGTGTTAGACATAGTAGAATCGAAACAGATTTTTCGAGCGGGCTCTATGCGAATTAGAACATGGTCAGACCTTACATTGACAAATACAAGGTCTAGCACTCATGCGGTTCTAATTTGTTTAGAGCCCGCTTGAAACAATCTATTTTTCAATTATAAAGACTCAAATCGATGTCTAGTACTATGTCATCAATCATCATATATGAGTCATCGAAAACAACTTAGGTTATTTTCTAACACACGTGTGTGTATGGTACAATACACAAGTAGATGGGTTTATAAAAAAATGTCGAAAACATTACCCTGGGTAATGATTGAATTCAAGAATTATTTTGTGTGTATATCTACCAAAGCACCAAGTTCACTGACAACAATTAAAGTATCGAAAACACCACTTGACCTGTTGTAATCCAACTTGTTAGAGATATTATAGGATTAAACACTGGGTTTTAGGAAATTATCAATGTGTCAACTCCGGCGACTCACTCACAAACTAAATAAAGTCCGAAGGACTTTATGTCAAGTTTGTGAGGGAGTTGCCGCAGTTTACACATTGATAATTTCCTAAAACACAGTGTTTAATCCTTATAATTCTGTGAAATAATCGTTGCGATTTTTAAAACAGCAAAAACAGTTACAGAAACCCATCTAGACCTCAAAACGTATATGGGCCGGAAAGCGTAGGGATATGCAAAACGTAGTACCAAAAGGAATCACGGTTCTGTAGATATTGATTGGAAAAAAAACACTAAATTGTATTTATATTATATTTTATTAGATATCTCAATCGATTTAATTTGAAATCATTGCGGCAAAGAAAACATTGTCACCTCTCCCTAGCGATACGCTAGGAGGACGCCATCTTGTTTACATTGGATACGTAAAGTAGTCCGCTCAGAGGAAATATCGATATATAAATTATCTGAGAAGACGCCATTTTATTGTTTTTATCCAATCAAAGCACTTAATATAAATAAATTACATCATGAATAGAATTATTCATTTATGAGAAATTAAAAAACAAATAATTTGCTTATCGAGTATTCATCATTGCTGCCAGGGTCGTTGATGCGTTGCAATTGTTATGAAGTTCACCAATGGTAGTGGTAGACCGGCGGTTCTCTACTCATTGCGCAACTAATACTAGCCTAAAATTAGACTTTACGGGAAATACTTCCCAAACATTATCTGACATTAATCATACAAAAATAATGTAAGATTGGTACTTATGGTTAAGGGGCATAAAGGAAAAGTGGTTTCTGTTTTAAAATACAGCTTACGCATTGATAAATCCATGAGAACGTTAATGTCTTCCCATTTCCTGACACGTCTTTGGGTTATCGGAGATGACAATTGAAAACACAACAGTCAAAAATTTTAGCATCAATCTGCTGAATAACATTCTGTGGTTAATATCATTTTCTCAAAATCAATCCAGATCATTTATTGAGTTCTATAAAGTGTCTAAACATGCTTTTTATCAGAGACATATAATTGAAAATAAAACGCTACGATACTCGAGTTTGAATCCCGAACAAATATTTGGTCATGTGATATGTCGTACATTGCTGTTTTGACTACCAACACATACAGGTGAATACTAAATATCTAAAGAAGTATAGGATTAAAGCATTATTTTATACATTATTTAATAAATTGTTTCTGTAGCGTTTTCAAACCAGATGACATTATCCACTTGTGTAATTAATTTCTTAAATGTTTCGTATGTAAAAAAATTACTTTCGTTTTGAATCAAAAAGACCTGATTTGCAAAAAAAAAATCAACATCTGAAAACCTATTTTGTTACAGAATACTCAACTATAATGTCATTTTAAAAGCAAATAAATTATTGTAGTGGATTAGGAATTGACGATCATAATTATAAGTAATTTTGCGAATAACATGATAGTAATACCCGAAAGGGGAGTCAAGCAGTATAAACAGATATATTATAGAAGCAATTGGGGTCAATTCATGCTGATCTACACTCTAAAACGTGCCTCTTGTCGTACAATGAGGCAGATCATTAAGGTTAACCAATTAACGGTTTTAATGTATTTGTTCGCCTTTGCAATTTACCTCGTGGAGGTATGGGAGGTGGTTTCTTAAAAAACTTTTCAATCGGAATGCTGAATAACAAATTTAGAAGTACAATTTTGGCAACACATTTTTGTGATCAAGATATAAAAAAGAATTAGAAATATGGTATATAAAAGTTTAGAAAACAAACTAGATTTCGGATGAAGAATTAAGAATTTGAAATATACATCTAAGAATGTGTACTGAAACAAATTTGTGTATCAACATAATGTAGAAATCACAAATTAGAATACACAATCAACCATAACGAATTCATAGCATAGAAGTATGAATGTTGACCCCACTTGATTTCCATAAATCTGCACTTAGCCGCGTTTACTATTTATCATTCTAATACTGTATGTATGGTATGTATTAAATATTTATTTCAGGAAAGAATGGCATCATCTAAGCCCACCAGTTGTGATCCATGCTCACGTAAGCAACTGTCACCCGTAGTGGCCATAAAGTACTGTACTGATTGTGAGGAAAACCTATGTACGAACTGTTTGAATGCCCATAGTTCATTCAAAGCATGCGCCTCCAATCATTTAATGTCGTTACCCAAGGACATATTATTTGTACAAAACTCTTGTACAAAACACGACGAAATGGCACTTGACTTTTTCTGCGTGGAACATGACTGTCTATGCTGTCGTTCCTGTATGGCTGTAACACACCGGACATGTCAAAAATGTGTTCCTGTAGACGTTGCTGCGAAGGGCGTACGGAAGTCGTATGGTTTGGAAGATACATTTAGTACCGTATCAAACATGCGGGGACTTCTTGAAAAGCTTATCATCAACCGCAATGAGAATCTAAAAAGTCTCAATGATGAAGAAGCAGATGCGCTGAGGAACATTTCAAGTATTAAATCAAAAATTATAGAAAGCATAAACGATCTCGAGAAGAAACTTATATCTGAGATCAAATCAGCAAAGACGAAATGCGAGAATCAAATCAAATCTGATAAAGAAACATTATCTACAATGATGGAGTCTCTGGACGAGGTTACCAGTAAATTAGATCTTATGAAAAAACATGGATCAGAGAACCAGCTATTTGTTTTATTAAACTCGTACAAATGGAAAGTTTCCGACTACGATATTACACTTCAGAAGATAATAACATCGATGTTTACGTCTAAAATTTCGTTCCAACAAACACCAGAGCAACAGCCCGTATTTGAATCAATTGGGTCAGTACACATTGAGTCTACACAACGTCCGATCAAGTCTAAAGCATCCAAATCCAATCAAGCTCAGGTTTTACCGACAACAATTCAGATGCCAACAAAGTTCGACATTGACATGATATTTGATATTAAATCTACAGATGATGTCTGTATAACCAGTATTGCTGTGACTAACGACAACAGTCTACTACTCTGTAACAACCTTAGTACCAAGTTACTGGTATACAGTGACCGTGGTGCTTACCTACAGGATTGCACGTTATCTGGTAAACCATGGGATATTGCTATTATACCAGGTAAAGATATAGCTGTAGTATCCCTGCCTGATCAGAAATCAATACAGTTTGTTGACATAAAATCAATGAAGTCCGGTGATACACTTTCTGTACCTGATTGTTGTTTCGGTATGGCTGTTGTCGGTGATAAGATCTGTGTTGGTGGGTATGGGAAGGTTTATATCCTCAGTAAACAAGAGAAGACAATAACTACAATAACTATACCTGGTGGTAGGATTGAATACCTACATCCTGGTCCACAGGATAGTGTCTACTATACTATCTATATCAATAACAAAGTAGGCTGTGTCAAACTCAGTGGATCAGTACGTTTTACATATAAACCTGAGAACTTCAATACACCCAGAGCTGTGACTACTGACAAGGGAGGTAACCTGTACGTTGCTTGTGAGAATTCCAATACCATACATCGACTTTCGCTAGACGGGAACGTTATTGACATCATACTGGATCATGACAAGAAAATTAGTCAACCGCGGGGTCTGGCATTTTGTAGAAATTATCGCACTTTATTTGTGACAAACGACGATGGAAAGTCGGTTTTTGTGTTTTCTTGTTCATAATATTCAGCTAAACCTGCTTTTGATAGTTGATTCATGTGATTGTACTGCTGTTTTCTTTTTTTTGTAGATTTAACAAAAGACTGTAATGTCTAAGATGTTAGGACTAGCACAGTGCAAAGTGTAATTATTAAATCGATTAGTTCAGTTTGTGAGTCAAGTTCAGGCACATGAAAATATTGCACATTTCGGAAGAGGGATAGGCATGTCGTTCGTGACATATTTGTACAATAACTGTACTATCAAATATAGTTTCGAAATGTGTGTGTCTTTGTACAATATCACTGAAAAAATATTGAGTGCTCTTGCATTGCTTTATTTGTTATTTACACTTCCTTTTTCTAGAAAATAATACAAAACGAGTTATAATTAGATTCTTTATTCTAAAATTTAATTAGCAAAAATATTGAAATGAAAATGCAATATTGAAACGAACGTTTAAAAACAACTTTGCCTAAATGTCCTGAATGAGTGTGACATTTCCACAGCGTGACATTTGCGAAAAATACACAAAACTGTTAATCCAGTGTGACATTTGCAGACATTAGACACAACTTTTATTCCAGCATGACATGTGCTGATAGTACACAATACTTTTGTTCCAGCGTGAAATGTGCGGACATTACACGAAACTTTTATTCCAGCGTGACATGTGCGGACTGTACACAATACTTTTATTCCAGCGTGACATGTGAGGACAATACACACAACTTTTATTTCAGCGTGACATGTGCGGACTTACACAATACTGTTATTACAACGTGAAATGTGACGACAGTATATGATACCTTTTTTCGGTTTAGTTTATCGGAAAATGGGGTTGGATTGGAATTAATAAACAAAATGTTCACTGCCACTGTAAAAAATATGGGGCATTGGGTAGGGGCGGAGAATATAGCCTTTCAGCGGCTACAATGAGCCTACACTATTTTAATTGTACAAAAGTGGACTTTAATATCGTTTGTCGTTGTTGAGGTCTCTCGGTACGCACTAACTCAATAACGTCCAGGGTCCGTCTCGTTTAAAACTGGTTGAAATTCTTGAAATTTTAGAGTTTAATTACTGTTTGTTTGTTTGCATAATGCTTAAAGCCGCTTTCAGCAATGTTTCATCTATATCACGTCGTCCAGTTTTTTATTGGTAGAGCCGTAGTACCCGAGACATCCCCCGACCTTCGGTTGGAAAACTAGCAATCCTTGTCAAATAGGATTGGAATCGATAAATAGTCTACGAAATACCTTAACCATTCAGCCCCCCCCCCTCCCCAGGACCGCTGAGTTCAATGACACTGAAAACCTAAAGGTAAGGTTTTTTTATGAACAGAACTAACTAGATATGGTCAAGTAATATTCTTTTTTACAAGTTGGCAAGTAAAGACTCTCTTTCTTCCCTTCTTCCACAATATATAAAAATCTACCTAGTATTAATCAAAAGTGCATGTAAATTGATTTTTACAGGTCCCTTCAGCTATTTCATGGCAGTTTGTATTGGGGAGGAGTCCGAAAATAGAGGATGAAATCTCCCGACCTCCATTGAATTAAATTAAGTAGTTGATGCATGCCATCGTTTGTTTCTGAAAATAAAACTGTATGAAAATAATACTGACTACAATTACCGAATTCAACATAAGCATAAAATAAAAGACTTAGGAAAAATGTCATTTGTTTGCCACTATGCAACACAAGACTTATTTCCCTGGTTTACGCTATATATAACTCCAAAACACTTCCCTTTAAGACATATTTTCGTCCTTTTAATAAAATAACGAGTGTCTGCATTTTAAACAAAGTCTAGACCCCGACATAATACAGCTTAATATGAAAAAAACTGCAATAATAAATTGTTTTCTTCACACAAGTCCAATCGAGTGGTGTACAAAGTAGAGATAAGAGAGTATTCAGTTTTGTACTCGCCATGATATGGCTGATTAATTGCCTACTTGGCTAACGTGAGCTAGCCCACGTGCAATATAATTCCACGTCACTAACTTAGTGTAGTACAAGGCAGCCATGGTGGTGGGTTTTAATAATTAGTTCGGTAGGTAACATGCACTAACACGATAACAATCATCTTATTATAAATAAGCTATTTTGCGGAATGTAGAGACAAAAAACTGCTATTTCTTTATGTATGTTGTGCGACCTGTATAGCGAGAAAATCTTGCTTTGCATCCTTTTCTACATGATATTGCCGTAAAGTTGCTGAAATTGATGTAACTTACAAATTAGTTGTTTAAATAAGTTATGAGTTAGTTAGAAGTAAATCTCATGTTTTATTACATAAATACAATTTAGTGTGTTTTGATTGGTCCAAAGACAACTTTAGGGTCACGATAAATCGTAAAAGTACTTAAATTACATAAAAACAGGCTGAAACTGGTCAAAATCAGGTCAATATTGAATTCCGTTTGACTACTGTGCTGCGGAATCCAATTTTGACCCGTTTTTTACCAGCAAAAGCCTGTTTTTCATAACTGTTCCAACATAACAATAAATTTAATTTTAGTTGTCATTTAATCATCAGTAATTATAAAATATACTGTTAAAAAATGTAAGAAGAAAATAACTGCAGTATTAACAGAAAATATTAAGGGTTACCAGCATTACAATAATTACAAAATGTAAGCATCATGTGTTTTTTCTAATAAAGTGTGATGGTGATTTTATTCATGCAACAAAACAATTAATGACTACGGTCGCTATCAGGATTTTCTTCAGGCTGATTAATCCTGATAGCGACTTATATCAAATTCATTATTTGTTTATTATCGTACAAATTACACCAATAAATACATGTACTGCATTCTGTGCTGAAACAAATAAAATATAAACTAATCCATGGAGATACTGCAATAGAGTTTTTTAACATAATTTTTGAATGAAATATTTCGTCATCTCTTAATCACTCAGACCTGGATCTTAAATACCCTGTAACAAAATTAGAGCACTGATTTGAGTTTCCTGAGTCATATCTTTGGATCCCGTAGACCTGCGATGAAATAAGATGGAAACAGTCTAAAAATGGATTCGTGAGCACATATCTTTTATTATAAGCCGGTATCGTTCACCTGAACCTAAAAACCAAACAACCCTTTTTTATCCAGCTTTTCTTTCCTATAAGGAATTGCCCAACACTTCTGCAAACGTCATTAATTTTTATCTTTTACGGGAAGTAACTCCTATAAGGATATTTTGATGCTCAGAAGGGAGGTTCACTTCAAATTTGCTGTACCTGTTATTACTTTTTAAACTATCAGCCAAAACCTCTCTTGACCTCCCTCCTTTTTTTTCTATTTTAAGCCAACGTAGCTATGTGGTTAGTCAGCTGTCATGATTTGCACAATTTTGGTAGCGGACATTCTAAAGATGATGTGTGCAATGTTTCAAAGAAGTCCTTTCATTGGTTAGAGGAGAAGATATTTTAAAATCAATTAAAATTCATTAAAAAATTGTTGAAAGAGAATAATACCTAAACGGTCCATCAGACAATCTTGACCCTAAGTCATTTTTGTAGCCCTCATAGCAGAACAATTATGCAATGCTTACTTTTTTTCTAGGTCTAATAATTTTTAAGATTTTGAGGCTAAATGGCAAAAATAATCAATTTCGACAATTAAAGAGCAATTACTCATACAAGGAGTCAACATACAACTTCGACCCAATGACATCTTTTGTAGAGCTTTTAATGCTGATGAATGCACGTCTTTTTGGTTTCCTTGTATCTGTCATACTTTTTGAACTATAAGACAAAGACTGTATTCTGACACCCGTCCCATTTTTAGCCATAGGGGCCATGTTGGTTCTGCGGCCATGGTTTGTGCAAACTTGGTTGAGGACATTTGACGGATGATGTGTACAAAGTTTCAAAGCAGTACTTTCAGTGGTTTAAGAGGAGAAAATTTTGAGAAATAAATGAAAACCAATTAAAAAAAACAGCTAAAGGTGAAAAACTCTTGAACGGTTAATCAAACAATCTTGACCACCTTAAGCCATTTTTGTAGCCCTTACAGAGCAGAACAATTAAGCAGTGCTAATTTTTTTCTCTAGTTCTCCTAATGTTCAAGCAAAAATGCCAAAATCACAATTTCGCCAATTAAAGGGCAATAACTCCTACAAGGAGTCGCCATACAACTTTGACCCATGAGGTGTTTAGTACAGCGTTTGATGCTGAATAAGGAAAGTTTCTTCTGTTTTCCTGTATCTGTAACTTTAAACTATAAGCCAAAAACTGTATTTTGACCCCTTCTGTTCTATATTTAGCCCTGGCGGCCATGTTGGTTGGTCTGAGGCCATGATTTGTGCCAGCTTGGTAGAGAATAATTTACTAATGATGTGTGCAAAGTTTCAAAGCAATCACTTCAGTGGTTTTGGAGGAGAAGATTTTTAAAGAAAAGTTAACGGACGACGACGACTGACGACGACGGACACCAAGTGATGACAATATCTGACATGACCCTTCGGGTCAGGTGAGCTAAAAAGTCTCAGTGGCCGTGCAATCCAGTGAGGTTATACTCTACTACACCCACACCGATGCTGTAGGTTGGACTCGGCCTCCGATTAGGTGTGCTATATTCTAACCTTGAGTACAAGTAATGAAAAGCTTACCATAATTTCTGCGTGAGTTTTCTGGCAATTGAGGTTGGAACTCGAAACCTCAGTATTGACACGCTGGTAATCAACAACCTCAGTGATGACTCGCCATTAATCAACAACCGCAGTGTTGATACGACGGTAATCAACAACCTCAGTGTTGACACGTCGGTAATCAACAACCTCAGTGATGACTCGCCATTAATCAACAACCGCAGTGTTGATACGACGGTAATCAACAACCTCAGTGTTGACACGTCGGTAATCAACAACCTCAGTGATATCTCGCCAGTTATCAACAACCGCAGTGTTGATACGACGGTAATCAACAACATCAGTGTTGACGCCCGTAATCAACAACAATCAGTGTTGACACGCCGGTAAGCAACAACCTCAGTGTTGACACGCCGGTAATAAACTTTTTGTATTTTGTACCAAACGTCATTAGACGTAATAAGGGTACTGCAGCTTGCTTGGTAAAAACTAGACACCAAAATATAGCTTAAAATTTGTTTAAATCTGCGTAAATCCAATTCAAACAAACAAACAAATAAAATATTAAAAATAGATGAAATGTCGCTAAGTTAAAACGTTTTGCAATACAGGAAAATTACGCCCGTTCTTGGCAAAACATACAGACAACAGATGCATAAATAAATATCTTGTGGCTGCACACTTTTGCCAAATATTTTATGGCGAGGACAAGACAGCACTGCTTTGTATTGCAGCAATTTTCTGAATCAGATTTTTGTTAGTGTTAACACATTAACCGAGTGAGTAATGAACCAGCCATACTACGGCGAGGACAACGTGTTTACATATATTTAGTTTGTAACATTATTTACATATTTGGCATGTAATACATATAACGCCAATTTTATCACATGACATATTTATATATAGTATGTCAGTTACCAGTACTTAGTCTAGATACCACGTATTGTTCAGCGGCCTCCCGGTGTCAGTTTCCAGTACTTACTCTAGATACAATGTATTGTTGAGCGGCCTCCCGGTGTCAGTTACCAGTACTTAGTCTATATACAATGTATTGTTGAGCGGACTCCCGGTGTCAGTTTCCAGTACTTTGTCTAAATACAATTAATGATCGAACGGCATCCCGGTGTCAGTTGCCAGTACAGAGTCTAGATACAATTAATGATCGAACGGCCTTACGGTGTCAGTTTCCAGTACATAGTCTAAATAAAATTAATGATCGAACGGCCTCCCGGTGTCAGTTTTTAGTACTTAGTCTTAATACAATAAATGATCGAACGGCATCCCGTTGTCAGTTGCCAGTACTTTTTTTTTTTTTAACTGAAGATAATTTATTGCACTGATGCTGTTAACAATTTACTCAAGTTACAGCTTAAGCTTGAGTATCCCTGTAATTAGTCACTAGTCAACCAGGGAGATTGCCTAGTAAAAAAATCACGTATTAAACAATTGTGTTAGTGTAAAAAACTAATGTACAAATTGAAACATTTACACATTACAATCATATACAAAATACGGAATTTATACTATAAGTATCCCAGCTCTGACTTCGTTTTTAAATTAACTGTTCTGAATAATGACCTTTTGTACGTGTACCGTTATCATTGTGTCTGAGATTAATTGACTTGTTTAATTAGAACTACAGGTAAATTTATTGTTTTAAAATAATACTTTTGTTTTCTTTGTTTGTGTATAATGTTTTATTGCAAAATAATAGCATTATTATCAGCAAGCGCACAATATACGACACACTGTAAATTCATGTAAATAGTTGCGAAAGCTGAAAATTGCTGATAAAACTCTCAGCTAAACATTTGGTATACATTAAGTTTAAGAGACAGTGTTCAAAAATTTTCGCAAATCATAAATTTTTCAGATTCTTCTGTACTGAGTCAAAAAAAAGTGTGTTTGAGTCCTTAATTGTGAAGTGCTTTCTTTTATGGTACTCATTTTTGAAGACCTTTAAAATATTAAAGCTGGTATCTTTTTTAGAATTTGACAAAAAGTATGATTTATAGATTGTAAACATGATCAGAGTGAGGAGATAATTTATACCATAATAACATAATTCTTCAATTTTATATCCAAATACCAGATTTTCTATTGAAAGCACATGGTCATCATAGCCTAGTTTCCCTAGTAAGGTTTTTATGCTGTCCAAAAGGCTTTTAATATACTTGCATTTCAAAAATAAATGTTCATAATTTTCTGTTTCATTACACAGATGACAGTTTTCATTATCAACAATTCTCCATTGTTTCAACATTTGTTTACTTGGCAAAATAAAATGTAATAATTTATACCTGAACATCTTCAATTTATTGTCTTTTAAGACAAAAAATATATAGTGTAACATATTTGTTCTTTTGAAAGAAATAAAGGATATATCTTTTTTCAACACTGATTCCCATCTGAGAAATCCAACTGGTTTTTCTGGTTTATTTTTATTTAGTAATAGCAAATAAATCTGTTTTGTTGAAAAGGTGTTGAAGGGAGCTAGTTTTCCATTACAAGGAAGAACAATTTCTAACTTTGTGAAAACTTTTGTTTTTACTGAATTTTCTGTTTTCAATTGGGCTAACCATGCTTTTGGTAGAGCAGACATTAATTTAGTGTATTCAGAAAACCAGTTGGTTAATTTTGACAATTTATTCATGATAACATGTTGATTAATTTTCCCTCTTCCATCTATAATGTCATTAATAATTATGATTCCATCTTTTATCCAATTGTTATACACTAAACATTTGTGGTTTAGAGTTATGTGCCCATTGCCCCATATTATTTGCTGTCGAATCTCCTTAAATGAGATAGGTTTAATATTAGTACATGTACCTTGTTTAAATTTTATCCAGGCTTTGAGTATGTTATAATAAAATTTTGGCATTTCAATTTTTACATGTTGGATAAATTTAATATCCACTGTATTAAAATGAAAAACTATTAAGTTTTCACCATATTTACTGAAATAAAAATTTGGTATAACTTTCCAATGTGCAGATTCTGTTTCTTTGTCAATTAACCGTTTTACCCACATTATATTTAATGCGGTGACATATAGGTCAATGTCTGTCATTTTAAGTCCCCCTTGTAGATAGTCTAATCGTAAAGTTTCTCTTTTTATTTTTTCATTCTTATAGTTCCAAATAAAATTATATATAAGTTTCTTATATTTTCCAATATATTCCATACTGACCTCAGTGACAGAAGCTGCGTATGTTAATGTTGGAAGGATTAAGGATTTAACTACTGTTATTCGACCCAACATGGTCAACTGTCTTTTATTCCAATTACTAATTATTTTTTCAGATTTATTATATTGTTTTTCTAGGTTTAGCTTTTCACATTCTTCTCTATTGTGTCCAAAATATATTCCCAAACATTTTATAGGTCCTGTACTCCATTTTATATTTTCAAATTTATCTCTTGATGATTTCAATTTACCTAAGTAGATACCTTCAGTCTTATTTCTGTTTAATTTGAGACCTGATAATGTACCAAATTCTTCTATTATATTAAGTGATAAAGTTATTTCTCAGTTGCCAGTACTTAGTCTAAATACAATTAATGATTGAACGTCATCCCGGTGTCAGTTACCAGTACAAATTCTAGATACAATTAATGGACGATAGGCCTGCAGGTGTCAGTTACCAGCACAGAGTTTAAATACAATTAATGATCGAACGCCCTTCTCCTTCTGTGTCAGTTACCAGTATATTGTCTAGATAGGCAGCCAGATGCCATTTAAAAGTACTTAGACTAGATACAGTTATTGGTCGAAAGGCCCCGGATGTCCGTTTCCAGTTCTAAGTCTGTATATAGTCCATATTCAAACGGCCTCCTGGTCGGTTTCCAGTTTTCAGTCTATATATAATCCATGGTCAAAACGGCCTCCCGGTGTTAGTTTCCAATTCTTAGTCTGAATATAAATAATGTCCGTACGTTCTCCAGGTTTAAGGTACCAGTACTTAGTCTGGATACGATTAATGGTCGAACGGTCTCCCAATGTCAGTTTCTAGTACTTGGTCTAGATACAATTAATTGTCGATATAGGCCTGCAGGTCTCAGATATAGTACTGAGTCTAAAATCCAAGATCGAACGGCCTCCCAAAATTAATTGTCTGCACTCATGTTATTTAGCTCCAATCCATATCTGAATAGCCTCAGTTGTCGTAAGAATTATTTAAATTTCAAGAACTGCTAAATGTTAATTGCCCAATGTTCTTTGGTAATTTTAGTCGCCAAATGTTTAAAAACTTTTTAGTAGAGAAATCCGTTCAAAATAAAATCAATGATCAAAATAAATGATTGCGACATTAAAATCGTCGATTAATATGCGTCTATTGGAAAATGTCAACATACAATGCATCCAACGATGTTGGCTACATCTACAACACTTTATAGGCATTAATCAAATATTTTACGTAGATTATGTCCGACTGTGCATAATTTTCAGGACATGTAAATCAATAATTTCACATCCTCAAATCGACGATACACTGATGTGTGAGAAGAAACATTTTAATCGTTGCTTTAGAAGTATACAAAATACCCAACAATACGGTGAAGTAGGGAGTAATGAAACTAATGAGTATTGGGCTATTTTCAGAACTATGAGCGATCAATTTTCTAGATTCGAAATGATGAAACTTTTCGAAAAAAGGGAATTTTCAGTGTAATGAATCTTTTTCAGAATAAATTTTAATGGAACCAGGATATGTCTATACAGGTAATTAAAGGAACTTAAATCGATATAAAATTAACTGATGGAATCTGGGTATGTAATTAAACATAAACATTTGGAAAATACGCTCTCCTATCCTATCAACGTTGTGTTAGCAAAAGTCGTCATTTAATTCTTATTAATCTAACATATATGATCATAATTTAAAAAATATATTCGGTTAACGGACAAGGTCGTCAAGTTGTTACTTACACCTTCACTACTAATAGTAGTTAGCGAGCTAGTATTCTAATATGACGTCCTTAAAACGACAAATGACATATAACCCGATATATGTATACTTTGCATACGGGCAATGCAACATTACAAGTTAAACTTTGAAGTTAGATTGACATATATAACTAAAAAATAAGACATATTGAGGGCACGTTATGATTATTTATATTTAATAAATGTTCTGTTATAACGTTTTTTGTCCACCGTATATCAAATTAGAAGGATTTTTAGACCGACCATTTTTCGTCATAACAATGGCTAGTAAAAATCGTGGCCAACTCACTGAATTGAAAAACACAAACTTTTCTCACATTAAAATTATAATAGTTCATTCTGGGTATTTATTTACACATAGACTGGACCTTTAAATTCTTATTTTCTACATCGATATCGCTCGGTCAAAATAAAAAAAATATAAAGGCCCAGCCCATGTGTAAATGAGTGCAACTTCATACCCATCATGAATTATTTCTTAACTGATAACGTACCTGTCAACAATGAGGTCGCGGTTTCTAGTCTTTTTACGGCCAGGTCTACTACAATCGCCATTGACAAGTATTCTAAGTTTTTCTAACGAAGATCGGAGGTTTTATCCGGATGATACGGCTTCCTTCACCAATAAAACTGGAAACTTTAAATAGTTGAACAATTGCTAAAAAATATGAGGTAAACAAACAAACAAAACCTCCACTATGAAATTTGTAAGTCATTTAATAATTAATGATATTTTTCTGTATATTCAAATGTATAAAGAAGCGTCAAATTACAGGGATTTACAAGATGTCAGTTACAGTATTTTACAACATAATCACCGATAAATAAGTTGTCAGTAAATAACATCATATAACGCAGCGTGTTCGTTATGACCATTGCAGACAATAAGTCGTTTACTGGTTTTGGGTTCTGAACCGGTCTGTAGAACCATCTGGCATTCTGGAGAAATTGCCAGAAGTAGATATTGCTGTCAAAACCAGATGCAAGTACTTCTAAACAGCGTTTTTCTCTGGAGGCCATATATGTGTTCGAATTATGAAAGTCGTTTTAAAATAAACAGAAAATCCAAAATTATATGCCAAATGGATAAATATCGTTCTAAAGATTGCAGGAAAAACATAATATCAGTTATTAACCTGACATAAAACAATAAAATAATTCCGGAAGAAGCATTATCCTGATATTGATTCAATCACAGCATTCGCCATAAATTGATACTAACAACATTTTACAGACTCAAATGAATCAGTTTTACATGTCAAGTATATAAACTATTATTACATTAATTCAATTTTGCGCGTTCTACATTGGTCTTAAACTACTTCTGGGTCATGTTAAATCGTAACAGTACTAAAATTGCCTCAAAACATGGGGTTTTTTGTCCCCTGCACAGTTTCGCTGCACAAGTGGTCAAGCGTAATCTAATATTGACATGTTTTTATATCCGATTCACACGTATTTGTAACACATATAACATTGCAATATTATCAAATACAATAGGTATTGTTGCGTAAATAGAATTATTGGTCTGAAAACTACTTTCGGTTCAAGTCAAAAATTCTGAAATTGCATCAAAATATATTTAGCTTTGTCCGCTGCAAAAACGGTCAAGCTGAATCCGATATTGACCTATTTTCTTATATTTTTATATTTTGCCAGTTTTTCTCAACCCTTAAAAATGTATATTAACCTCACCTAGCGACTCAGTATGTATATATTACTGATTCTCTGGTTGGGAAATCCCGATAGCGACCTACGTCAATGTCAGTAGTTGCATAGTATTATGTATATTTTTTAGCATTATACTATTATATTTTGATTATCCCAGTGAAGATATCCTGCCAGTACGTAAGCTGTTTCTGGTCACTTTGATGAAACAAATTATTTGTATTGGGAAGCCCGGTCGACTATTCTATTACCTGAAATCAGTCCTTAAAAGATTCGGATTTTTATAACCGGATATTAAGTCCTCCTAGGCAATTAGAAAAAAAATGGCAAGAGAAAATAGATTTGGTCTGCTTACAGAAACCCAAACCGTCCGTCTGTATTTGTAGTTTCTGAAAAATAAAACAAGTGTTGCCTCCGTACACCGTTAACATTCAAATTGTTTACCCTGGATAGGTTGTGTTCCTTTGGGAAGACAACCCACCTCGGTAAATAATATGAATGTTCAACGTGTATGGAGGCAACACTTGTATAATATATGTTTACCCGATACACAATCTTCAGAACACTGGGGATATTTTATAAGTAAACGAACTACCTTGACCACTCGGCAACCGAGGCCCCTCGATTCTTTGTTCCTCTTTCATAGATTCATAGATAACTTCATGAATTTAACACATATAATTTGGAGGCAATTATGGCAAGAAACAAGAAAAATGTCTCGATTGAGTAAGCGAAGGAGTAAGTCATTGTGCGTTTACACGGGTAATTGCTACCTTGCCTGTAGGTGTTCTACGTTGTATTCTTCAATATTCTGACAAAGATTTATTTGAATGATCGATTTGTTTTTCAACCACTCATGTTGGTATGTTTTATTTACACGTGAAGTTTTATGTAAGCAAAACATGTTTTAGCATTATATACGACCGTCGAAGACGAGCCGTATTATGGAAACAGGCGGGCGGGCGGCGGGGATAGTGCACAGCGATGTCCGCTCTATAACTCAAACAGTTGTTGTCCGATCTTCATGAAACGTGTGGAAAATGTTTATGCGCATAATATCTCGGCCATGTTCGAAAACTAACCAAATCACTTCAGCCACTTCAGGGTTATGGCCCTTTATTAAAAAAATGGCAAATTTGCCTTTTTCGCTCTCTAACTCAAACAGTTGTTGTCCGATCTAAGTGAAACTTGGGAAAATGTTTATGGGTATTATGTCTCGGCCAAGATTAATAACCAATCGAATTGCTTCAGCCACTTCAGTGCTATGGCCCTTTATCTATACAAAAACGCAAATTCATAACAATATATGCATATTGCATATGAAATGCAACTTCAATTTGTAATTATACCAAGAAATATATAGGAAGTGTAATAAATATATATTTTGACTATTCCCCAGTTGTCCTCGACAAATTGTCCCCTACATAATGTCTAACCTTTTTTACAAAGTACTACGCCCCTTGTATCTACGGATGTGCTTCCTTAAATCTAAATAAGAACGAGGCAACTTATTGAAACCAATATTCAATACTTCAAAGACGCAAAAGGTATAATGTTGAGTTTGGGTAAGCTCCTACTTTATAACCTATCCACTGGGTAACAGACAAATATATTTGAAAACGCCCATTTAACCCCCACCTCCGACTATAATTAAATGCCAATTGAGATACTTTTTACACAACTTATGAGATGCCTGTGATAAAATGAAATTAGTTTTGTGAATGCGTGGTATATTTGATAAATATGTCCACTACGTAATGGTCCTCAGCATGACGACATAATACGTTGTGTAGGGACCAAATCGTTATTTAGGGCACACTATTGTTATTAATATCAAACCCCTTTCATCATCAAGGGGCCTAGGTGGCCGAGTGGTCAAGGTAGTTCGTTTACTATTGATCACGTGGTCTGTCAACACTGAGATTGCGGGTTTGATTCTCACTGCAGGCAGGGTGTACTCGACTCAAATCTTAATTGACAAGGATTGCCAGTTTTCCTACCGCAGGTCGGGGGTTCTCTCCGGGTACTCCGGCTTCCCCCCCCCCCCCCCCCCCCCAATAAAAATTGGACGCCATGAAATAGCTGAAAAATTGCTGAAAGTGGCGTTAAAACACCATTCAAACAAAAACAAACAAACCTTTCATCATCGACTCTTTATAAATAAGATATTTATCAATTATAGACTTTAAACGAGGTCAATGCATTATATGCTAGGTCCGGTCAATATATTTTTAACGAGGTCTATGTATAATGTATCAAAATTGTTAAAAGTCCACCATTGCGATATAACATACATGTAGTTTGTAAAGCTGTTTTTTTTCGCGGGGTCAACTTTGTTTTTTATTCATATTTGGTTCTTTACTGAGGATAAGCGTATCAGGAAATAAAGTAAAATAAACTAATAACCAAATCTATATATATAAAATCATTCAAATAATCTATCTTCTGTCTAATGTTTATTTTATGTACTTTATTAATTAGTTATTTTGATTAATTTTGATTCTTTGTAATAACTAAAAAGTTGGTGTTTTAAGTTGCATAAAGCCTTCAACAAACAAACAAATACAGACATTGAATATACAAACATGCAGACACCCCCTTTTCCTCGGAAACACTTACATTAATACTATTGATCGCGTGGTATTTCAACAATGAGGTTGCCGGTTCGAGTCTCACTGTGGGCAGGGTGCACTCGACTCCAATCTTAATTGACAAGGATTGCCAGTTTTTCTATCGAAGGTCGGGAATTTCTCCGGGTATTCCCTCTTCCTCCCCCAATAAGAACTGAACGCCATGATATAGATGAAAAATTGCTAAAAGGGACGTTCAACGCCATTCAAACAAACAACAAACAATAAAAATTAGTTTAAAAAATAAAAATATTAAATATTAATGTGCCTACAAAGGGGCATCGGTGGCCGAGTGGTTAAGGTAGTTCGTCTACTATTGATCACGTGGTCTGTCCTGAATAGGATTGCGCGTTCCATACTCACTGCGGCAGGGTTATACTCGACTTCAATCTTAATTGACAACTATTGCTATTGCCAGTTTACCTACCGAAGGTCGAGGTTTTCTCCGGGTACTTCTCCGGCTCCCCCCCCCCCCCCCCAATAAATACTGCACGCCATGATACAGCTGAAAAATTGCTGAAGGTGTAGTTAAACACCATTCAAACATACAATTAATGTTCGTGCAGCAAGATTCGAACATGCAACTTGTCACGTAGGAGATGCCTACAGGTATCATGTAATCTCCAAAAGAGCCTACTGTTAGAAATCATTTAACATTTATTCAACAACTTTGTACAGTTTGTATTTTGCGTCACGTTGAATTGAACTTCCCCATTTTCACTCCTCACAAAGTTTACACAATTAATTTGATGCTACATTTTGTGGACTTTGTAGAGACAGGCAAACAACAACAAAATTATGTATCGACGAAACTGCAGTTTTTTTTCCAAACCAAGAAAATATATGTATACAAAATTGAATCTACAATACAAGTAATATAA